>CM053786.1:18903477-19278477 GCA_028749045.1 Cupressus sempervirens
ATCTAGTAACTAGGTGAAATGTCCCTTTCTTTGGTTTTCTATGATATTTCAAGCCTCAAATCAGATCTTTAAAATAAAACAACCAATATTTCAAAGATCCACCAATTTCTCAATAAACCCCAAATTGGGTATGCTAGAAATAGTGCCAAAAGCTTCACAGCTTCACCTATTATTAATAAATCTGAAAGTTTACATTTTTACAGAAATTTGAGTAGTATAAAAGCCTATAAAATGACATTTCTAGATCTGTATAACATGCACACAATAGCTCCCAAATGGAGGACAAAAACAATGCTCATCGGGCTCCCGAAAATAGCACAAAATAGCCCGGAATCACCACAAAATATTAATAATCTATCATAGAAGTACAATCATATCCAAATAAATATTTCTAGCTCTATTTTAACATTTAAAGGTCTGATATATAGCAGCAACCCAAACTGATATGAAATACTCAACCGGAAACACCAAACTCTTACAAAAAATACACCCGAAAACCCACAAATCTGCACTGTTCAGCACAAAGGCAAACTCTACATGAGCATGCACATGGAATGGCTTCAAAATACCATCCTTAGCCTTCCTATAAACCTACAAACTCCCATTATTGGGTCTCATTCTTCACAGGTTTGGCAACCTTTGAAGAACAACAAAGCAATGCGCAAAAATCAAGTTCTGGAATTAGCCCAAAATGCCTCCAAAATCCTTAAAATAAGGCATAACCCTAACTCACGTCCAAAAGGGGTTAATAAAACATATTTTAATAATAATTTTCATTTATTAGTCCATTACCTTCCAAATATTATCCCCTTTTTCAAAAACTTCACCTTTTTGGGCTTGCCTGCCTTAGAAAAGATTATTATTTTTAATTATTTGAAAAGGGGACATGACAAGTCCTCCCCTTCCAAATATTGCTTGTGCTCAAGAAATGGCTAAACAATAAACCAATCAATCCACCTAGATTCAAAATGTAGTCATGAACTATACTATTGTCAATTAACACAGGCTCCTACAATATCCTCTGCAATATAACCAAGAGAAATCTATAATCAAACTAACAATTACTGCTCAACCAAACTCCAAAGTCACAACCTCCACAGTCAGAAACCCATGAGACACAAACTGTTAGAACATCAAAACCCAAGTAAAGTGGACAAATCAAAATACCAACGTAGTAAATACCATCAATGCATTCCACTGGCCTATACAGAATGTACAATCCAACTCTGCAATAATGGTGAATGCTCCCGAATAAAACTGTACCAAGTATGGAGAATCCACACACTATACAACTGCTCCAGTCAACACAACTCTGTATATCACCGACCACTGTCTCATAACCATAACTCCCATGCATCCTTGATGGTGAAAAGTCATCACAAGATAAATGGCAAGAATTGGAACCCAAACCAAATTTTCCTGCCATCAACTCCTCAACACAAGGATCAAATGCTAACTGATGTACATACCTTGCAATATAATGTTGATAAAAAAAACCAACCTCAGTCAACAGCTTACCATGAACAAGTGATACAACCCACTATGACTGATCACTAGCTAAGTCAGGAGATGTCATAGCCAAAGGAGTAGAATCAATAACAACACTTGCTGAAGCATCACTCTAAAACTCCTGCTCTAAGTCATGTATTATCAAGTTGTCAACTACAGAACCTATCGCCATGTCATGCCCATCACAACTCTCATCCTGAGGTGTTAAACTATCCCATAACTGATGATAAGCACTAGGAACCAAAGTACATCTCTGTATCATCATCTCATCAACATGGTCATCAAAGATAAATTGATGAGCATACCTCACAATGTAATGCTGATAGAATGTGCCAATCTCAGTCAGTGGCTCAGACTGCAATCCAGATATAACTAACTGCAATCGATCACTAACCAAGTTGGAACTAACTACTACCTCTAAAAACATTGCCAAGGGAGTAGTATTACTAGCAGGAACCATGCCAACTATTGGCTCACCAACATCACACATGGTCTTTGATACAACATCTCTAGTCTTTGTGCCATTAGTGCTAGAGGTCACCACCATGTCAGGCATACCACAACAATCTATTGCAGCACCCAACTCAACTAAACTTGACTCTAGTGGGGATGAACCTGATATGCCAATGTTAGTATCAAGGATGGATGCATCCCCATCTCCACTATCTTTGACAATCTCAACCATGGACATCCTTGGATCATCAGACACCACAGCTTGTGACTATACAAAATCTAGTAAAGACTATAGTTTCTCTAACTCCATGGTCACCTTAGCCAAATGAAACTGTGACTCCTTGAAAGCCAACTATGTACTCTCAAGAATCTTAGAAGTCACCTCAAGTTGCTCAGTAAGCTCACTCACCTCATCTTCCTTGGCCAACAATGCATCATATGCTGTACTGCCCCACTCCATAAGGTAATCTCTGTCAACTACCAACTGCATATAATCCTATCTTAGAATCTAGATAGCCTCCCATAAAGAGTGGAACTATATCAAGAAAGATAACTACCTCCTTGCTCATCACTAGTAGGAGAACCCCATCCATAAACTACTAACAATTGACGAGCGACATTGAAATGTTGGCAAGCAATAGCAATGTCTCGCTCACTAACTCTCAATTGATTAGACACATGATGGCACTAGCTTAACTGTCTCCTACAAACCTCCTCTGATGCACTGTCTAAAGGAGTATCCTCAAAGTTACTAGTCTCTAGATTATTACCATCCATATCCTGTGAATCAATTCTAAAGCTCATATCAACAAACGGAGTATCAAAAACTATAGCACTGCTATCCAACTCCTTTGTACCCAAGGAAACTAAGTCTTCAAAACTTCCCACTGCATCCTCCTAGATGTCATCAATGCCAATATGATCCGGGGACTCATCTATACACACTGCCAAATATGAAAGATCATCAACATATTCCAGAAAGTATGGTCGACTAGATATATGCACAAAGCCCAACACCGGTGTATAAAAACTAATACCAACATTGAACAAGCTACTAGCACAAGAAAAGACAACACCGTGCAATCTGCTAATCAAATCCATGATAGCACCCAAACAAACACTGCTACCAAAGTGTTAAAGATCTCTAGTCAACTAAATCCCAAATGCCAATATAACAATCTCGAGTCCATATCTGTAAACTAGAATCAGCTAGTAACTCAAGCAAAATCCTCACTTGAGTAATATGACTAATACCAACTAACTCCACATACCTGTCATGATGAGATAATGAAGTCACAATACTATCTTTGTTCACTTTTAGCTGGCTGGACAAATCATGTGAAGTACTACCAGTCTCAACCTCATGTGATGAAGCATCTAACTATGCTTGGTACTCTTTCTTAGCAAAGTCATGAATGCTCAATGTTTGCTCATCTCTACCAGGTATCTCACCATTATGCACAATAACATCCTCATAATCATCATCTGAACCCACTAAGCTATAGTCACTACCTATTGTAACTATACCATCCTAAATACCTGTGATATCACCCTTTAACGACCTATATACAATTGTCTTAATTTGAGTATCAAGTTGACCATTACTATAAATCTACGTAATATCCTTTCTCACTACCTCCTGTGGCAAAGTATAATCTGAGACCTCTGCCTGGCTATAAGCTAGTTTCTCAAAATCCTCATGAAAGTTCTTGGTAATTGTGTCACCTTCCCTGTGAGAAAATCTAACAAATAGAAATCTGGTCAACTTATCCACCTTAGCTAGGTCAGACAACATGTCATTCATCATACGGTGGTGCTCAACCAATTGTTCAGACATGTCATGGCTTATTTTCCTAAGTTTATCTCGAATGTATAAATAACCATCCTTTCTACTATTCTAACTCTGGATATCAATTGTCCAAGATCGTGTCTTCTGAGACTCTGTACTATACCTGTCCATTTTGGATAAAGTAGAGTGTAACCCCAATAGGTTATAACTTCTTCAAAGACAAGGAACTAACATGCAAATGATTAGAAGTAGCATGCAACCATAGATTTTGACATGCAGCTGATTAGAAGCAACATGCAACCACCAAATTCACCAAGAACTAACATGCAAATGATTAGAAGTAGCACGCAACCATAGATTTTGACATGTATATGATTAGAAGCAACATGCAACTATAAATTATGACATGCAAGATTTGGGTAGTTGTCAAAACTAACATGCAAACTTCTACAAACCCTCAGGCTAGAAAGATCATAGCTCTGATACCACTAAAATGTCCCTTTCTTTGGTTTTCTATGATATTTCAAGCCTCAAATCAGATCTTTAAAATCAAACAACAAATATTTCAAAGATCCACCAATTTCTCAATAAACCCCAAATCGGGTATGCTAGAAATAGTGCCAAAAGCTTCATAGCTTCACCTATTATTAATAAATCTGAAAGTGTACATTTTTATAGAAATTTGAGCAGCACAATAGCCTATAAAATGAAATTTCCATATCTGTATAACATGCACACAATAGCTCCCAAACGGAGGACAAAAACAATGCTCATCGGCCTCTCGAAAATAGCACAATATAGCCTGAAATCACCACAAAATATTAATAATTTATCACAGAAGTAAAATCATATCCAAAGAAATATTTCCAGCTCTATTTTAACATTTAAAGGTCTGATATACAGCAGTAACCCAAACTGATATGAAATACTCAACCGAAAACACCAAACTCTTACAAAAAATACACCCGAAAACCCACAAATCTGCACTGTTTAGCACAAAGGCAAACTCTGCATGAGCATGCACATGGAATGGATTCAAACTCCCATGCTTAGCCTTCCTAGAAACCTACAAACTCTCATTCTTGGGTCTCCTTCTTCACAGGTTTGGCAGCCTCTGAAGAACAACAAAGCAATGCGCAAAAATCAAGTTCTGGAATTAGCCCAAAATGCCTCCAAACTCCTTAAAAGAGGGCATAAACCTAACTCACATCAAAGAGGGGTTAATAAAACATATTTTAATAATAATTTTCATTTATTAGTCCATTAGCTTCCAAATATTATCCCCTTTTTCTGAAACTTCACCTTTTTGGGCTTGCCTGCCTTAGAAAAGATTATTATTTTTAATTATTTGAAAAGGGGACATGACACTAGGTGTTAGCCTTGAGTCCTATCCCCTGGCCATCAAAAAATGGTGGTTTGAACCCCTGAGGTTCCCACATCATTTGCACCTAAGTAAAATCATCATTATCATTATGACTACGACCTCTCCAATGGTTTGTTCTACCACCAAGGGGTGTTCAAGAATGTTCCCATTCATGCTCCTTTTCTCTATGCTTTGATTGATGGGAATCTCTAGGATGAGATCCCTCTTCCTAATTATGATCTTGTTAGTGTTACTCTACACAAGGGCCCAACTAAGAAAGAATCTCTTGAAGCATTGGCATTAATACCCTAATTCCATTTTTATTATTATAATTATCCTATTCTCCCTCCCCTTCATATCATTCCTTTTCTTAGTGTTCTACTTTATGATTATTCCTTCTGTTACCACCTTGACCACCAGGTCTACATGTAGGAGGCATCACTATAGAGTCACAAGATAAGGGTCAAAACAACATCACAAGCCTAGAATCATAAGCATGAACCACAAAGAGATAGAAAGATACACAAACATAAGATAAAAATAAAAAAATAAATAATAGAATCATAGTGGAAGTATAACACAAAGATCCTAGTGTTAAAACATGGGCTCTGAAACTAGATGTAATGCCCCATTCAAAGATCCTTAGAAAAAGGATAAATATAATCCAAGATATTTAATTTATTTTATTTTTATGGATGCACACAACATGCAACATACGAGGATCATAAGTATAGCAATGAAAGACTAAACAACCATCCAAAGACCAAAAGATCTCCAAATGCCACTACTAACCATAGAAGGACATAATATATTTTGAATCTAGAAACATACCAAATATAGAATATAATTCCAAGGTATTCAAGAACCCAAAACACCTTAGAATAACTTCTAATCAAACTGAAAAGTGCCCACTGTCTACGGAGACAGGTTTTTCCAAAACCTAGGCAATATTTTAATTTAGCACCATGTGATAGTTTCTAGTATGATATGACCTTTCTAATGAAGAAGTGTGATATATTTATGGTTTGGGTGACACTTCTCCTGAAGGAATTCTATAATTTATAAGTATTGTATGACTTTTCTCAAAAGGGCATGCAATACATTAAAGTGCCACATGATATAGTTTCAATGGGCATGTGATGCTTTCCAAAATTGCATGACTCTTCTTCTTTGGGTGTGCAATACTTTAAAGTATCACCCAATGCTAATGAATAGTCACCCAAGAAAAGAAAGAAATGCTCCAAGGAAAACAACAAGATAAAAGAAGAAGTTAAAACCTCTACACTAGGGAGTACTGTATCCATAGTCGAGGCATAGACACTCGAAACAATAACTACTAGGAAAAACTACATCTAATAATCTAATATAGTAGTGAAGGGAAATAACTAAAAGCAACATCGCAATGTACTAAAACAACATCACAATGAACTAAACGACCAAAATAAGTACATGATTCCTCTCAACTATAATAGCATCATGAGACCTCAAAGGTCCCAACCATCCCCCACATGTAACATCCCAAAGTGCCAACTAGATCTTTGAAACTATATTATGAGGACATCATTACTAAAATGAACTAAAACATAAGAATAAGGAAATCTAATATGCTAGAAGTAAAGAATAAGATAATCCCACAAATCAAACTCATCATCTAACATATGTTAAATATCATAATATAGGAATGAGTCAATTAAAATAACATCATATAACATGATATCCAAGCATTCCAATGAAAGTGTAAATCACAAGATAACATACTACAAAACCCAAAGTACTAAGTGAAACACAAGAAACAATTGTAAGACCATCTTTGTACACCAATCTCCAGAATTGCTGAAGGTAGCTATGCCTCCCAACCATGTGGAACCCATAGGTCCACTTCAATCATGCTGATGGAGATAATAATCCAATGAAAAACACACCAAAACAAACATCCATGTCTATCACTAATGCCAGATAGTAATAATGACTAATACCAAGACCATACAACAAAACAAGTACAATAGGTCCTAGTCAGACACTCTATGGGTAACTATGTAGGGAATCTTAATTGAGAGTTGGTAACATGTTAACACATTGTTCCCCTTGGTATTCCCTTAAGAGGCTGACATGCTACATCTGTGGCTTAACCACAAGGACTATGAATCACTGACCATTCCCCTTGACACCACCCTCAGGAGGCCAAATTTAGCAATTTTATCTTATTTAATTCTCTAACAATTAATTATGTTATCACTTATTAGAAACTCCCTAACACGAACCTAGGCTAGGACACTAAGGTTGCGTTAGAAGCCTCTCCACTAACCTTACCCTACATGATGAGTGCCCATAGGCATGCATATTCCCAATCCAAATGTAAATGAATAAAACTCCACCAAAATACAAATAGGATATTGGGCCTCATGAGTCATGCAAAAAATGCGTGTGCATGTGCTCATGTCTAGGGCACCACCATCATGAATATCAAAAACAAGAGTTGGATTATAACACAAGCATAAATAACACTCAACCAAATAACAACTTGGGAGAATGGATGTAGAACATATCCCAATAGAACGTAAAAAATGAAACAACGATTTGACTAGCATCCGATGGATGATCCAAGTCCACAATCAATAACATGCTAAGAAAACCCAAGAAAACTGGGTGACACACAAATTAGGTAAAAACCCCAAAACTTGAAAACATAAAAAATAAAACCCATTTGGTCTTTAGACATAAAATCCTTGAAAATCCAATAAAATTTGGGTTTAGACATTGTATGCAAAATGATTGACATAATAGTGAAAAACCCCAAACCCTCATCCCAAAAACTGAGAAAACATTCATACTTGACCAACTGGGCAGAACCAACAAAAAAAAAGAAAAAGAGAAAAATACTAGTTCTTAGCCTCTAGACAAATAACTACTAAAAAAGATACAAAATATGAGATGAAACAATAAAATGGGAGAGCCCTACCTAACAAGAAAAGAGGCTGATATAAGAAACAAAACAACAAAATAAATAAATTCTAGTGGCTTCTGGAAATCACAACACATCAAGTTCTCCCTAAGCCAGATCTAATGAGATTGACCTCGCAAAGATCCCACACCATTAGCTGTCACAAAAAATAGAAAATCAATCTTTTAGAAAAGGATTTCAGAAAAAGCTCTTAATTTTCTAAAGTGAGAAGCGAGGAATTAAATTCCTCTTTCAATACTTATTGACTTTTCAAGTGAATAGTTGATTAGGGAAAATAGCTAGTCAGACTAGCTAGACTCTGAATTGACCCAAATGAAAATACACTATTCCTAGAAATAAGAATTTGTCTATGGTGAAGCTACTAGAAATTAAATTCAATAAAATTTAAAACCCAAAAACCCAAAATCATAAAAATTTCTTTAACAACTTTTGTGACAATGTGGACCCCTAAATGCATAGACATGTTCACTAGTCTAGTCATATAATGCAAATGAGTTCAGATTTAATAATCACCAAAAGGTTTAATTAAATAATTAAATAAGGATATGTTGACCATACAAGGATGTGTTGAGATAATGGGTGTTGCACACATTGCATAATATTGTTATTTTATTGTTTTATTTTTATTATGTAATGTTGTGCCTAGATGGACGTGCAACATGTAAAGATTCCCATAGAATATTCTTGATGAGTTGTATTGTAACATTGTGATAATATTTTATGTAATTATTTAATATTGGGGGAAAAGAATTAAATGCCCAATATTAAATGTAGGGTCAGTGGGTTAGGTAGCACATGGTTTTAGCACATGGTTTATGTAATACCACTTGGTGGTTTTGTGGGACTTGCTACTATATAAGCAGCCACAAAGGTAGTTGTTGTAGAAAGAAAAAAGAGAGAGAAAGAGTGACAAGGAGAAAACAAAAGGCAAGAGTCGAGCAGGACAAGGCTTGACAGGTTAGCCAAGGGAGCATTTGTGAAGGTTGAAAGCATGGCATGGGATGTGTGGATTCATGCTTGTTCACATAGTTTGCTCGGTTGTGGCTATGGCCATGAAGGCTTCCATGGTTGTATGGCAATGGTTTTTTTGTTGAATAATACATGATGATGGATGCTTTTGGAGGCTGGGTTTTTTCCCTCAATGAGGGTTTCCCAGGGTATATCTTGTGTCACATTTTGTGGGTATGTTGTCTTTTCTCTTGCATGTGGATTTTAATTCCGTGTTTATTTTAGATCTATTATGGGTTATGTGGAAACGGTTATATTCTTTATTTCCAAGTTTCCTTACAAGTGGTATCAGAGCCTGGTTTTGGCTTGGTCATGGGTTCAAATCTCCCCGGTGCCTTCCCGACCCGCGTAAGCACCTGGTATGCGCGTCGAGGGGGAGATTGTTGGGTGATGCGACGCGCTCCCCTGCCCACAGGTGGTTAATTATGTAGTCTTCCATGTTCACTAACAGTCATGGCTTTTGGTGCAACGGCAAATGGGCCCTACAATTGGTATCAGAGCTATGGTTTTATTATTGTAACCCTAGATTGAATCCATGGGAATGCATGAGAGGATAAAAGAAAAAGGGGCAAGATATATGAATGATTTATTGCAGATCTGAGGTTTTTGGATTTGCTGTTATGATGGGATGTTAAAGATTTGGGCATGGGAAATTGTTGGACAAAAGAGTTTTTCGGATGTTTCATTTAAAATGAGGGTTTTGGGGGGTAGCTTGCAGAAATGACCTCCTGGGTAAAAGCAGACCTCACCATTGGATCCGGGTCGACATTTCCATAAATTTTGATATATAATATGCCCTAGTTTGGCCATGTTCAGAGAAAATGAAAGAGTATTTTGGTTTCAGCTCATGATGGCCGTCAAATTTAATCTCGTCGGAATTTTCGTCACTGAAAAAAAAATTAAAAATGAAAAATCGTACTGAAAATGGTAAAAAGACTGTCTTAGTAAAATGGCCATAACTTTCTCTCAGAATATCGGATTTCAAAGTTCTTACAGGCGTTGGAAAGCTAATTCAGAGCACTACAAGATGGTGTAGGTTTGGTTCTGTGATTTCAAAATTTTGTCAGGTTTTAAGAGCCCTAAAGTCAGATGTTGTTTATTTTGAGCACAGATGAGGGCATAACTTGGGCATACGGAGTCGGATTTTGGACTTCGAGTAGTCAACGGAAAGCTCTTGGAGAGCTCTACACATTGGTTCAGATTTGGTGCAGGTTTGGAATGATTTATTTGTTGATATATTGATCTGAACTTTATAGGTATATTTTGACTATGGTAACATTGTGAGTTTATGGCATTGGAGATTTAAGTTTTGATGTCATTGTATACTCAAGATTGGTCTCATGATGATATGATTATCAGTGTTTGGTTTGGATATGCATGATGACTTGTTGGGTCTACAAGTTGTGCAGTGTTGTAAGCGGTCTATACTTACAGGTTGCATTTATAGCTTGGTTATGGGTTGTCTTTGCCCATTGATCTTTCATTATTGATGCATATTCAGATTGGTGGCTTGGATTTGGGTTGTCTATGCCCTAAGTCACATGATTTACTATTTTCTTCATGTAGAAGGGATGAGATGTTGTTACCAGGTACAGTCATGGTGGAGGATTGTGGTTGACTATGCTGACAGGTTGGACACTTTGAGAGCCAGATGCTCAGTTCATGGATGTGATCATGGTGTCATGGATTTTTGGCATGACATGATTGGATATACAGGTACATCCTTGATGTTTATTAGCTTGGATTATTGATTCAGTTATGGTGGTATATCTTCTAGGTTGAGGATCATGGTTATTTGGTTTCTTTTGAGGAGCTCATGATGTGCACTTTGAGTTCTTTGATGGTTTGATGCCTTGGTTGATTCTCATGGTTAGAGGATGGTTTTTTCATCATATGTCATGGATAGCTTGGATACACGGTTTAGTGGGAGCTTGTGACAGTGATGGGGTGACAGTGCAGGATTAGTTCCTGGTTTGGTTTATATCTTCTTGGTTTGGAGAGGATGGATTTTATGATGCCATAGGTGACTTGGTACCACGGTTGAGTGGGAGTTGTTGGCATTGATATACTTATTGAGTGTTTGCAGATGTTGGAGGTTTGTCTTAGATCCTGTTGCTGCAGAAGCGTCTTTGACATTTGCATGGTGCACTTGTTATCTTCATGGTGTTTGAAGATGGTTAGATCTTGAGGACTCATGGAGTTCTCGGTTATCTTCATGGTGTGTGGAGATGGTTCTTCATGGTATGTGGAGATAGTTTTCTTCATGGTGTGTGGAGATGGTTGCATCTTGAGGACTCACAAGGTTCTTGGCAAAGGTGTGGTTTATGCTTTTATTTGGCATGTTATCCTTGGTGTGAGGATAGTTTCATTATTATGTCATGGTATACTCTTGATACACGTTTAGAGTTGTGACATGTTATGTTGTGTTCATATGGAGCATGTTATCTCTTTAGTTGAGATGGTAAGATCATGTTGTCATGTTTATGTTCCTGAGGCCATGGTTGGAACTTTGACATTGATCTTGGTTTAGTTTCTTGGTATTGAGTACACTAATCATAAGTTGGATACTTCATGATATTGCTATGTTGCATTTGGAGTTGGCATGGATTGATTGGTTACAGGTGCTCATGGATACTTAGAGACGGTGGTGACGCTGATTTCTCTTGGATTAGAGAAGTATTTGTTGGGACGGTTGATTGTTTCAGCAGGAAGTCCGAGGGGCAGTCACCTGATATGGACTTGAGAGGAGATTGTTCTTAGATGAGTCTTGGTTGGAGACTTGGGTATCTTGATGAGCATTCTCATTCCCCACTCTTGGTCTACTCGGCGGTTTGCTACTTGAGAGGTATAGCCCATTGTTTCTCTCAATTGCATTATATTTATGCTTGTCTTTCATGGATATGGATCTTGAGCTATGGTACATGACTTAGTTCTGGAGGGTTCATTTGAGAGATGGTTTAGCATTGGTTATCTCCATGTGCATATGTTGTTATGTTGGTTGAGTTTGGGAGATGGTTTTATATTGGGCATTTTCCTTTGATTAGGAATGGTTATTCTTTGGTTTAGGAATGGGTTTTATTGAGTTTGATCTTCTTGTGAGAGGCTTACATCCATGATTAGTTATATGGTATGGTTTGGGTGTTTTTTTGAGGCTTCTTGTTGGGGTTTTATGGAGGAGATCATACTTGCACAGTTTACATCTAGAGGTGTGTGTAGAAGGACATGATACAGGTTATGATTTGCATGGTTTCTCTTGGTCTTGGTTATCTTCCTAGATGTTCAGTTTTGCTTACATTGGATTTGAGATTGGTTGGAGATTGTGATCATTGGTTTGTGCTCATGTGTGTCATGTGAGAGATCACATGGTTATTCCTTTATCTCTTTCCTCTGTTGGTTGTGGAGAATTTGGGAGAGCATTGGAGACTTGTTATGAGAATTTTTCTTCCAGGATATCAGTTTATGTATTGTGGATGTCCTTGATACTACATGGATTCACTTCTTTGAGATGTGTTGAGTGGATTGGTTATAGTTTTGACATTATCTTTTGCAGTGGGAGCTTCTTGGTATATATGTGGCAGGTATTGCTCTTGAGGCTTGTGATTGCAGGTTACAGATTGGATATGTCGGTGATATGAGATTCACTTGTTATACCTTTGAGGTATGGATAGTTGGATGGGTTTGGCACTTTGCTGTGGGTGCTATTTCAGCTATGGATATTTTGACAACTACAGATACATGTGATTACCTTTGGATCAGGTTTTTGTGCTTGGAATTTCAGTTGGTACAGGATTTTATAATCTTCTAATGTGACAAGTTGGGTGGCTTTCTCTTTGGATGGCTTCTATGTATGTCTAGTGGGAGTGGCATAATAGGAGGTGAGATCATTCATGTTCGAGATGCAGGATACTTTGATTTTGTTGCGGGTACCAGGATGGAGCACTTGGTGTATTTTGATCCATGATGGTGGATGTGCTGGGAGGGATTGTTCCCTTGTTCATTTATGTGGCTACGGATTGACCCTATGCAATGTATACAACAAGTGGGAGATTGTTGAGATAATGGGTGTTGCACACATTGCATAATATTGTTATTTTATTGTTTTATTTTTATTATGTAATGTTGTGCCTAGATGGACGTGCAACATGTAAAGATTCCCATAGAATATTCTTGATGAGTTGTATTGTAACATTGTGATAATATTTTATGTAATTATTTAATATTGGGGGAAAAGAATTAAATGCCCAATATTAAATGTAGGGTCAGTGGGTTAGGTAGCACATGGTTTTAGCACATGGTTTATGTAATACCACTTGGTGGTTTTGTGGGACTTGCTACTATATAAGCAGCCACAAAGGTAGTTGTTGTAGAAAGAAAAAAGAGAGAGAAAGAGTGACAAGGAGAAAACAAAAGGCAAGAGTCGAGCAGGACAAGGCTTGACAGGTTAGCCAAGGGAGCATTTGTGAAGGTTGAAAGCATGGCATGGGATGTGTGGATTCATGCTTGTTCACATAGTTTGCTCGGTTGTGGCTATGGCCATGAAGGCTTCCATGGTTGTATGGCAATGGTTTTTTTGTTGAATAATACATGATGATGGATGCTTTTGGAGGCTGGGTTTTTTCCCTCAATGAGGGTTTCCCAGGGTATATCTTGTGTCACATTTTGTGGGTATGTTGTCTTTTCTCTTGCATGTGGATTTTAATTCCGTGTTTATTTTAGATCTATTATGGGTTATGTGGAAACGGTTATATTCTTTATTTCCAAGTTTCCTTACAAGTGGTATCAGAGCCTGGTTTTGACTTGGTCATGGGTTCAAATCTCCCCGGTGCCTTCCCGACCCGCGTAAGCACCTGGTATGCGCGTCGAGGGGGAGATTGTTGGGTGATGCGACGCGCTCCCCTGCCCACAGGTGGTTAATTATGTAGTCTTCCATGTTCACTAACAGTCATGGCTTTTGGTGCAACGGCAAATGGGCCCTACAGGATGACATTAGTAAAGTATGAAAAGTTGAATCACTAACTCCATGTAACACTACCAGGGATATAAATCCTACACACTAAAAGACATGATCGAGTGCAATTGCATATAATATCATAGCCGAAGAAATAAATGCATTAGATACCTAATTTAACCATTTATTCAACTATATCAAAATAATCCATTTACATCAATCATGTTTGCATAAACATAATGAAGCAAGAGTGAAGTAAAATCCATACATAAAGTCTTGATATAACCAAATAAAAGGTATATCCAAAATACTAGATAACCATATGTCATCATAGACCTACTATCATCTCAAAATGAAATCAACTTGCAAATATGATAAACTAAACAACATAACAATAAAGCATATATGATACTGAAATTAAAGTATAACATCTAACCCTTAGGTCATCTCAAATGTAGAAATAATAACATGAGTACAAGTATCTCTCAAATCAAAATAAAAAAAGGTACAATCTACAAACCAAGAGACACTACATTGTATGTTGATGATATTCTTGTAGCTAGGTCTAATGTGGATCACATTATGGGGTTAAAAGAACATTTAGCACAATCATTTACTATGAAGGATTTGGGTGTAGCAAAACAAATCCTTGGTATGAATATTTGGAGAGATAGGAAATATAGAAAATTGACATTATCTTAGGCTGATGATATTGTGAAGGTGTTGCAACATTTCTCTATGGAGAATGCTAAAGCTATCAACACACCTTTACCTGGTAATTTGAAGTTGACTAAGGAGATGTGTCCCAATACACAAGAAAAAGAGGATAAGATGTCTGAGGTACCTTATGATTTAGCTATAGGAATCTTGATGTATGCTATGGTATGTACTAGGATAGATATTACACATGGAGTGGGAGTCATTAGCAGGTATATGAGTCACCCAGGGCTTGAGTATTAGAATGTAGTTAAATGGTTTCTTAAATATTTGAGAGGAACATCTAGTAAGTGTTTACATTTTGGGGCCTCTACTAGTGATTTATAGGGCTATGCCAACTAAGATTTGGTAGGGGATATTGATATTAGACAATGTACTATAGGTTATTTACTATTGGTGGGGCAACAGTGAGATAAGATTCTAGTTTACTAAAGGTGAATGTTATATCCACTATAGAGGTAGAGTATGTTTCTATTACAGAGGCATCCAAGGAGATGATATGGCTTTAATTATTCCTAGAAGAATTGGGACACCCTTAGAAGGATAATTATCTATTTATAGATAGTCAAGTTGCCATTCATCTTGCAAAGAATTCTCCACTACATTCAAAGAAAAAACACATGTAGTTTCTATACTATTTCATTTAGTCAATTTTGGATGATGGATAGTTAAAGCTCGACAAGATAGATATAGATGATAATCCAACAAATATGTTTACAAAGCTAGTGACAAAGGAGAAGTTGAACTCATCTTCAGATTTAATTGGTCTTCTAGACTGAATAGAATAAAAGAAGAATAGAGTCCAGGGTGGTTTGATATTCGAGTGTGAGATATAGGTTTGGAAATGCTATGATTAGTCTCCAAGTGGGAGGTTATTGTTGTGGAATCGAATCAATCTGCAAGTGGGATATTGTTGTGATGTGGAGCCTAATTAGACTTAGAGGTCTATTTGGTTTGGTTTCCCCCTATGATTATTTCTATAAGGGTTTGGGGGTAGCTCCCTCAAGTCAAGGTCAAGGGGCAACACCCTAGGTGCACTCATTATTG
The DNA here is from genome assembly GCA_028749045.1 of Cupressus sempervirens. NCBI lineage: Eukaryota > Viridiplantae > Streptophyta > Pinopsida > Cupressales > Cupressaceae > Cupressus > Cupressus sempervirens. The sequence goes on from CM053786.1 coordinate 18,919,274, forward strand.
TAGTACAGGGTAGAGTCGAGGAGAAACACCCCTATGGGGGTTTTTGGTGGCAACACCCCCAAAGCCAAAAATGACCTTATATTATAAAAGTTATCATCTACTATTTTTATATTGGACAACTTATTCTAGCCCTAATTTTGTAAGTGACAAAAGATTGTATAAAAAGGCTTAGGATTAGGGATTTCATAATGTATGGTGATATTGTAGCTCCTTATGGTGGTATTGCTCTATAAGGTATTTCAAATTATAATCACTGGATAATAATAATATTGGACTTGCTATTGGTGGATGTAGACCATTGATTGGGTGAACCACATTAAATCTTTGTGTCTTGTGTTCTCTTCTGTGTGATGTATTATTTTATGATATTGGTTATATTTGCATGTAACCATTATTTCTATCTGAGGTTAATCCTAACAATAATAACCCACCCTAAGAAATTTTCAAGGAATTGACTGCCCATTAGCATGAGAACCACATCTTTTGTCATGAATTTATGATAATGCTCTCTTAGACTCATCCTTTTATATGAATCTAAGGAGTGGACCATCTAGAATTTTCCTATGCAAGTCACTAGAGACAAGGGTGTAATGAAAGGCATTACAAAGAAGTTGTCATTTCTCATTATGAGAAAAGTTTTCAAGGATAATTTTATCACACAAGTAAGAATAGATGGTAGTATAGCTAGAAGAATCATGACCCACAATAGTGTAAATGAATTGGGTTTTAGGGGAATCACAAGCAGGATAATGTAGCTCTTCTACTAGGAATTCAAGTCTTTGTTTGTGCACTACAAACTATAATATAGATGCTACTATAACCATAGTATTTGCAACCTTTTTTTTGATCAAGGAATTTGTTCAAATGAAATAGAAATGAAATATTGTCTCAATGCATAAACAAAATTATTGTAAGGATTCAATTTATCATCTCTTATTTGATAGTCATTATTTATCTAATTAGTCAGAAGTTGGGAGTCTCCACAAATTTTCAACTCTGTGATACACCATTCAATAGCCAATTTCAGTCCATTTGTGAGAACCTCTTATTCTGCTATGTTGTTTGTGTAAGGAATTTCTTTTTCTATGACTAAGGTATGGTATGACCATGAGGAGTAACAAATAAAACACCAAACCAACACTTGTAAGTGTGTGGGATCCATCAAAATACATCTTCTATGTTCTATTATTGACATACATAACATATGCATTAGGGAACTCAATCTGCATATGAGAATTTCCTTGTAATAGAAACTCAACAAGATTATTACCTATAAGACTACCAAGTACCTCATCCTTTGGTGCCACAAAGTGGTTTTCACCTTTTTATACATCTTTTATTTTTACTATTATTGGTTATGACACGACCACAATGTAGTTTTCATCATTAGAACACCAATTCTTTTTTAATTTCCTTTTTATTTTGTGACTAATGTACTTGCTATTTGACTCTATCATGTTAGAAGCATGTTCATTGGTGAAAGAGTGTATGGGCTCAATGGCATTAAGGTAGCAAGTGATCTCATAAATTTTTTTGAAGGATTGTAGTTGAGCTTTTTCATGTGATATAGTCCAATCTATAAGATCCAGATTAATAAGTGAAAGTGAAGTGGAGTGATTCAAGGAGTTTATGTGAAAAGACTCATCTCTAGTGACATGAAAGTAAAAGTCTATAAGATCTACTTTAGAGGTGCCTAAATCATTTTGAGAATTAGAGAGATTAGTGTGACCCATTAAGTCTATATGAGGACTCAACTTATAAAGACCATCAAGGAACTTTTCATCTACTTCGGTTAAGTTTGAATAAGAATGGAATAAATCTACTCCCAAATACATAGGTTCCATGGAGAAATCACCTTCATAGTCATTAAAGTTTTAATTATTGCATTCCATCAAGTAAACCAATTTTTTATGAATTCTAGATACATTTGAATATTTTATATCAGAACAATCAAATAGTTGTCTAGGAGAGGTTTTTTTTGTGATCATCAACATGTTCAATACTTTTGTTAGTAGTATTCCCCCAAAAAAGAGAGGTGGAAGGAAATAAGTCATCCTCCTCATAAGTAATAGTAGTATGTAACAATAGTGAAGCTTCTTCATTATTTGAATCACTAGATGTATATGATGGTTTATCAAAAACAAGAGGACCATTGATAATGCCATATCATAATCTAGTAGTATCTCTACTCTTTCTCCCATCAAAATGAATAAGAGGTTCTATAAGTGCACATTTCTTATTGCTTAAGGGATCATGTCTAGAATATCCCATACTCTTAAGTAGTTTGTAACCTTTTCCATAGTGCTTAGGTGAAATAAGAGTAGTTAATGTGACCTTAGTAGGGACTTCTTCCCTATAAATATAGTTTTGAATTGCTTGATCTTCTTTCTCATATCTTATAAGAATAGAGGATTGCACAAATATACCAAACATAGTCATAGAAGAAGATTATGACTTCATTTCTTGTGAAGGTTTTCCATAAGACCTAGGAGAGACATGTAATGTAGAAATAGAATCAAGAGTGTACTCTCCCATACCAATATTCATAAGTTTCAATTTATTTTCACATTTTCTAAGAGAAGTTTTAACATTTTTTGAAGAATTTCCTAAAGCTCTATTGTTAGAAACTAGCAACTCTATGGTAGTAAGGGCATTGACTAATGTGGCACTATCCCTAGGAATTAAAATCCTTGTACCATTTAAAGGAAAATTTATATATTGATGATAAGTTAAGGGGACCACTTGCATATCATATATCCATGGTGTCCCTAGAAGGATATTGTAAGAAAGGTATATCAAGGACTTAAAAGACGACATTCTTCTCAATTAGTCCAATATGAACTAGAAGAACATCTAGACCCTTAGACCATATTTAAACCTCATCATATGCCATGATCACAATTTTATTGGAGGAATAAATTGTGAATTCAAACAATTCCAATTGTTTAACAACATTGTAAGAAAAAATATTCAATCCTGCACCACTATCTATCAACACTCATTTCACTTAGGTACTATACACATATACCTCTATGTGAAGAGATAAGTTGTGAGGATGACTAGGAGCTCTATCAACTTCTTCTGAAAAAGTGAGGTTATGTGGACTGGAGATATAGTTAACCATAGTTTGGAATTGATCTGCACCCAAATCATTAGGGACATTAGTAGTACATAATTATTTATCAAGGATTTCTTTGTACAAAGGTGAGATGTCTAGCAACTCAAACTCTAAAATCTATAGTACATAATTATTTCTCAAGGATTTCTTTGTGCAAAGGTGAGATCTCTAGCAATTCAAAGTCTAAAATCTATGCAAGGGTATACTACAATTAATAAGAAAGATTGTAATTGGAACTAGTTTTCTTGGAGGATGAGGCCAGTTTCTTAGGATTAGTTTATTTAGATGGATTTGCAGCCTTAAAGATAATCTTGAGTTGACTCCTAGTAATGGCATTAAGTCTATCATCATGGATAGGAGAGGAGGAAGAATTCATATCTCTAAGTGTGATAAGGGGGGCTACTCTCATTACATGTTGAGTTAAGGTTTTGAAACATGAGCCTAGGATTCTCATTATCATCTCCACTCATCATGTAAACTTTGGAATCCATAGCTTTGATCATGTTAATCACATTATTAGTGTAGTTTATTGTTACATTGCCATTCTTCTTATGTGATGAATCCTTTACTTCATACTTAGGCATAGGGTCCTCAAAGGCTTTGTGAGAAGAATTATTAATAAGGCCATATACACCAATATTTCCTTCCTCTATCAATTTTTGAATGACATTATTGAAAGTGATTCAATTGTCTATTTTATGTCCTTTGTTTCTATGAAATTTGTAAAAGTGATAATCCCTCCACCAAGGAGGTCTAATTTTAGGATCATATGGCATATGTGTAGGAAATGTAATGATTTTGTTGGTAACCAAAGCTTTGAGTATAGTATTGTAAGAATTAGCCAATTGTATAAAATTTTGCCTAGGTCTGGAATCCTTGTTTGACTGCATTGCTTGAAATTAACAGAAGTGTTGGAATTGTCTTTTTTTAGCCTCTTGTTGCTTGCTAGCCAAAATGAAGGCTAGTTACTTGTTCTTAGATGGATCAACCACACCATCATTTAAAAAATACATATTCTTGTCCCAATTATTTCTTTTTTCTTTTCCATAATTGTTAGTGTTGTGGGATTTATCATTTTTTAAAACAATACCTCCCTTCTTAACCAAGACACCCTAAATTCTCAAATGAAGTAGTGGAAAAGTTTATTTCTAAGGCCATAATGTAATTTAGGAATTATTTTGTTAATATATATTGATCTTTTCATTCTCTAGAAGTTGATGGAGATGTCTAGAAAGAAATGTTCTCCAATGTTGTAAAAATATAGCAAAAGGTTCCTCTTGGTTTTATCTGATGTTGCACAAGTCAAGCATAGTGATAGGGTGTTGAATATTGTATGAATATTATTGCAAGAATCATTGAAAAAGATCATCAAATGTCCTTAATGAAAGTGTAATAGTTGTGAATCACTCCATAGCTTGGCCTTTTAGGCTTCTAGGAAACAACCTCATGAGGTAATTGTCATCATGCATAAAGTCCATGCTAATAACATTATATTTCCTTATATGATCAAGTGGATCACCAATCCCATTTTATTTTTTATATTTGGGGATATCAAAATCCCTTGGGAAGGGTATCATATATAAACTTTTTTCAAAAGGAAAAGTGCACATTGTTTCCAAAATTGATGGGGGTTTGGGCTTCTCCTTTACTACTTCGAAGTTGGCTATTTTTTTTGTAAATCATTCATTCTTTTCATAGAAATATCCATAGGTGAAGGTACTTCCTTTTGGATTAGATTTTGGATATCAAAGTTGTGAGGGAGTTTCAATCCATTAGAAGCTAAATGCATAAAGTATTAATCGCCATTTTGTACTAGTATTTTTGTCATCAATTTTTGAAGGCAGATATTGTGTTAAAAATTAAAAAAGATCCTCATCATCAATATCACCATCTGTACTTCAGTTCCATATAAGGATATATGTGAGACATGTAGAGGTGTTGGAGATTATTTTTTACTAATATTATCATCCCTAAGAGAGTTACTACAGAGACTCCTAGAACCGTGATCTTGAGTATCCCCATATAGGTTGACATCTTGTTGATAGCTATTTTATCTAGGGTTGGTGAATTGAGCCCCAAAGATATTAGTGTTGAATCTCTCAATTTTTTTTTATAGTTCATGTGTTGAAACATGAATTTGATGAAACTCTATGGGTGCCTATTGTAGAAACATGATTACATGATTATCATGATGATATGTTACATTCATGTCTATGTTTATCATTGATGCCAACATAGTAGATTTTTTGTGGCATCTGAGAGAAGAAGAACATTAAAGATCAAGTGGTACTGATAGTTCATTGAGTACTTTCACTAGTGAGGTTAAAGGGAGATTATACTAATTGTCTAGTATATGTAGCTAACCTTGGAAGCATAAGATATTAATTTTGGAAGAAGTTATGCAAGTTTTGGTGAAGATTATTCTAAGATAGATGTTATAGAAACTTGTTCTGGTAAACTTGTTAAAATCTCTTAGCATAGTTGTTATTTTGAGAAGCATAGCTAAGATTTCTCATCATAATATTACATGTGCAAAACGTTATTCAAGTTACAAGGTAAAAGATCAATGGTATCACTAAATGTAACATGTTCTTAATGTGGTCCTATAATAATTAAATAAGAAGGTGTAACAACCAACTCAAGGAGTTGTTTTACATATTCAATATAAAGGAAGGACATTTTCCTTTATCATAGTGAAGAAAAAGAAAATAAATGAGAATGATTGTAAGTAGCACAGAGAGTAGAATGTGAAATTAAGAAAAGCAGAGTGAAGGTGAAGGAAATTTCATTGCCAAGGTTTTATTGTGTGAATCAATGTTTGATACTTGGATCTGAGGTTCATGACCTAGCCTACAAGGTCTGACAATGATTGGTCCAGTTGTCAGGATAGAGGAAAGAAGTTAAAGTATATTACAAAAAATTATTCTGCAAGGAATAGTTGAGACGTTAGTTGGATAGTGAGTTTAGTGGTCTTTCCTTAGAAGTTTTTGTTGGAATTATGATATATTTGTCATTAGTGAAAACACTTATTCAATTTTGAATTCTTATCTAGCTCATCACTTAGTCTATAGTGTATACTGAGCATTCAGTGGTTACCTTATAAGATCAGTAGGTAAACAATTCTCACGGAGCATTCCAGAGGATACCGAGTGAATGAGAAGTTTAGTAGTGTTCATCGAGAAAAGCAAGGTAAATGAAGAACTCAGTGTTCACTGAGCTAAGAAAGGTAAATGAAGAACTCAGTGTTCATCGAGCTAAACAAGGTAAATGAAGAACTCAGTGTTCACTGAGCTAAGCAAAGTAAATGAAGAACTCAGTGTTCACTGAGCTAAGCAAGGTAAATGAAGAACTCAGTGTTCACCGAGCTAAGCAAGGTAAATGAGGAACTCAGTGTTCATTGAGAAAAGCAAGGTAAATGAAGAATTCAGTGTTCACCAAGAAAAGCAATGTAAATGAAGAAGTTAGTTTCTACCAAGTGACACTATATCTACTGAGTTTCCAATGGTTATTGAGTTCCAAGTAGTGTTGTGTGGCTAGTATGAATTGAGCCTCTACTTCTACCAAGTGTATGCCAAGTAATGTAGTGGATGCCAAGTATCAGAAGGTCACCGAGTCAGCTTGAGGAACCCAAGTTTTCTACTATCTGGACAACTCAGTAATGTTTTGTTCACTTGTGTTTTGGCTGACCTTGTACTTGTAAATAATGCGATGGTATATATGTAATGTATGATATCATTTGTAGCATGTATGGTGTGTGTGGAAAAGATATAAAGGAAGAGATTAATGTTTGCATGAAAAGAGGATATTGAAAATCAGCAATAGAATAAAAGGAATATAGGAAGGTCAACATAGGAGAAAAAAAGTTATATCTATCACATCAGGTGATCAATGCAAAAAGGATCTTATCAGTAAATAGTTGTAAGCAGATCCACTGCTTCATCCTAATAGGTGAATCAGTTTATAAATCCTTTAATAGGGTAGACTTAACAGTATTTTTGTAAATCTCCTAATAGAGTGCATGCTTTACTATATGTTTGTAAATCCTCTAACAAGGTGGATCTAGTAGTTCTACTTACTCCTAACAGGGCAGATCACCAGAAGCGATCATTGTAAGCCTTAACAGGCCAACTTTATACTGCAGTATTAAAGTTTTTTGGGCACCATCCCCACCCTAGTTTTACTTTCTATTTGGAAGGTTTTTGGGTCACCAAATCTCTGTGTACATGTGCAATAAATGTTTGTTCTTTCAGTTATGTAGTAGATTAGACGAATGAATGGTGAATGGTTAAAATGTTGAATTGTTTAAAAGTTTTATAAGTTACTGATTCACCCCTCCTCTCTCAGTAACCTATCTACTCCTAAATATTTCCAAAAATTGGTAACAAAGCTATGTGGTTCTCAGGATAAAGTTTGACAGCTTGAGAAAAGATCAAGGACAATGGAGATATTCAGACGTGACAAATCTATTGAAAATGAAAAGCTAGATCTAGAAATGGCCATGGCTCAACTCAAAGAAGTAAAGGAGCATCTTTCTCAATCTCTAAAAATAAGGAAGGAACTTGCAAGAAAAATGAATGATCATCAGTATGTTGAAGAAAAGATTGAAGACCTTTTACCATCAAGCAGTTCAAATGAAGCTAATGAAGAAATCAAGGAACTCCTACCAAAGAATGGTTCTTTGTAGGAAGAAGTAAGGAAGCTTAAAAGAGAACAAGAAATCTAATCAATTAGGCTATGTGAAGCTTTGGAACATGAGATTGACCACTTGTGGATCCCAACCTTTAGCTCAAGGTGATGAGGGATGACAAGTGACAAGGCTAGATTGCCCTAGACAAATCTCTGTCAAAGGGATAACTTTGGTGAGACTACTGGATTTGCAAGATGATAGGAAAAGAAATTTTTGGCAATGTGACAATAATTTTGAAGGCTTGGATGTGAACTTTTTGATTGCTGGCTAGATGGTTTGGTACTAAGGCAAAGAAATAGATGAGATGGATGAGCTAAAATGCTTAAAGGGATAGCCTAGAATGGCTGGCTTTCCTACAAAGATGACTCTAAAGTGAAACTTATGCAAGAAGATGTAGAGAAACAAGGGGGCCTAATCATAAAAATCATGCCTAGTTGGTAAGACATAAGCATGGTTAACTCTTGGATGTTTGCTAAATCTGATAGTGCGATCTAACTAGGCATCTTGAAGGGCTTCATTGACAGCTTTGTCTTCTGCTTTGTGGAGTTTGGTAATTCAAGGGCTTGGTGTTACTTCCTTTCTCTTGGCTAAAATTTCTTGGTATACCTGAGATGGCTTGAGTTTGGCTTTGTGAAACTTCTATTTGGGTTTGGGTTGTTCTGACATAAATTCATGAATCTGTTTGGCTTTGAGAGATCATGGTTGTTTTGCTTCAACTTTGTTCAACTTCTGAAATAGGTAGTGACTGTGCTAAGTGTGCCCTAAGCTAGGATTGATCGAGTTTGGAAAACATTCATTCAACAAGTAAAAGATCAAGAAATAGATAGAAACAACCAAATATAATTTTTGATTCTCAGAAGACAGTAACTGCATCGTGGAGTGTGTATGTTCTATAAATGTTTTGATCAGCCACTTCAAACATATTAACATCCTAGATGGTTGTCTACAAGGTTGACAATTGGTTTAGCTAGGGAGTCCTCGATATACCCAATGTATGTGAGGCCCAAATCCATAGATGAAACCAAAAAAATGTCACAAAATCAAGAGGAGTGGTAACCCACTTCTCCTCTTTCACTTCTCAAGGGTATAAAGGTCTTTTAGGCTTAGCCCGAGTGATAGAATTTTGAGCCCGAGTGATAGAATTTTGGTGTCTTTGGATTCACCTCCCAATCTTTATACTCTGCCAGAACGCTGGAGTTGAGGTCATCCCAAGGGGTGATGAAATCCCCAAGCAGGCCTCCTAAAAGCTAAGACAAGATTTTGGATCCTAATCTTATGCACCCAAGATGGCCTCAAAAGATGACAAGGGGAGAGAAGACTTGGATGATCTTGGGCTAAAAGATAGAGTTATTTTCCAACTGACGCTTTAAGTTTTCTGATCTAGACCTTTTGAAAACACACATGATTTAAGATGCATAGGCTCAATTCCAATTTGAAATGTGCCAACAAAAGAGAAGTGATCGAAGAATGAATACACCAAGAAGATTTAGGGTCAACAAAAAGTAAACTCACGCACCTAGAGGCCCTCCACATCAAGTATCAATTGATTTTCTTTAAGGCATTCAAGATTAAGTGTGAGTTTGTTTTAAGCTCAAAACAAAGATGTGTGTAAAGCTCAATTTCAAGCACGCGCCCGGAGGTCCTCCACATCAAGATTTGTTCAATTTTTATGCCCAAATGAAGTGTTAGCGAGACTAATGTGCATTCAAGAAATTTTCTATCTTAGAAAAACCAATAAAAACTCAAGTGAGTGGAATTTGATTTTTGTGGAGCATTTAACACCTTCTTAGGTAGACCCATCCCCATATATGGCACTGATATTGCAACCAATGGTTAGAATGATGGGTGATTAAAGAGGGTGAGTCCAACAAAAAATTCACTCAAAGTGTCTTTATTTGTTTTTATAACTTAGAAGGCATCTAAAATGTGGATTCTTTTTATGCCCCAAAAGATGATTATTTGATCTATGGCATTCAAGATTGGATTTGTTGTTTTAATCATGCATTCAAAAAAAAAAAAAAACTTAATTTTAATCCATGACACTCAAGAGTGATTTTAGCAACATGCATTCAGAGACAAGTGATTAAAAATTCAAGTTTTTTCCTTTGAGCATTCAAGATTGAGATTTTGCGTGTTGTTTTAAAAACTTTGAAGTGTTTTGTTTTAACCTTAGATCATTCAAGATTGTTTTGGACTGAAAAGTGAAAATGACTCTTTGGACTTTGGTTTTTATTCAAGATTTTGTGTTCTAGTTTGCATGTTTTAAGCCTAAAAAAAAAATGATATTCCTAGATTGTTTTGATGCATGAAAAACCTAGGAAACATTCAAGATTTTGCAACAAGACATTTGTTTAGAACAAATAACAAAGCTTTTAGGACAATTTTGGCAACCATTTAGGACTCTTAGTTTTCATGAGATTTTTAAAAAAACTTTAAAATATTTGCAAATGAGGTTCATTTTATCCTTGATTGATGCTTTGAGTTTGATTTAGATTTTAGTGTGCACTTAGTGTTGATTTTGAACCTTTTGAAATAGAAACTTGAAGTTCTTTTTAAATTCCCAAAAATGAAGTGTTCCTAACTTTGCATGCATGCATCTAAAACCTTGATGTTGCAAGGATGAAAATGATTGGATTGGTTTAGTTTCACTTGTTAAATGTTTTTTTTTTCTTTTTTTTTTGCAAATTTTTAGTTTTTAATGGATTTAAGTATGATTTGGGGGTTCATTTCAAGCACTTAAAAAAAAAGTGTGTATGATTTTGCTTCTTTAAAAAAAAAAGGCCAAGATCCCTCAAGAAGAAGAAGAAGAAGTAGATGGAATAGAAGAAGAATATAGACAAGAAGAGAAAGAAGAATTCCAAGTGCTCCGTCTACCTATAAGCTTGAAAAATCTGCAAACACAATGAGATAGACTATGAGTTCCTTTTTCTTCTTCATGCTCATGTGGACTTGTGAAACCAATTTATACAATCCTACCAATCACAAAAATAAGTAAAATTAGCCAAAATTAGCAAATGACATACAAAACTTGACTAAAAAAAGCTAATGAAGATGACCCATGCGGGGTCCCATTGGGTGTGCCAAAATGTATATGCTACTTTAGTATGTTAGAAACACTAAATTAAAACAATCAAAAACATTTGTATACTAATTAAACATAACTTCATGAGAGACAAAGTGAACTCCTCAAATGAGAATATGAGCCATGGATAGGCTCTCTCAATGAGGATGATCACTTGATGTAGAGTTGTGTCTAATAGCTAAGATGGCTTGATTATGTATGTATGCTCAAATGCTCAAATGGGCTTCAATGGAGGATTTTTGATAGATTTTGGTGAATGGATTTGATGTAAAAAATGGCTTCTCACAATGGCATTATGGCTTTACTTTCTAGATTGTGTTGTTTTTGCAAAGGAGAAGGATCCAATTTATAGGCAAGAGGATTGAGGGATGGAGGGCTAAGATGGAAGGAAAGGAGAAAGCTTATGGAGGGCTCAGATTGAATTAGAGGAGAGCACATGGATTTTGTTTTCTTATAGCCAATCAAGGAGTGACACATGTCACAAAGTGAGAGGATGGAGGGCAAGGATGAGTCAACAAAAGAGGCTCAAGGGATAATATCTTCATAAAGACCCTTCATAAGTGCTTTGTAAGAGCATTGAAGGAGAGTGTAAGAGATATTTGAGGGTCATTTATGTTGGAAGGTGAGGAATTTTGACTTGGGTTGGATTAGGAAGGTTTTAAGCTTGCTCAAGATTGTGCAAATGATTAGAGGATGGATTAGGATGGTTTAGGATTAGCTTAGGGATAGGCAAGTGGATGGCAAAAAATAAATTATTTATTTATTTTGGGATTTTTGGTCAATTTATTAATTAAATAATTAATAAATAAGGAAATAATGTTTAAATAAGATTTAAACATTTTTGGGAGGGATTCCTTAATTACATATTTTTAATTAAGATAAAGGGATTTAATGGCATACAAAATTAATTAATTAATTAAATAAATAATTAATTAATAAATGATGATGTCATTAGGGACTTTTTTAAGAAAATAAAAATATTTTATTTTCTAAAGGATTTTTAGGTGTTTACAGAACTACGATTTGGCATTCATGTAATTGCACATAAGTTATACAATTCCAGTAGATTGAATAGTGTACCTTGTGAAGCTGTGGATTTGGCCCTCAAGATTGTAAAGAAAAACCTTGAATTTGATCTATCCAAAGTATTTCTGAAACAATTAAATAAAAATATGGATAGTATAAGGGCTTCCAAGAATAACTCTTGTAAATTCAATTCTCTATTGATTTGTTTATTTTTCTTCATTCAAAAATTCTTTCCATCTAAAGGAACTGTCGTATGGAGAAAAGACATTCCAATTTTGTATCAGATAAATGAGTTTGTAGAAGAGATGGGTAAAAATTTTGATAGCATCATGGACAATTATTTTGAAGATTTCAAGGAAAGAATGAATAACAGGTTCTGGATTCCACCAAAATTAGTCAAAGATTACAGAGATGATGTATGCTTCATGGTTGATTATGATAAGGTGTACATCTAGACAGTTGGACCCCGAGTTGCATGGGTAAAACCTCTTCCCTATGAGGTAAATATTGATGAAGCTAGGGACATCATAGAAGCACTGGTAAATGAGCTAGTTGACCCAAGGCAACCAATTTTTGGAACCTATGATGAGGTAAAGGCCAGAATTGAGCTTGAAATCAAGCTACCATAGGTCATAAGCAAAGGCAAGAGGAAGATAGCAAAACTAAAAACTACATTTGGTCCTCTCATGCTAACAAAAGGTAAAGGTGAGGACGAAGGAGATGATGAAGAAGAAGGAGGAGAAGAAGAAAAAGAAGAACAAGGAACTGAAGAAGAGCCTCTGAAGAAGAAAGGAAAGGCAATAATTACCAAACCTAAGAAGAAGCCTACTGTAGTATTCACAAGAAGAATCAAAAAAGGTAAGAAGGAACCTATACTAGTTAGGCCTACACCCACATTTGAGCAAAGGCTTAAACAATTGGAAGAAGGAGCAAGCATCACAAATTTCAAGGTATTGAAATTTGAAACTAGAACAGATGCTGAGAAAATGCAAATAGAGGAACTGGTACTCAGCAAGATGAGAAAATGGAAATACTCCTTAGACTAGCTTGGCTCCCAAATCTCAAAAGAACTATTGGAGAGGTTGTAACTGAGATGGGAGTTAGCCACCCAAATGGTAAAAGACATCTATGAACAATCGCTAAAAAATCTTCAACCAAGTCTCACTGGAGTAGAAATAAAAATTGCAATAAAAAACCATGAAGGTAAGATGATGATAAGATTTCACACATGTCTAATTTTGATCAAAGACATTGAGTGTGTTGTAAATGATGCTACAAATATGTGGAAAAACATCTATCATCTGCATAAGCCCAGCGAAGACCCAGTGAAAATCAAGGATGATGACAATAGTGATGGTGATGATTTTGATAACACTCCACCCATTACAGTCTCACTAGGAGAGCTACATGCATTAATAGAAGAAGACAAGGAGGAAGAAGTTGAAGAGGAAGATAAGGAGGAAGACGATCCATTAAAAATTGCAGCAGTAGTGATTGCATCCCTTCCTCACTCTACACCAAAAACTGTTTCATCCACTAAGGAGATAGCTTCTACAAGTGAGATTGTGAGCACAATTGCCACATCAATTGCTCAATCTTCACCGGCCTCCTCCCAGCTCTAGGTATCTAAGATAGATGTGCTAAGAACTTCATCTATTGAGCTGACTATTACTTCTTTAGCTATCGAGCCAGTCTCCTTAGATCCAACATCATCAGTCAGAAAAACAATAAGTTCCACAATTTTGTCTTCATCAATTCCAACTTGTTCTATAATTTTTTCAGCATTATTTGCATCTACTTCAAATCTAGTTAGATCAGATATTACATTACCAAGTGTATCATCATTTTGGGAAGTATTCCAATTTTTGATCTGATAAATACTCCTATTGGCACTCAACCCTCAAGTCCTATCCTAGTTTTCACTGCTAGTCCTTCCATCTTCACTATTGTGTCTACTCTTAAGGTCAAACTAGTCATCATAGAAGTCAAACAAAAGAAACCATTAAGACTTCTGATCATTGGAAAGGAAATTCCTGAAGATATTGACTTAGACATAGAGATAGTGATTCCAAAGATTGACTATGAAAATGCTACCATTGAAGAAATGAGGTATGCTAGTCAACTAATAGAGATGAAGGCTACGTAGAAGTAGTTAAGTTCTGAAAGGGATAAGGAGTACAGAATAATTGAGAATGTTAGGAATATAATTATAGAAGCTATAGGTGTTGAAGTCAATTCTACTCAACACATTTTGATTCAGTTAGAAGAGGCTGTAAATAAATTCAATGAGGACACCTCTAGTGAAGAAAAATTGATTGAAAAGGTTGAAAGAAAATTTGATAATAAGGTGCTTGAGCACATTGCTTAGCATATTGCAATAATACAAATAGAATTGTCCACAATTTTGGTCAATCTTGAAAATTCTTTTAATAATGTAACTTCACTTTTTGCCAAAATTTGTGATGTTACTGAGTATACCAAGGAGATCAAAGAAAAATTAAATAAAATTGATGAGGATATGAAGGTTAGTGCCCAAATGCTACAACTTGACACCAATTCAAGTTCATCCCATCATCTCAGAATTAGATTTTTGTCAGAAAAGCAGGCAAAATTATTGAGAGAGGAAGCAAGGATTAGATCTACCTTGATTGACATTCAGAATATGATCCTTCCTATCATGGACACAATGCAGAAACACATTGTATACTCCAAAACATTGATCCATGACAACAATTTTTCAGTTACAGATCATGTGATTGAACTTTCAGCTAAAGTTTAGATAACACTCTCTAGCTGCAAAATTTTGCAAGAAAATTGGGATAAGACTTTGGCTCTTATTCTTAAGGTACATTCTAAGTTTATCTCTCATTTTGGTGTTTCTATTTAAATACATACTGTTTATTTTGGCATTATTGTCAAAAAGGGGGAGATAGAGTACCAAAGAAGAGATAGAGATATATGTAACTAAGGAAGCCATGTGTAAAGATAGAGATATTTGTAAATACTTTGTGCATATTATATGGGGGAGATATATATGTAAATCAATACGTCAAATTTTGCACATAAGTTTTGGCTCATAAGTGTTTTTGTCACTAATGCCAAAGGGGGAGATTGTTGGAATTATGATATATTTGTCATTAGTGCAAACACTTACTCAATTTTGAATACTTATCTAGCTCATCACTTAGTCTATAGTGTATACCGAGCATTTAGTGGTTACCTTATAAGATCAGTAGGTAAACACTTCTCACCAAGCATTCTAGAGGATACTGAGTGAATGAGAAGTTCAGCAGTGTTCACCGAGAAAAGCAAGGTAAATGAAGAACTCAATGTTCAC
Source organism: Cupressus sempervirens (assembly GCA_028749045.1). Classification (NCBI taxonomy): domain Eukaryota; kingdom Viridiplantae; phylum Streptophyta; class Pinopsida; order Cupressales; family Cupressaceae; genus Cupressus; species Cupressus sempervirens. Next base: position 18,934,524 of record CM053786.1, read on the forward strand.
CAAGCTAAGCAAGATAAATGAAGAAATCAGTGTTCATTGAGATAAGCAAGGTAAATGAAGAACTCAGTGTTCACTAAGCTAAGTAAGGTAAATGAAGAACTCAGTGTTCACCGAGCTAAGCAAGGTAAATGAAGAATTCAGTGTTCACCAAGCTAAGCAAGGTAAATGAAGAACTCAGTGTTCACTGAGCTAAGCAAGGTAAATGAAGAACTTAGTGTTCATCGAGCAAAGCAAGGTAAATGAAGAACTCAATGTTCACCAAGAAAAGCAATGTAAATGGAGAAGTTAGTTTCTACCAAGTGACACTATATCTACCAAGTCTCCAATGGTTACTGAGTTCCAAGCAGTGTTGTGTGGCTAGTATGAACCGAGCCTCTACTTCTACCGAGTGCATGCCGAGTAATGTAGTGGATGCCGAGTATCAAAAGGTCACCGAGTCAGCTTGAGGAACTCGAGTTTTCTACTATCTGGCTGACTCAGTAATGTTTTGTTCACTTGTGTTTTGGTCGATCTTGTACTTGTAAATAATGCAATGGTATATATGTAATGTATGATATCATTTGTAGCATGTATGGTGTGTATGGAAAAGATATAAAGGAAGAGATTAATGTTCGCATGAAAAGAGGATATTGAAAATTAGTAGCAAAAAAAAAGGAATACAACAAGGTCAACATAGGAGTAGAAAAGTTATATCTATCACATCAGGTGATCAATGCAAAAAGGATCTTATCAGCAAATAGTTGTAAGTAGATCCATTGCTTCATCCTAATAGGTGAATCAATTTATAAATCCTTTAATAGGGTAGACTTAACAGTCTTTCTATAAATCTCCTAACAAAGTGCATACTTTACTGTATGTTTGTAAATTCTCTAACAAGGCGGATCTAGCAGTCCTACTTGCTCCTAACAGGGTAGATTAGTAGAAGTGATCATTGTAAGCCTTAATAGGCCAACTTTATAGTGCATTATTAAAGTTTTGTGGGCACCATCCCCACCCCAATTTTACTTTCTATTTGGAAGGTTTCTGGCTCACCAAGTCTCTATGTACATGTGCAATAAATGTTTGTTCTTTCAGTTATGTAGTAGATTAGATGAATGAATGGTGAATGGTTAAAATGCTGAATTGTTTAAAAGTTTTATAAGTTACTAATTAACCCCTCCCCACTCAGTAACCTATCTTATCCTAAATATTTCCAACAATTTTTTGGATAGTGGGTCCTTCTATCTTCCACAACTCTTCACAGGGTTGGCATACTTCCTAATAGGGTTGGAATCTCCTAATAGAAATTCAAAGTATCCTAATAGGGACTCATGTGTACTAAATATTGTAATAGACTCTTAACAAGGTCCATCCTCTAATAAGGAATATTTATATTAGTACATCATCTTGTGGGCATCATTACCACTATGGTTTTCTCTCTGATCAAGGGTTTTCCTAGTTAACATATCTAGTGTAATTGTATATGTGCATATTGTTATTGTTTCTAATTACTTTAGTTGCATGGTTTAGTTTATTTAAGGTTGATAAATGTTTTAATTATTGGATAACTAATTCATCCCCCTCTCAGTTATCTTGGTGGAGTATTGTTTCTAACAATTGGTATCAGATGATTAGGTCCTTGAAGATAAAGTTTAATAACTTTGGGAGATCCATAGAAAAAAAATTAGAAAGGATTTTTCAAAGTCCAATGGAACAAATTATGAAAACTGGAAGGAAAATATGAAGACACTTATATTGTGTATGGGTCCAAGATATTGGATCTTGACAAAATCAGGAAATAATCATTGCTAAAAAATATTTGGAAACTTGTACCAAGGAAGAGAGAGAACTTTTCATGTGCTACATGAGATCTAGAGAAAGGCTATTGTCCACACTTCCCAAAATTGAGTACAACTAGGTAAAATCACTTGATACTACTCATATGATTTGGAAAGGTCAGAAAAATGTTTTTGAATTTGATGAACATTCTAAGAAATTAGAGATAGAAAGTTGGATTTGTGCATTTCAAGATGCTAAAATGATGGAAGATGAATCTATAAGAACAAATGTAAGAAAGATATCAAAAATTTCTATAGGTATTAAATCTTAAGGAGGAACCAAAGAAAATGATGAGGTGATTTGGAAGATATTGAAGAGTTTGAAGCCACCATTTAAGCAAGCAGTTCAAATGATAAATTTGTTGATATCTTATACCAAAGATTTCACAAAGGAGACATTACTTGGGAGACTTGAAGAAGTTAAGAATGAACTTAGATAGTCTAGAGAATTGACTAGAATAGAAGTAACTTTCACTGCCTTGAATATTCGACCTAGTTTATCAAGGAGCACAAGTGCTAGAGGAGACTTTGCTAGTAGTAATAGATTTGATGAGGACAAAAAGATAGAAGAAGGAGTAGCCATTTTGATAAGAAGAGAAAATGATGGCAAGAAAATCTTTAAATATTGGACTTGCAATGAATTTGGTCATTATGCATCTACGTGTCCTAAAAGAGAGAAAAAGTATATAGGAAATGTCAAACCTAAAAGAGATAGAGAGTGTTTATATGAAAATGAAGAAGATTCTGATGAACAAATAGTAAATTCTAGTGATGATGAAATAGGATTTGTACCTATTAAAGTAGAAAGTCCACAAAAAATGACTTTGGTATCACAAGTTGAAAAGAAATTGGATTAGATAATTGACAATGGTTGTTCACATCATATGACTAGTGACATGAACAAGTTTGCTGACTTCAAAAGTCATGATGGAGGCATTGTCAGAGTTGGAAACAATGTAGTGTGTCATTTTAAAGGTATTTGATCTATAACTCTTGATGATGAAACTAACACTAAGGATGTATATTTTGTTGATGGTTTGAAGCACAATATTTTGAGTGTTGGACAACTAGTGGATAAAGGATATCAATTATAGTTCATAGAGAAGACATGCATAGTCAAAGACAAAGATGGAAAGGTAATCGGAATAGGAACCAGATCTAGATATAATGTATTTTAGCTAAATCCTATTGAAATGACATGTTTGGTTGCAAAGTTAGATAACAATTCATTATGGTATAAGAGATTTTTGCATATAAAATTTGACAACATTGTGAAGACTAGTAATATGTTTGCAGTTAGAGATTTTCCTAAGATTGTTAATCCTACTAAACACAATTTGCAAGGAGTGTGTATTGGAAAAGCATACCAAAACTTCTTTTCCCAGCAAGAAGTTTACTACTACAACAAAATTTGATATTGTACATACAAATATTAGTTGTCCTATGAAGACTAAAGGATTCTATGGTAAAAGGTACTTCATGATTTTAGTTGATGATTTTTCTAGAATGATGTGGGTTGTATTTCTTAAAGAAAAATATGAGGCATTTGACAAGTTCAATATATTCAAGAATAGAGTTGAGAATGAATCAATTATGAAGATTAAATGTTTAAGATTAGATAGAGGAGGAGAGTTTGCTTTAAATGAGTTTAAAATCTTCTCTGAAGCTAATGGAATCAAAAGATAATTATCAACTTTGAGAACCCCTGAATATAATGGCATATCAGAGAGAAGAAATAGGTCAATAATGGAAGCATCAAGAGCCATGTTAGCTGAGAATGAAGTATCCAAGATGTTTTGGAGAGAAGCTATGAATACAATAGTCTACACTATGAACAAAGTACAAGTCAGAAAAAACACAAACAAGACCCCTTATGAATTGTAGTTTGGTCACTCACCTACAGTTAAGTATTTTAGAATTTTTGGTAGCAAGTGTTATATCAAAAGGGATGATGATGTTGGTAAGTTTGATGCTAGAAGTAAAAAAGGTATGTTTCTTGGTTATTCATTGAAAAGAAAAGCTTATAGATGTTATAATATGAGAACTAAGACTATTGTTTAGAGTGCAAATGTAAGAGTTGATGAAAAATTTAGGATAAAAGAAAGAGTAGTTGATTGCAATTCAAAAGATGACGTTGTTACTAAACCAAGGAATGATGAAGTATTATTGAGACTATACATTATTTGTAGAATAAAGGAGAGAAAAGGCTTGAAAAAAGCTTGGAACCTTCAAAAGAGCTAAGAATTGAGATACCAACTGCTACTTTTGGTAAGAGTATGACAAAGAATCATCCACCTAAGTAGATCATTAGAAGCAGAGATAAAGGCGTGATGACAAGAAGCAAAATCAATGAAGACCTTTTGTTGATATCTCATGTTGAACCAAAGAATATAGATGAAGCATGTAAAGATGACTATTGGAAGCAAGCTATGAAAGAAGAATTGGATCAAATAGTGAAGAATTAGACATGGAAATTTTTTCCTTGACCAATAGACAAGAATGTGATAGGAACAAAATGGGTATTCAGAAACAAGATGAATAAGCAAGGCTAAGTTGTAAGGACCAAAGCAATATTAGTATGTAAATGTTACTCATAGAAAAAAGGATTAGAATATGATGAAGCCTATGCTCCTGTGGCAAGAATAGAAATAGTAATGTTATTCTTACCCTATGCAAAACATAAGAAATTCAAGGTGTATCAAATGGATGTCAAGTTAGCATTTCTAAATGGAGAACTTGAAGAAGAGGTATACATAGAATAGCATAAAGGTTTTCCTATAAAAGATAAAAAAGACATAATATGCAGATTGGACAAAGCATTGTATGGCTTGAAGCAAGCACCCAAAACTTGGTATGCAAGGTTGGAAAAGCATTTGGCAAAGCTTGGATTTTGAAAAGGTATGGCAGACAACAATCTATACTGGAAAGAAATAGATGATGGATTGATGGTTTTGGTAATATTTTTTGATGACATCATATTTGGAGGAGATGATGATGAAAGTGACAAGTTTTTAGAAGAAATTTGAAATTAGTATCATAGGAGAGATGAAATACTTCATAGGATTACAAATTGTATAGGACAAAGAAGGAATATTGATTTCTCAAACTAAGTATTTGAAAGATTTACTAAAAAGGTTTGGTGGAAACATGTAAACCAATTAGAACACCTATGGTAACTAGACACAAGCTATCTACAAAGGATGAGACACATACTATTGAGTAGAAGAAGTACATATCTATGATCAAAGGATTACAATATCTAACACACACAAGGCTAGATATAGAAAATGCAGTTGGAATTATTGCAAGATTTCAAGATGATCCCAGATAAGAACATTATATAGTAGTCAAAAGGATATTTAGATTCTTGAAGGGAACACTAGAGTTCAAATTGTAGTATGGTAGATCTAATAATTTCACTTAATATGCTTATACTGATGTTGATTGGGAAGGCAATATGGATGAAAGAAAGAGCACCAGTGGTGGAGCCTTCTTTCTTGGAGGAAGATTGGTTTATTGGCTAAGAAAGAAGCAAGACTATATCTCACAAAGTACAAGAGAAGAAAAATATGTTGTAGTAGCAAACAATTATAATAAAGTTGTTTGGATGTGTTGGGACTAAAAATTGCATGGTCAATTTTGAGACTACTGAGAAAATTGAGCCCTATAAATACTTTTGATGCCTATGTACCCATTTGTACCTTTGAGCCCTGTAAGGTGTTTAATGTTTCTAAAAGCTTCCATTTAGTGTATTTATATATTCCATGATGTTAAATTTCCATTCTGAGTGACTTCGTGAAGTCCCATTTCGAGCATTTATCAATTTTGTATTTTTCACCTGTGTCAAATAGAGACAAGAGGCCATGTTCGCAAGTGAATATATTGTACCCAAAAATGTGTCATGATTCACCACTTTAGGAGTGTCTAATTTCCATACTAAAGAGCCTATGTTTTAGATTTTGAGTTGTTTCAAATCTGTTTGACTAGGTTTTGAATTCCTCAAAGTTGGTAATGTACTATTTTCATGTTGATGCACATTGTCCATAACTCTAGGAAGCCCTGTTTGACGTGTTGTAACTTTAACCCAGTTGACCAAAATGCTAAAATTCCTTTTGAATTGCATTTTAGACATTAGAGGCTTGTCATGTTTCAAGTTTTAGCTCATGAAAATCCATTTGTTCAGTTGTCAAATGCGATTCAAAATGGAATTTCTAGCTTTTTGTTGGTGTCAATATTTGCAGATTTGTTGGGGCCCCTATTCGTGATGTTATAATTCTAAATCCATGATAGGTGAGATCAAATGGATTATACCACTATGTAGTACTCTAAAAATACTTTAAGTGTGCCAGTTTACAAACTTTGATGAATCCATTTGCACACATTCCTAGGTCTATTCTGTTTGCAAAATCGCTTTCCTGCCATTGTTTCAATCTACAAAATCCAAGTAGCCTACTTTGACCAGTCACCATTTGTGCCGAGTTATTTTTCATGAGCCCAAATTATAGATTCATACTCTCCTCATGATAGCAAATCAACACCCCAGTTTTTGTTTTCCCAAGTGTCCATTTGCCCAGTTTTCAAAGCCAAATCTGAACCCATTTTATTGCTTTTTGACATGTTTTCTTGCAGGCAGTTCTAAGAGGTCAAATTTGACAGTCAATATCTTTTGATCCTAAATTTTTCATGAGATGAGATTCAACAAGGTACAAGAATGCAAAATAAAGAGTTAGTGCACCAATTTTTAGAGCTCGATTAGGTGTTCTGGTCAATTTTTAAGGCCAATCAACAAACCTCTTGACATGAAATTCACAACTTGTAGATCTATGGTAAAATGAGTTTCAAATGTGGATTTATTGGTCAAGTTTGATTTTGATCATTATTAGATGGTTACTGGATTAGTTTTGTATTTCAAGTGTTTGAAAACAAATTGTTTTTTAGCCAGACCCACTTTGGGGCCCGACTAATTTCCACCAGATAGATAAGATATTAGAAAATAAAGATGAACATAATCATTATAAGGTCAAGTGAAATATTTTGTGTCATCAACATGTAGAATTGGGAAAGTGTCAACTTTAATGAGGATAGTCAAAGGCCAGATTCATAAGATTAGAAAAGGATGCTATCCTTATTAATTCTGAGTTGGTTTTTGGTTGCATGTTTGGAGAAAGCTTTGTCTCTTTATTTTAATACATCATCTTTCAAGAGGAATGGAGTTGTTCAGTATTTTCCATCATAGCTCCAATATGATAGTCAATCAGATGTTTTAAGTGAAGCCTTTTCTCACCCACCCAAGGATGAAAATTTCTCAGAGGGTCATGCTATGTTTAACATTTTAGAGCTTAGATATCATGAGATGCCTACCAATAGATCAAGTCTGATGGAGTGAGTTTCTTTGTTCTCCCCTTAAAGGTCTCAGATGATTTTGTAAAAATTTCACAATGAAAGTTTTGAGTCCATGCTGAGGCAACTCCATGATTAGGTGCTCTCAATGCCTCATCATTCCTTTGCAAGGCCAATCAGTGAACATGATTGGTTCTGAAATGTAGCTTGAATATGGGATATGGTTAAGAGGCCCCAGTTAAAGAAGCTAGAAGAATAAAGAAGATCAAATAAGTCAAAGAAAAAGCTAGAGTAGGTAAGAGCCCATGTAAAGTTGAAGACACATCTCCACACAATAGTAAGAATCCACGCTAGGAAAGAGGGACATTGGAATTAGGAGTAGACATGTAAAGAAGCACCAGGCAACATTTGAAGAAGAATCACCTTGTGCCTATAAAAAATAGAGAAGCCTTCCATGCTAAAGGGAGGAAGTCGATAGGCAGTAGAAAATTCCAATGATAGAAAGTAGTCCCACACAATTTAGAAGATGTCAGCAAATAAAACCAAGGCCTATGCTTTAAAAGGAGTTGTCAGCTACATAAAAGACCCACTTTCACTATGAGTAGCCTTTCTACTCATGTTGAGGATGTCTCTGGATCTGCATCACCCTCTACTTCTTCTTTTGCCTTTGCTTCAACCATGCTAGTTGAGGGTTACAAAACACTTTTCCTCCATAAAATAGAGTAGATTTCATGCCCAAGGAGAAAGTAAAGACAAGGTGGCAAGAAGAAAGTTAATCACATTTTCCAGTAGGAAGAGACCTGCACAAACAAAAGAGACTAGTGGAAAAGCCTTTCCATGTGATGGAGTTAGGAAGATTGAGCGAGGGGGACTGAATGCTCAAGAATGTGTGTTCAACACTCTTTGATGGTTGGACCCATTTTTCGCTTCTTAATTGGGCTTCACCAGAAATGGTATATTGTTCATGGATGAATGACATAGCAATGGGAAATTATTTATTTGAAATTGGGTGTGCTGCTCTAGGTAGCAAATTTTCTCCATTGTTGTATAACACTTTTCTTAGATGATCACCCAAACCCCAACAAGGAAATGGATAAAATAGACATGGAAAACTAGAATTATTTGAAGCGATGAGAAGCACGAAAAGTATTGAATCCATTCACTTCACATGCAGTTGGGGCTGAATGCATTAGTATTCTTGTGAATCTACCATTGGATTCAGAAAGCAAACTATTGGAAATGTCATAGTACATAAATTCATAGGAGGAGGAAGTTGTTTTGAAATGATTATCCCACATTCATGTTGTGGGCAATTATTTTGGTCTTTAAATCCAAAAGCACACAATATGATGGTGTCTTACAGACAATGCATTTTGAAAAGCTTCTCACCCATGCATGGGGGCCCCACCCGCTGCCAAGCTAGAGGTGACATCAATTTTTTTTGACCAAATAAGTAAATGAAGGGATATGAAATTAGCATGTGAAATCACCAAAAAAGTTAGAAAATCTGGCAACTCGCTACCTCGCTAGCTGAGAAATCCAAGGTTTTTTAGCTAGTGACATAGCAAGTTGCCGAAAAACCTCTAAAAATCGACGATTGTAGAGGCCAAGGTAAATGCAATGTGGGTCCTACTTGTAGATCTATCGACGAACCAACATGTGACAAGTGGTAGTATGTACAATAGAGATGATGATGTGGTGAGATCATAGAATGAATGACGAGATGGTGACATGTGGCAGATTGCATGGTATTCACTACGTCGCCAATCGAAGGTGCTCACTTGTTAAGCATAGCAACATAGCAAATGTGATGAGGTGGAAAAGATGTGGTGCTAATGTAGAAGGAGAGTCAAGATGAGTTGTGGGTCTTGTTTGAGCTCATCAACCTATAGAAGAGTGACATGTGGCGCTTGCCCAGGAAGCCAATGCAAGTTTGACAAGTGGCATTGTCCAATTGGTTGAGGGGTAAAGGAGTTTAAAATTGAAAAATGGTTGCATGTTCAAATTGCAATTGAAAATTTTATTTCAAATCATAAGTTTCTATAGTTTAACTATAAAATATTTTAAATTTTGAATTTTATTCTTTTATTGAGTTTGGTCATGGAATAGATACTTGATCTTTAGAGGGCCATAACTAGAGCATTTTTTTATCGAAAATGGGCACTCCAATTTACCACCAAAACTAGAATGAGCTGAATTTTCTGTTTATAAGGTTAGATTGTGTACAAGTGTTCACAAGTTCATGTTATAAGTCAATTTGTAAAATTTGGGGCATTGGCAGTAGAACAAGCATATTTCATCATTGAGCATCAAAGTTGGTTAGAATGTAGATTTGAAGACCTTTTGAAGCATGAATGTGGAGAAAATAATCTAGAAAAGGTTATATTGGCTTCTTGAGGTTATTTGTAACTAGTAATTCACTTTTACCTTGTGTTCATTTTAACACCAAAATTAGTTACATTCTTTCATCATCAAAGATATTTGATGTCTTTGAGAGGTAAAATGTAGGGATTTGATTCTAGTAGTTTAGGAGAGAAGGTAGAGAGATTCTTTTCATCTTCTTGAGGGAGAATTCTAAAGGTATAGATGTTGATTGCAAATTCAATCTAGGAATTGCCCTCCTGATACATATTCTTTCTTCTTCTTTGAGAAGGTTGTTGGTTGGTTTTCATTTTTTCTAGTTCTAGGAGCTTTGCTCAAGCTATGAAAGCCTCAGACCCAACATTCTCTCTTGTATTGAACAAAAATTTATGTTTTATGCAGATAGTTCTAGTTTGTTAGGTGATTTGGGAGTTAGTTTATGTGCATCTTTCATGTATTCATTTTCAAAGAGAATGAATAAAGTATAGAAAAATGGTTTTAAGTTTAGTTTGAATCTTGTCTCCTAGTCATGGATATGAAATCTTTTCTAATTTGTGAACCAAGAGCATAAATTAGATTGCATTTTATTTTGGAATGCATGTGGTTAAAATGTCTTGCTGGTGGAACAAAGAGCCATGCAATTGCTTGGTTTTTATCACAGGGTTTGTATATTTCTTGATGGGATAATTTGAATATGAGATTCAAATTTGAAGCAGATGTTTGTTTACAAGGTGAAAGATAGATTAAGGATTGTGATGTAGGAATTATGTCACAGACTTCCAGAAGATGTATGGTTATAATTCACTTAATTTCCCAATAGATAAGTCACTGATCATAGATAGGATCATTAGGTTTTGTTGTTCATACTTGGGTTTTGTTGTTATCAACATATTAAATCAATTTTCCCTTTTATGTTGAGAGTTATTCAAAGTTTAACCTACACTTAGCTTACCAATTTCATGAGTCATGTTATTAGCTAATCCATGCTAGTGATTTCTTGGTTAAGTATAGAAGATTTAGGGGTTTCATCTGTTGTTCTAGATCTTGATTATGCTCATTGCACTGGTCACATAATCAGATCTTAAGAGGTTTACCCACCTAGGTTTTGCAGAGCCTAAAGTGAAGAAGGAGTGTAGCCTTATAGTTGGCCCTAGTTCTTGGTGAATTGTGTCCATTATTGGAGATAGCTACCCATAGATGCAATCTTACCTTGTATACTTGGTTATTAAAACACTATTAAATCAGGAGCCAATAGGATGAAGTAGATGCTGAAGGATATAAGGATAGAATTCAATGAACTAGTTATCATACATTGTGACAACATAAGTATAGTAAATATGTATAAGAATCCAATGTTGCATTCTAAGACTAAGCACATTTCTATCAAGTATCACATGTTGAGAGAGAAAGTTGCAGAAAAGAAAATTAGGAATTGTTGGTGTAAATAAGTATTTACTATTTACATTTTACTTACATTTACCTAAGTCAATGCATTATTTTATTATTTCTTAGGTGAGACACTTAGGATTATGCATACTCTTATGAGTTTTCATGTTGAAAACACTAGAGTAAGAAACTCTAATTCAACACATGGTGTCTACAACACTAGAGTTTGCATGATTAACTAAGTTGTCATGTAGGCAACATAGTTATTCACACTCCTATTTTAGCACATGGTGTCTACAACATAATTTTGTGTGCTACACCTTTGTAGGCTTATCCTCTCATCATAGCACTTACTCCTGTGCTTAATGGAGGATAATCCACTTTTGATAGACATGTGCTTGGTTGTGAGACTTATTAGTATGTAGATTTCTAGGAATTCTAGAAGCATTCTAGAGGACTTCATATACAGCTACTCATAGTGTACTTTCACATAGAATTGAATATCATATCGTTATTTTGATCATACTCTTTTGGTCTACTATTTTTCTTGTGCTTGAGTTCCTTGGTCTCGGGTGAATTTTTCCCTAAGGCAAATTCTTACATGGTAGCAGAGATTGGGGAGATTCTCTTCACATTGCTATTCGAGACCATTCTTTCTTTAGCACCTTGACCTAGATTTGGAGAGTTCGCAATCATTAGGAGTGTCTAGAGCCAAAGTAGACCTCTCCATTGTGTTTAAAACATTGATTAGGTGAAAATTGACTATAAATTTGCCTATGCTAGGCCAAATTCAATTTTGAGGCAAATTTTTTTGCAAATCAACACACTAAGGCCCAATTTGCAAATCTGATATGATCATTTATTAGTTTTGTTGATTTATGTTTTAGATCTAAATTTTATTGTTCTCTATAATCATTTTTGAATTTCTATATTTTTCAAAATTTTTTTAGCCTGTCGAAACTGCAAATAAGTTTTTTTGCAGGAACTAGGTGGTGAAACCCCGACCCTTATAGGGAATATTCTATTTCATTCCATCGAAATATTCCTTCAATATACCAAACTGAACAACATTGGTTGACCACTTTTCCTACTGGCTAAATGCTTTACATCTATCGGTGGTCTGACCAACACAATCTGACGGGCTTCATTAAAGCTTTGGTAACTTTATTAACAACTTGACTGTCTATCCACAAACCTAGTAGCCTTTGTTATTACAACCTTTGATGACATCTTTTAAAAAAACTCACTTCACCATTTTCGCATGAATGTGGGATATTACCTACTTTTTTTTAGCCACCCTTAATCATTGAACCTCCACTTTTGGTGATGCCAAATTAAATCTAGCCACCATTGTTCAGGGTCAGCTCTTCCTTTGGAAAGACACATGGTGCACCTAGAGGAAAATACCCTCCAATGTAGGCTCAGCCTGCTAACAAACTACCACATGGACACTACTCCATGTCAGCGATTGAATATTGTAACCTGCCATGTCTACTTCCTATGCAATCAACATACCCCTCCAACTTAGTTGCCACCTCAGCCACAAAGCCCACTTAATCATACAACATGTTAGTAAAGTCTTATGTCCATGTGTCTATTTTTGTATAAAGTCTATACATTCGTACAACCAGTTAGCTGTCGTGTTAGATAGGGGGCTCAAATTTTTGCTAAAATCATCATTTTCCTATCTTAAATTTGATGGCCATTTAACCATCATTTTTAGGAAATTTTGAACTACTTCAACAACTATTTGACCATCAAATTTAACCTCATCTTTTGCTGATCAAACCCCTCTCTAGATTTAGTTTTGATTTGATAGTCCAACTTTGGGAGGCCATATCTCAGTCATTCATACTCCAAATTAGGTGCAATTTTTTGAATTTTGGGTAGAAATTCCTAAATTTTATAGTGGTGTAGTTATTTTCTAGTTTTGGTGTGTGGATTTGTCAAAATTGTGTCTTTTGGCTACTATATCTATCCAATCCTACCTTTTTCAACTTCAATTACTTTGTATGGGCTCATTTGTACTTGAAAACAAGTTCTATTTTTTTTGAAATTGTGTTACATTTTGTCTACTTTCTAGATCTACAATCAAATTATAGGGTTGTGTGGACAAAAGTATCTTTTTTAGAAATAGGTCCTTTCTTTTCTTTGTATTGCTTCAAAATTGTTGTACATTATAAAATTCTAGATTTGTACTCCATAAAGAGGTTGCAAACAGAGAAATCAATAGTCCACTAAGGCCAAAATTGGCAAGTGGCTATTGTAAATGAATTAAGTATAAAGTGCCAAAAGAATCTTTTTTTTGGGGGGGTTCTTGATTGAGTGAAAAGGCAAGGTGTTTCTTGGTGTTGTGTTCCTCTTTTCTTGCTATTTTCTTTCATTTCTTGCATCATGGAAAATTTTAAGTTTCCAAAATTAACACCACATAACTATGCTACATGGTTTATTCAAATGTGGTGTCAATAAATGCATAATGAAGTTTCTCAATATGTAGATGATACCCTTCCTAAACTAATAGGTGATCAAGTATCTAAAAGTGAAATTAATGCTTAGAAATTGATAGATAGGAAAGCCTTAGGTGATATTCTATTTGGGGTTGAAGACAAAATCCTCTATCAGATCGAGAAGTACAAGACATCCAAGGATGCTTGGGATGCCCTCAAAAACTTGTATGATAAAGTGTTTAAGGAGGATGTTTAAAAAATTGAAGATGATCTTGTCTCCCTAGATCATAAGAAATTTGATTCTATATAAGATTTCATCATTAAGGTGAATGAATTAAGAACAAAGCTTGATTCTAGTGGTAGTCCTATTAAAGATGATAGGTTAATCTATCTCATTCATAATAAGCTACCATCTAATTACTCAATATTTGTTTCTTACAACACTACAAAGACTACATTAGGGGTTGCCTATTAGAAAGTCACTTTTGATCATTATCCTCAACTATTGGATGATGAAGAAAAGAAGTTACAATCAATGGGGATTCCCAATTTTCCCAAGTCTAAGGCATTGGTGGCCAATAATGAGGGTTCTCAAAATTCAGCGGCTAAAACTTCAAATAAAGGAAAGGGAAAGAAGAAGAAGTGGAAAAATAACACACAAGAGGATACATAAAATACGACATCACCATTAAATCAAAAAAGAAAGTCTTCCTCAAATTTAAACAAGAAGGAGAATACTAATAAGGAGAAGAAAAGTGTGCCTATTGCAAGAAGTTGGGTAATGATGAACATGAGTGTTATCATAAAAAGATTGATGATTTGATGAACATCATAAAGAAACACAATTTTCCACTACCTAATTCTTATAAGGAGAAAGGATCTTCATCTTTAGATTCAAAGGGTAAATGGCAAGCACTTATGGAAAACTCAAGTTTGTTAGCAGAATGGATTCTTGAATTAGGTGCCTCATATCATATGGGTTATTTAAAAGGAGACTTTACTTCATTGAAGTAGTCTAAGGTACCACACATCTTTGTAGGAGATAATACAAGAATGGAATTTGAAGGGAAAGGAAATGTGGAGATGGAAAATGGAAATTCAAAGATGTTCTCTATGTTGCTAACCTTAGCTCTAATCTTCTCTCAATTTACTAAATCACTTACTATGGAGATGGCAATAAATTTGAGTTCCTTCTAGATTTAGTAATGGTGCACACTCTCAAAGATGATTCATTGGTTGCAATGGGGAAAGTTAATCATGACACAAGGTTGCATTCTTTCTCCCACTTTGTGGCTAAGTCTCCTTCACATGCCTTGTTGACTCAATCTCATTCACAAACCAAATTATGGCATAGCAGTATGGCCATCTTTCCTTCCACTATCTTCATCAACTTTTCTCAAATAATATGGTCAAAGATCTACCTATTTCTAAGGGTGAATGTTCAACATGTTTAGTGGATATGCATCTAGAGGAGAAGTTTGCTAAAGTGAAGTCTTCAAGAGCACCAATTATTCTTCAATTGGTTCACATGGTACTAGTAGGTCCTTTTGTAGTGACATCAGTCAACCAGGGTCACTACATACTCACTTTCATTGATAAATTTTCATGCTACACATGGGTCTACTTTCTTCATCAAAAGAATGAAGTGTTGGATAAGTTTCTAGCCTTCAAGAGTCATGTTGAAGAACAATAAAATAAAGCCATCAAAATTATTTGGATGGAAAATGAAAGAAGATATTTGAACACAACACTTAAAGACTTTTACAAACTTGAGGGCATTGATCTTTAGAATCCACCAAAATTCAGTTTACACAAGATAGATGTTGTAGCACCATGGATACAAACTCTTAAGTCAATGGCAAGTTTCATGATACAAGCCAAGTCTCTAGATCCTATACTTGAAGTCAAAGCTATAAGTAGTGCCAATCACATACTTAATAGGTCTCCTCATAATACCTTATATGGAAAGATTCCTTTTGAGGCATGGTGCAACAAGAAACCAATTATGAAATACTTCAAAGTCTTCAGTTGTCAAGAATGGAAAAATGTATCTTCTAGGGGATGTAAGGCACCACCACCTAGGCCTTGTACTTTTCATCAAATATCAAGATGGTGTTAAGGCATACAGACTTATGGATCTTAAGACACATGAGATTTTCATAGAGAGGAATAAACAATTTAAGGAAAGTTAACCAAGCTTATCCTCTAATCCTCTCCACACTTCATACAATGTGGAAACTCATAGTGATACCATCAATAGTGGTTCAATAGATTTAGATATGTGGGATCCTATTGACAGTTGAAATTCATGGTCACATCATTAGCACATTCCACATGCATATATTGATACAGTGATAGGTCTAACACAATAGGGTACACCTAGTCTTCTAGCTCTAGCATCAAGGGATGACTACTTGATAGATATTTCAAGTTTTTTTGTGGAGTCAAACATATTAGATGTGGGAGACATCATTGATGATATATATCTTCTCTTTGATGAAGAAAAATCTTCTTTAGTTGTTGTGAGGGCTCACTCTGACCCTCTTGTCCATTCTCTACATGATTAGTCTTCATAGGTTCATATGATTATGGATTCTTATGTATAACAGTTAGAGGGGGTCTCTTTATCATTTGTGGAGATAATTAGTTCTTTGGAATATGTTTTGCATCCATCCTTGCTAGATTTCACATTGCTCTTTTCAACAGCATTGGACGGGGTGCCAGTCAGTATTGACTTAGGGATAGTTGAGAAAGTTTTAGAGGCATCATTGATCTTTAGGATTTTTTTTATACATAGGGAAAGCATCTCATATTTACCTATGATATTATTTCTTCCAAAGGGGAGGAACATTATTTAGCAGTCATAGATCAACTACTACATTGGAGCAGCTATCACTGATTGATATTCTTCATTTGGTGGGGGGGGGGGGATTACCTTGTCTCCTTTCTTATTATTTCTCTCATGGGGGTGAGGAGGGGGGGGGGACCTTTCCCTCCTTTGGGATTGTGTTTTTCTCATACTTTTTTATATGCACTTGATGTATGTCATAATGGGGGGGTCTTGATTATTCCATCTGTCCATGCATCTTGATTTTTCATCTCTCTTTTTAAGGAAGGGTTTTTGCCATGAGGTTTTCCCTCTTTCTCCACTTTATGAGAGATTTCATTGCATTATGTACATGGGTACCTAACATGGCGTAGTAGTCGAGACTCATCTTTCATTCCATTCTAGCTTTTAGAAGCTTAAGTGCATTCCCCTAAGTTGCCTAAAAAGGGGGGTGTTGGTGTAAATAAGTATTTACTATTTACACTTTACTTTAGTTTACTTAGGTCAATGAATTATTTTATTATTTCTTAGGTGAGACACTTAGGAATTTGCATACTCTTATGAGTTGTCATATTGACAACACTGTAGTAAGTAACTCTAATTCAACACATGGTGTCTACAACATTGGAGTTTGCATAATTAATTGAGTTTTTATGTAGACAACATAGTTATTTGTACTCCTATTTTAGCACATGGTGTCTATAAAATAATTTTGCATGTTACACCTATGTAGGCTTATCCTCTCATCATAGTACTTACTCCTTGTTGGATATAATTATCCAATTGTGTATTATCTTTTATGTTACAAAAATGTCATATCAGTTATCAGTTAGTGTCTACCAAGCTTAGTTGGTCAACAAAGCAATTCTCAGTGTCTACTGAGCTCAATTGGCCAGGAAAACAATTCTCAGTGTCTACCGAGCATTCTTAAAAATTACTCTGTGGAAACGGTGTTTACCGAGCTCACTTGAGCATCAAAGGAAAAGTGGTAGAAAGTACTATTAACCAAGCTCGCATGGTTAACAAAGGAAAGTTATTGTTTACCAAGTCCACTTGGTCTCAAAAGGATTTTGTAGGGTTCACAGTGTTAACTGAGCTTTAGTTTGTTAACATAGGAAATCATTTCCAAAATAGTGTTTACCGAGCAGGGTTAGCCAATGAAGGTTTTTGTTACTTTGGGAAATAAAGTTCAATTCTTTCAAGTAATGATTATTGGTAATTATAAATTGTAATTGGGTCAACTTGAAAATTTGTAGGGTATAAATAAAAGGTCAAGTTGAGAATTCTAAAGTGTAATTAGCGAGCATGCAAGTGTATTGATTGAAGAAGAAAGTGTGAGTGAACTTTTAAGAATGGTCAAATATCCTTGAGAAGCAGCAAAATTTTATTTGATTAGGAAGGATCTAGTGGAGTAGAATAGAGATCTATATCAAAAATTCATTTGCATCTCATTTAGGCAATTTCATTGTTACTTTCTGTAGGGCCCATTTGCCGTTGCACCAAAAGCCATGACTGTTAGTGAACATGGAACACCACATAATTAACCACCTGTGGGTAGGGGAGCACGTCGCATCACCCAACAATCTCCCCCTCGATGCGCATACAGGTGCTTACGCGGGTCGGGAAGGCACCAGGGAGATTTGAACCCATGACCAGGCCAAAACCAGGCTCTGATACCAATTGTAGGGCCCATTTTCTGTTGCACCAAAAGCCATGACTGTTAGTGAACATGGAACACCACATAATTAACCACCTATGGGCAGGGAGCGCGTCGCATCACCCAACACTTTCTCACCATTGTAGCAGTGATTCCTAAATCTCTTGACATAGTTGGTTTAATAGCCATTTGTAAATCCTCTAACAAAGTGATAGTTCTATTGAATTATTGTAAAGATCTTTTGCAAGACCACTCCCTACAAGGTGATTAAATCCTCTAACAAGGTCACACCTAATAGTGTGTATTGTAACCTTTAACCAAGTTGGATCCAAACAAGGCTCACTTCAGAAGAGTAAAAATTAGTAGCTAGTTACTTGGTGGTTTTTCCATTATTGAGTTTCCACATTAAATTTGGTGTCTCAAGTGTTCATGTTATTTCTTTTATGGTTGAATGTTAATCACTGTGAATGTTTAAAGATCTCTTAAAGTTAACATACATTGCATCTATCGAGTTACAATATTTTTCTATATGTTTGTTGAGTATCAAAAGTAACCAGTTTTATTAGGCATCTAAGGGATTTGTGGATTTTTTTTTTGTGGTAACTAATTCACCCACCTCTTAGTTACTCCATCTATATTTGCAACAATTGGTATCAGAGCATTTGGTACTTGCAAAAAGGGTTTCAAGGACCTAAGCTAAAGATCATGATGCCTTACAAGAGGGAAATTCCAAGGCTTAATAGAGATAACTTTTCAACATGGCAAGGTCTCATGAGGCTACATTTGGCTTCCATTGGAGATACAGGATTGAAATACCTTGATAAAGAATATGCAACTCCTTTGAGTACATTATCTGTTAATGACATTGCTAATAAGAAGACTCATAACACCATGATGATAGACATTGCATCTACTCTAAGCTATGAATAATTTGATGATATCAAGGACTACAAAACTACCTTTTCTATGTGGAACAAGTTGAAGGATATCTATGGAGGTGATGACAATGTGAGGAGAGCCAAAGCAGAGAGTCTAAGAGGACAATTTGATTAGATGAGAATGGGGGAGGATAAAAACATTTCCAAATATGTTGAAAGAGTCAAAACAAATGTTAGTGCAATCAAAGCTTCTAGAGGAGATATCAAGAAACAAATAGTAGTAAGCAAAGTTATTAGAACATTTTTTCCCATTTATGCAATTAGAGTATCTAAAATTCAAGAAATAAGATGTGAAGCAAATCATAAGATAAATTTGGATGCCATAGTAGGAAGATTGACAGCCTTTGAGCTAGATAACTATGATAATTATGTTCCAACTTCCAAGAACATTGAATTTGCATTTGAACCCAAGCTTTCACTCAAAGAAAAAGGAAAGAAGATAAAGGATTCTTAGTCAAAAAGTGAAGAAGAATTAGAGGAAATTTATAACAGTGATCTTGAAGTTGTTGAAGCTCTACTTGCAAGAAAATATTCTACAACCAAAGGAAAATACAAAGGCAAGGTTACTCTAATCTATTTTTTAGGTGAGAAAATTGGTCATATTGCAACTAGGTGCCCAAAAAAGCAAAGCAAGGATTAGAAGAAAGGTCATAAGTGCAATGGAAAGAAATATTTCAAATCATTCAAGGAAAAAGGTAAGAAAACATGTTTTATGGCTAAGGACTCTAAGTATTCTGATACTAGTGAAGAAGAAGTCATTTGCATTGCTGAGAAATATGAATCTAATAATGTTAAGGAAGATCAGATGGCACTTATCTCTCATGTGAGAAAAAATGATACATGGATAATAGACAATGGTTGTTTACATCATATGACTAGTGAAAAAATTAAGTTTGAACATTTTGAAGACTATGATGGTGGTCGTGTAAGGTTTGGAAATAATGAACTTTGTTGAATAAGAGGAAGAGGCCAAATCTCATTAACCAAAGAACTTGTATGTGATAATGTCTATTGGGTTGAAGGACTAAAACATAATTTTTTGAGAGTGGCATAGTTAATCAATATTGGATTCAAGGTGGAATTCATGCATGGAAAGGAAAGACTGCTAGATGACAAAGGAAAGCTGATTGGATTAGGCATACAAACAAAAGGTAACTTGTTTTATCTTGATCTTGGTGAGTGCTCATGTTTTATTGCTCAAGTTGAAGAAAGTTGGTTATGGCACAAAAGGTTATGTAATGTGAATTTTGATAACATGGTAAAGATAAGAAAATTTAGGAAAGTAAGAGGCATTCCTAGTATAAAGAAACCTAATGTTGGTCTATGCAAGAATTGTTACATTGGTAAGATGGGAAAGACGAGCTTTAAAAGTAAAAACTATCAGTTTGAAGATATTTTTAAAATTGTGCATACTGATTTGTGTGGACCTATTGGAATTGAGATCTATATTGGAGAAAAGTTCTTCATTCTTTTTGTTGATGACTACTCTAGAATGATAACTGTTATGTATCTAAGAGAGAATTCAGAAGCATTTGAGAAGTTCAAATGTTATTTGGACAAAGTAGAAAAGGAAATAGGGAAAATATAGAAATTCTTGAGATAAAACATAGGTGGTGAGTTCATTTCCAATGAATTCAATAAATTTTGCATTGAAAGAGGAATCAAAAGACAAGTATTAGCTCCTGAAACTCTTGAGCATAATGGAATAGCTAAAAGGAGGAACAGATCTATCATGGATTGTGCAAGGACTCTACTAATTGAAAAGAACATTGCTATCAAATATTGGAAGGGAGCTATCAACACTACAGTTCATACCTTAAACCAAGTATAGTTGAAGAAGGACTCATTCAAAACCCGCTATGAGTTATGGTATGGCTATAAACCCAATGTAAGTTACCTGAAAGAATTTGGAATTAAATGTTACATTTTGAAAGAATCTAGAAATAGAAAATATTTTTGGTATATTCTTGCAAGAGTAAGGCATATAGATGTTTGAATTTGTCTACTCACAAACTCATAGAAAGTGCACATGTGAAAGTTGCTGAGTTTGCAAAAAGGACTGAAGAAGAAAGCAAAAAGGAACCAAAAGATTACATAAGATTTTTTTTCATTGAACTTGATACATTACCAGATACATCTATCAATCAGGAAAATTTTACTCCTGACTCTTCATCAGTCACTAATTTGCAAGAAGTTCAAACTGAGTTGTAGGAACCTGAGTCACATTCTGAAGCTACCAAGCCAATGCCTACCAAGTCAGAGCAGCCAGAACCTGAAGTTGAAATTCAAGAGGATGACAATGAAATTCATTCAAAAGGCAAGGAATCTATATTGGCCAAGTATGTCAGGAGACATCATGCACCAAATTAGATTATTGGAGGAAAATTAGAAGGTACTATGACAAGAAGTAAGCTAAAAGGTACTTGTTTACTTGCTGATTTTGAACCTAGAAATGTCAAAGATGCATTGGAGAATGAAAGTTGGATTGAGGCTATGAATGAAGAGATAGAACAAATAGAGAAGAACAAAACCTAGACTCTTGTACCTAGGCCTAAAGATAAAAATGTGATTGGAACAAAGTGGGTATTCAGGAATAAGTTGAATGAAGATGGTAATGTATCAAAAAATAAAGCTAGATTGGTATGTAAAGGCTACTCTCAAGAAGAAGGAATTGATTATGGAGAGACTTTTGTTCCTGTTGCAATATTGTAAGGTATTAGGATGTTACTTGCATATGCTACATATAAAGGATTTAAGGTCTATCAAATGGATGTCAAATCTAAATTTCTCAATGGTATTTTGGATGGAGAAGTCTACATTGAGTAACTTGAAGGTTTTGTTCATCCAGTCAAAAAGGACATGGTCTACAAATTACACAAAGCATTGTATGGTCTAAAACAAGCCCCTAGAGCATGGTATGAGAGATTGCATAAATATCTTATTTAGATTGGTTTTAGAGAACTAATGATAACAATAGCTTGTATATCAAGGAAGGACTAGATAATAAGATTATTTTAGCAGAAACATTTGTGGATGATACTTTATTTACATGGAATGATGATCTATGCAAAGAATTTTTAGAGCAAATGAATAAAGAATTTGAAATGTCTATGTTTGGTAAGATTAAATTCTTTGTTAGTCTTAAGATTTAGCGGAGCAAGAATTGTATCTACATCACTCAGTCTAAATACATCAAGGAGATACTCAAGAAGTTTGGTATGGAAGATTCTAAACTAGTTGAAAATCCCTTGTGTACTAGACTAAAGGTTACAAAAGATGATGATTCAAAAGAGGTAGATCATACCTTATATAGATCAATGATTGGAACATTGTAGTATGTAGTTCATACAAGGCCTGATATTGCTCTTGCAGTTGGTATAATGGTAATATTTTTAGCAAAACCTAGAGAAAATCACATGATGGAAATTAAAAGGATCTTGAGATACTTGAAAAGCATTGAAGATTATAGATTGTGGTATAATTTTGGAGGAAATTTGGACTTGAAAGTATTTACTGATGCTGATTGGGTAGGAAAATTTGATGAAAGAAATTGTACAATTGGTGGAGCATTCTTTCTAGGAAAGAGGTTGGTATCATGGACAAGCAAGAAGTATAATTTCACATCCCAATCTATAGTTGAAGCATAGTATGTTGCAGTAGCAGTGAATTGTTCAAATATTGTTTGGTTTAAATAGCTATTGGAAGGCATGAAGGTTGAGATCAAAGAACTAGTTGTTATGTTTTGTGATAATATAAATGCAATTAACATATCAAAGAATCTAGTGATGCATTACAAAACCAAGCACATTGCTCTAAAGTACCACTTTGTTAGAGAACTAGTGCAGGATAAGGAGATCAGACTGGAATATGTCTATACAAAAGAACAAATTGTAGACATATTCACCAAGCCATTACTAAGGATGCATTATTTTATCTAAGAGGTAAGTTAGGGGTCATTCCCCTATCTAAAGTTGACTAAAATAAAATTTTAATGATGTGTCAATAGAAACCAAGTTGAAGATCTATTAATTGATGTAGTATAGTCATGGTAACATTGCATATGAATCAGTACTCTAGGTACATTTTTACTCATTTGGTATGTGTTGTCTTTGGAATATGTTGTCAAAGAGGGAGAGTTTACTATCATATCTTTATGAAACTTGACTTTGTTTAAGGGAGAGTTTGCTATTTAGAAAAGAGTCTATGTAATTTCTTCATAGAGGGAGATTACTGCATTAGAGAAGTTTGTGGCATAAAATGTAAGAGGGAGAAAATTTCTATCAAGAAAAGACTTGTTTTCAAATTTCATTGTGCTATGACATGTTGTGTTTCCATTAATGCTAAAGAGAAAGATTTTTGGATACAATTGTCCAATTGTGTGTTGTCTTTGATGTTACACAAATGTCATATCAGTTATCAATCAGTGTCTAACAAGCTCAGTTGGTTAGCAAAGCAATTCTCAGTTTCTATTGAGCTCACTTGGGCATCAAAGGAAAAGTAGTAGAAAGTAGTGTTAACTGAGTTCACATGGTTAAAAAAGGAAAGTTAGTGTTTACCAAGTTCACTCAGTCTCCAAAGGATTTTGCAAAGTTTGCAATGTTAACCGAGCTTTAGTTGGTTAACACAAGAAATCATTTTTGGAATATTGTTTACCAAGTAGGGTCGGCCAATAAAAGATTTTGTTAATTTGGAAAATAAAGTTTTATTATTTCAAGTGATGATTGTACCCAACTGAGGTAATGATTATTGATAATTGTAAATTGTAATTGGGCTAACTTGACAATTTGTAGAGTATAAGTAAAAGGTCAAGTTGAGAATTCTAAAGTGTAATGATGAAGCATGCAAGTGTATTGATTGAAGAAGAATGTGTGAGCAAAATTTGAAGGATGGTCAGATATCCTTGAGGAGTAGAAAAGTTTTATTTGATCACGAAGGATCTTGTGGAGCAGAATAGAGATCTATATCAACAATTCAATTGCATCTCATTTAGGTTATTTCATTGTTTCTTTCTCACCATTGTAGTAGTGATTCCTAAATCTCTTAATAGAGTTGGTTTATCAGTCATTTGTAAATCCTTTGACAAGGTGACAGTTCCATTGAATTGTTCTAAAGACCTTTTGCAAGGCCACTCCTTACAAGGTGATTAAATCTTCTAACAAGGTCACACCTAATAGTGTGTATTGTCACCTATAACTAGGATGACTCCTAACAAGACTCACTTTAGAAGAGTGAAAATTAGTAGCTAGTTACTTGGTGGTTTTTTCCATATTGGGTTTCCATGTTAAATCTGGTGTCTCATGTGTTCATGTTATTTCTTTTATTATTGCATGTTAATCACAGTGATTATTTAAAGATTCGTTAAAGTTAACATACACTACATCTATCTAATTACAACATTTTTTTGTATGTTTTTCAAGTGACAATAGTAACCAGTTCTATTAGACATCTAAGGGATCTATGAATTTTTTTTTGAAGTAATTGATTCACCCCCCCTCTCAGTTACTCCGTCTATATTTCCAAAACTCCTATGCTTAATGGAGGATTATCCACTTCTGGTGGACATGTGCTTGGTTGTAAGACTTATCAATATTCTAATTTTTAGGCATTCCAAAAGCATTCTGGAGGCCTTTTTATATAGGCATTCCTAATGTACTTTCACATGGAATTGAATATCATATCATTATTCTTATCATACTCTTTTGGTCTATTATTTTGGTTGTGCTTGAGTTTCTTGGTCTTGGGTGAATTTTTCCCTAACAAAAATTCTTATAAAAATATGTAAACACCAAAGAGAAGAATGTAGATATTTTCACTAAGCCTCTTCCCAAAGAGACTTATGAGTATTTGTAAGGTATGCTAGGGGTTATACCCTTTCCTACATCAGAGTAGATGATGAAAGAGTGCATCAATCCATTGTAATAGAACACTATTATTTGTCTAAATTGAATGATGATGCTTCCTATATGGGGGAGTATCTATGATGGATAGAGTCATCTAGGATTCTTTTTGGATATTGTTTTTGAATAGTGTCTTTGGACACTTGAGCAAGTTTGAGATAGTTGTTGCAAATATTGATGGTTACTAAAACCTTTAACATTGATGTTAATGGGGGAGAAGTACAACATGAAAAATAGTGTGGAAGAAGTAAAAATTTGATATAAATCACATTGAGGTATATTAATGGGGGAGAATGATTGATGAAGAGGATTTGAAATGAAAGGTTGATAGTCTTTTGCAGTTGGTATTTTTCTAACTAGATATTTTTTTATTTATGTTGCCATCAATGCCAAAGGGGGAGATTTTTCAAGCACGAATATTAATGATACTTTTATGGGGAAGTATCGTAGAAACATGATTAGATCATTATCATGATGATATGTTACATTCATGACTATGTTTGTCATTGATGTCAACATAGTAGTTTTTCTATGGCATCTGATAGAAGAACAATAGTAAAGATCAAGTTGGTATGAGTAGATCATTGAGTACTTTCACTAGTGAGGTTAAAGCGAGATTATACTAAGTTTCTAGTATATGTATCTAACCTTGGAAGCATAAGATATTAAGTTTGGAAGAACTTATGCAAGTTTTAGAGAAGATTGTTTTGAGATAGAGTTTACGGAAAACCTATTCTAGTAAACTTGTGATATCTCTTAGTAGAGTTGTTATTCTAAGAAGCCAAAGTTACAGATGTGAAGAAGACATTCTAAAGATGATGTAGCTAAGCTTGCTCAACATAATATTACATGTACGAAAAGTAATTCAAGTTACAAGGTGAAAGATTAATGTTATCACTAAGTGTAATGTGTTCTTAATGTGGTCCTATAATAATTAATTGAGAAGGTTTAACAAAAAACTCAAGGAATTATTTTGTGGATTTGGTTTAAAGGAAGGACATTTTCCTTTATCATAGTGAAAAAAAAAAGAAAAAAAGAAAAAATAATGATTGTAAGAAAAACAAAGAGCAGAATGCAAAGTTAAGAAGAATAGAGTGAAGGTGAAGGAATTTTTTTTGCCAAGGTTTTATTGTGTGGTCTAAAGTTTGATACTTGGATCTGAGGTTTGTGACCTAGTCTACAAGGTCTGATAGTGATTGGTCTAGTTGACAAGATAGATGAAAGAAATTAAAGTATAGTAAAAATGATTATTTTGTAAGGAGAAGTTGAGAGATTACTTGGATAGTGAGTTTAGTGCTCTTGCCCTAGAACCTATTTGGATATTGGGTCCTTTTGTCTTCCATAACTTCTAACAGGGTTGGCATAACTCCTAATAAGGTTGGAATCTCCTAACAGGGATTCAAAGTCTCCTAAAAGAGACTCATATGTAATAAATATTTTAATAGAGTCTTAATAAGGTCCATCCTTTAACAAGGAATATTTATATTAGTACATCATCTTGTGGGAATCATTCCCACTGGGCTTTTCCCTCTGATCAAAGGTTTCCCTAGTTAACATATCTGGTGTACTTGTATATGTGCATCTTGTCATTGTTGCTGATTACTTTGGTTGTATGGTTAAGATTATTTAAGGTTCATAAATGTTTTAATTATTGGATAACTGATTCACCCCCTCCCCTCTTAGTTGTCTTATTGGACTATTATTTGTAACATCACGTTGTGTAAAGAGGTCAATAATTAATTTATCTTGTTCCTCCCTAGCCACGGTGTAAGATAAACTATTGGAGGACCTAGGTGTGTCAATAGGTGTAATAGTACCACTACCAAAGTGACTAGTGGGGTGAAACCAAATCTCTTGTTGAAAATTGGCTAATAGTGATATGTAATTGTTATCATTAATGGAAAAAAATGATGTACATGTTGATAGGAAACCTCAGAAATAAAGATACTTATTATTTGGTTACCAGAAAATTGTGTAAGTATAGAATTTGGTTTATAATAGTGTGTTGTTTTATTTATAACATGTTATAGACATCATATGGTGACAAGAAAAGTTACATGGAGATAGTATACATGTTGGTGATGATGTGTATAACTATAAAAGTTTGTATAGACTATACAAAACAAAGTTAATCATGTTTTGATGAAGCAGGACAATAGAATTGAAGGAAATAATTGTTTTGGTTGTGAAACAATTACTTGTCCAATTAGGACTGACATCCTAGATGTTACTTTAACTTGGAAAAGTTAATTGTGGTCTTAGTTGATTGAGTAGTATTTTATGTAAAGGCATGATATTTATACAAAGGACTTCTTGCGATAAGAAGTGTGCTTGTATGATTATGTAATTGCAAATTGCAAAGTGAGCCAACTTTTGTGAAAGCAATATATGCAAAGTTTTGTATGAACTATCTAGTGATCCAAGATTGAGATGAATATAATAGATTAGAAAAGGAAAGAAAATAATAGTAAATTACTTGTTTGAGCAGTGAGCTCTTCTTGTAATTTAAATTGCATATTTGCACAGTGGGCTCATCTTGCATACATTATACTAAAACTCCTAATAGGGTTGGCACAACTCTTCATAGGGTTAGAATCTACTAATAGGCATTCAAAGTCTCTAAATAGGGACTAGTTATATTGAATTTTCTCATTGATTCCTAATAGGGTCCATCCTCTAACAAAGAACATATATATTAGTATATTATCTAGTGGGTATCATCCCCATTGGGGTTTTCCCTTGGCTAGGGTTTCTCTAGTTAAAAAAATATGTTGGCGACTAAAGTTTTTAGATAACTAATTCAACCCCCTCAGTAATCTCCATTTCTAACAATTTCTATCAAAGCATAGTTACTTTGAAGAGGCTTAACAACTTAAGTAAGATCCCTCTGGATATGGAATAGTTGATGAAAAATCTTGAAGAAGCACTTGAACAAAATTGATCTCCTTACTGAAGAAAGAGATAAGCTGAAGGAAAGATATGAAGACTCCAAAGTATACATTATATAGTTGAAGGAAAAGATTGAACATCTAAAATCAAAGGCTAAATCTACTAAATCTAGAACTAATAATGATGACTATTTAAAGTTGAAGACAAAGTACAAGATCTTGAAGCATGAATTGAAGATTACAAATCTAAAGTTGACTTTGAGAAATAATCCTAACAAAGTTGAATATGATTTGAAAACTAAAAATGCAAATCTAAGAGCAAGTCTGGCAAAGAAAACATCTAAGTTTGAAACATTGAAAGAAGATCATGAAGAACTCCATAAGTACAATTCTATTGTGAAAGGTGAATTGACACAATGGTTCTAGTAGAGAAAAAACTTGATGATTCTATGTCTATATAGAGACCTGCTTATGACAAGATTGATCTTGGTTATGTAATTAACATGTATGCAAAGAAAATTGGGATTAGATTAGATCCAAAAGAAAAAAGACAAATTTGATGATAAGATTAAATCAAGTCAATCTTTTGAAAAACCTAAAGAAATTGAGAAAAATAAGGAAGTTGAAATCTTGGATGAACCAAAGCAAGTGGAGACTCCTAAGAAAACCAGGTATGAATTTAGAGGTAAGTGCTTTTTATGTAATGAAATAGGTCATTTAAAAAGACATTGTACTAAGAAGTCATTTAATCATGTTAAATACTTTTATTGTCATAATTGTCATGGTATGGGTCATAATGAAATTTATTGTAGGAAACCTAAGTATGATAGAAGGAATAATAGAATGTCTATAAATAATAATGCTACAAATAGAAGAAGATCTAATGAAAAGACATTAATGTAGAAGTTGATGAAAGCCAACTTCACAACTCGCCAAGATCACCTGCATGCAAATAGCTTGCTGAAGAGAAACTAAAGGAGCAAGAGCTTGAAGGAAAAAAAGCAAGAGAAAATATTTCACAATAAGAAAATGAAATTGCTATGTGGATGAATGAATTTATAATGAGAGAGAGAGACTGAATATAAAGGCCTGAAGGAAGCTTGTAGAACAAGCTAAAAAGTGGTAGAAGATAAAGTTGACAACTAAACATACGTCCACAAAAAGGTGGAACATGCTAGAAGGGAACAAACTCCCATGTTGTCAAAAACTCATCACTACAATTATTAACTACATGCATTAACCTAAGTAAGCTTAAGTAAAAGAATAAATAATTAATAAGTTATTAATAAATAAGTATTTACTCTAACACCCCCCCTTAAGTGTGACTTAGGGGAATGCCTTAAGCTCACAAAAACTAAGATAAAATGTAGAATGGGTCCCAAAAACAAGGCCATGTTAGGTATCCATGTACAATGCAAAGAAATGCAACCTCTAAAAATAGGGAAAGAGGGAAAACCTCATGGGAAAAACCCTCCCCCAAAAAGAGGTAAGTATAAATATGATGAAAAAATGAAGGAAGGAAGGAAGGGAAGCCTTAACAAGACCCCCCAAGGACAACTTCCATCAAAAATGTTTCAAGAGACCCTCTCAAAACCATAAGTACAACCAACCCCCCATGAGAGATAGAAAAGATGCCAAAGCTGCCCCACAATAATGAAGCCTCTAGAGAAGGAATTGAACCAATGAAACTCCAATGAAAAGTAAACAAGGGAACAAAACAAGGAAACCCCTAAATAAGAGGGAAAACTAGAAGGCCTAATTAATGCTCAAAGGAGAAAATATGAGGATCCTGAAAGGAAATCCCCAAGGCAGGTGTGATAATACTGTCATGAATGTCCACTGTAGAATCCAACATAGGTGGGCTTGGAGACTTGATGAAGGGAGCTAGAGGATTAGGTAGAGTAGAAGAAGAATCTTATGAAGAGAGAAGACCTCAATTGGATGTGGCATGGTAGTCAAAATAGGGATCTTAGGAACAATACTGAGGTTCAAGTATCCCACAACATGATGCTCTTGTGAAAGAGAAGAATTGTGCTTTGACAATGGAGATGGTGGACCAAAGTTTGAGAAGGTGTAAAGATGAGTGGAAGGATCAACTACCCCTATAGAAATAAGACCTTCTATTGTACGATCCCAAATGAAGACTAAATCTATAGTGAACTCAACTATCTTCCCTGATCCACTATGTATAATCTAAGAAATCAAGAGAAGGTTTGCAAATAGAGATGGAACATACAATACATCATTGAATATACCATCCTAGATGTGAACTAAACCTTTCCCACAAACTGGTAGGGTAGTGTTATTCTCCATGAGAATATGAGGAATGGGAGAAACCTCAAGAGTAGAGAAGAGACCTTGAGAAGATGTCATATGGTGAGAAGCACCTGAATCCAATATCTAAGGGACCTATGAAGGGGATGCAATGGAAGGTTGTAATGCATGACCCTTTCCAAGATTTGGTGTAGATGTCAAAGAGGTGGAAGAAAACTAAAAAGAAGACCCCTATGAGATAGAAGAGGATGGAGATGAAATAGTGCTTTGATGAAGAAGAGCTTGCAAATCTACAATCTATTTCTCATAGCCATCAAATCTCTTCTGAAAACAATGTGCCTCATCATGAGATCCTTTTTGACAATAGGAATAGGTAGGAGTCTCAGTCTTCTTTTTCTCCTTCTTCTTAGAAGAAGATGATGAATTAGTAGAAGGGGAATCTGATATCTACTTTGACTTCTACTCTTGTGTATCCTTGGCAAGCAATGCCTATGACTGTAAAGCTGAAAGTGAATCCATCTGAGTGATCTTGGACTATTCACAAGTTAATTGATCACAAAATATCTCAAATGAAGGCATCTTGTGTTTGTCACCCAAGGCATCCATAGTGGAGTAGAAAGTGGAAGAGAAGATTTGATGCTATCCCCTCAACTTTGAGAGTATCAAAAAAATACACACATCTTCTATCTTGGTTTTCCCACATCCTTACAAAAGTGTACGTAGAGATTTGAACTTCATCAAGAAGTCCTCAATGGTGGGAAAGCTATCAGGTGTCAAAGAAGTCAACTCTACATCGAGCTAAATTGCCTGAAACTCATTCACTGTGCCAAACGAAGTCTGAAATTTGACCCAGTAAACCCATAGAGTGGTCAAACCATCCAAGTGAAATAGTAGATTGTTTAAAATGTTCGGTGCAATCAATCCCATGGCTTCATCCATTTTATTTCTATGCTAAAGAACCTCAAAAGGGTACATTAGAGTAGGTTGGTTCTCATCCAAACATGACCATAAGCCTTTTGGCATGAGAATCCTTGTCATTTGTGCCTTCCAAGTGTGATAGTTGTGTGGCATTAGCTAGGTCATAGAAGGATCTGACATTGAGAGAAGAAAATGGAAGTAGAAGGGTCTATTCTGAGGTAAATTGTAGAAAAACAAATACTCCCCCCCACAATGCAAAAGAGATCAAGTAACCCCCCCTAATGTATGATTTGGGCACTCTATACTTAGTGCAACTACAATAGCCAATTTAGGGCCTATTTTTGAAAGCAAAATTTTTGTCCATAGAACCTATAATCTAATTGAAGATCTAGAAAGTAGACAAAAAAAATGCACTTTCAAAAAAAATGGAACCTGATTATGTGTCGAGATGAGCTCATACAAAGCATTTAAAGTGGAAAAAATTGAAATTTGTGAGTTTTAGAAAAATTTAGGAGTAGAGATCTCCAACTACTTGCAGCACTATGTAGATCACAAAATTCTACCCCAAAAGAAAAAAAATTGCTTGAAAAAATGAGTTTGTATGAGGGAGATATTGTTGTTTGAAAATCACCTTCCTAGTTATTTTTTTCTAAATCACCACCGTCAAACTTGCAAAAAATAAAGAAAAAAACCCAAAAATGTCAGATCTATTATGTCAAATCCTATTTTTCCTTTTTCTCCAAATACTTAAAAAATATTCTTCGTCTTGATTGAAGAAAAAATCATAAACAAACTAGGGTTTGTGTCTCCAAATCGTGTCTTCAAAAATACTTTAGACCAAGAAGTAGTAGGGAGGCTTTGATACCATGTAGAAGTTGGTGAAAGCCAACTTCATAGCTCGACAAGATCACCTGCATGTAAATAGCTTGTTTAAGAGAAACTGAAGGAGCAAGAGCTTGAAGGAAAAAAAGCAAGAGAAAATATTTCACAATAGGAAACTGAAATTGCTATGTGAATGAATGAATTTACAATGAGAGAGAGACTGAATATAAAGCTTATAGAACAAGTTGGAAAGTGGTAGAAGATAAGATTGACAACTAAGCATACATCCAAAAAAAGGTGGAACATGCTAGAAGGGTACAAACTCCTGTGTTGTCAACAACTCATCACTACAATTACTAACTACATGCATTAACCTAAGTAAGCTTAAGTAAAAGAATAAATAATTAATAAATAATTATTTACTCTAACAATTGAGAGAAAGAATATTTTATGAAGATAGAAGATAGATTATGTGTTATAAGTGTAACAACTTAGGACACATTTCTTGGAATTTTCATGCACCTGATATCAATAGAATCCTAGAAGTAGAGCACTTGTATGTTAGTTATGCAATAACTTTAGACACATAATGAAGTACTACAAAATGGATAGAAAATTTTTAGGTAGAAAGAATAATGGAAGAAACTTTGGGAATAGAAGGAATGATAGAAGGAACCATGAAATAAATTTTGGATCTAAGAGTGAAGAACAAAGAACCAATGTGAGTGAACTTTGAGAAGAAATCAATGAAGCATTTGTGAAAGAAATATATATCTCAAAAGAAAAGTTAGATGATGATGAGATAGAAAGATTGAAGAAAATTGTTGAGTTTGATTCAATCAAGTTGAATTAAGCTTGTTTACAACATCAAATTTGAGAAATTTAGTCAGAGACTGAATTAGAACTAGTGAAGTTGGGAAAAGGCATGTCTAGTTATGTTTAGATGGTACCTAAGCCCACTTGTGATTTGGAGCTCATCTAAACAAGTTATGATGCAATTTAGAGTTACTAGGATTACAGTAAAGCTTGATTTTGTAACAATAGATGAAAAGCATATTTTTGCAGAGAATTTCATGATACAAAGTCTTGAGGATGATTTTCATGATGGAAGAAGGTTATAGTAAACCTAAGGTGGAATTTGAAGACTAGATTGATAAGTTTGGGCAATTATCTAATTGTAGAACACAAATAGCAACTTTTTCATATTTGTAAAGTACACAATAAATGTAGTTTCAAGCTGATGGATAAATGGAGTACATAATTGAATTTTACTTCATTGAAAACACATTCAAAATGAAGAGCATCTAGAAGTGACTCGTCAGAGTGATTTTGAAGCAAACCCTATTTTTTGAAAGAGGTATTTTATCATTTTTCTATGAAATTGTTCGATAAAAGTTCATATTGATAAGAATTATGGATATGTTAATTGTTCATAGTGTTGAGAATGAGGATAGACCTAAGTTCAAGGTAGTTTCCATAAAACCTAGTGATGGAAACCCTTTCTCTGCCAAACAATGGAGTTTATCTAGAAGATGTAGAAAACTATTTGAATTGCAAGTTTGAGTCAATTGGCAATGAATATATGAATAAAGATATGGAACTAGTCTTTGACCATGATATGACTATGAAGCCAGGATTTGATCACTTAAAGGAATTTGATTTGTTTAAGTATCATATCTATTGCAAGCTAGATACAGATGAATGGACTTAAATCATATTGAGTAGGGTACATGATGGAAAATTGTGGATGCAAGATAATGTAGTAGGCATTTCTGTCAACCTGATTCATGAGATAAATAGTCTTAGGAAACAAGCTAGTGTACCCATAGGAAAGAAGATGGTTAAGAAGAAAGTAGAAAGTTACACTACGACAATAAATAATGGGAAAGCTATGGTAATCAGCTCCATCAAGTAGGATGATGTGAGATTTCTTAGCAAAATTATTGCTTATTTAGTTTATGCAAGTTCTAAAATAGATGAACTTTTAGCTAGCTTTATTTATGCAACTTACATGTGTGTAGAGAAAGATCAAGTTATTTTGAGTGAAATACTAAGAATGCAACTCTAGGAAAACCTTGAAAAGATTAAAAGAAAAAAGAATGGTGTATTTAGACTCCAACCATTGATAAATCATATATTCTTTTGTGTGTTGAAGAGATTTCCTTACTTATCAGTAACAAATATAATGAGTAGTGACAGATGCACTATGGAAAAGATTATAGAGGTATGCAGAAGGTACCCTACAAACAAGATAATAGACAATTGTAATTTGATTATGAGAATATTCCAAAATGAGATGAAATAGAGATTTAGGATTTCAACCACAATTGTGGATAGGTTCAAGGAGGATATATGTATTCTAGTTGATATAAACTATACATACAGTCAAGCAGTAGAAACTCAAGAAATATTTTTGGATGCTTTGAGCTATAAGTTGAGTAATGATGTTATAGTTGGCTACATTGACTTGTTGTTAAATTTTGATAGAGATAAAATAGAGTACAAATTTGGCACGTATGATGAGATTACACAATATTCTCATCAATAAACCTTGGAGAAGGCATCTCACAAGAAAGTTGAGTCAATCATGAAGAAGGCATCATATGCGGTTGGAATGATAGAAAGTAAATCTGAGGCAATGAGAAAAAGAATGAATTGAGGTGTATTAAACATAAAACCCTTGTTAGTTTTAGTTGCTGAGACAACCTCAGAACAAAGCATTCCAAATGTGGTAGTGTTTGATGTTCAACCCAGTGAACACAAGAGAAAATTAGAGAGATTGGTTGAAGTAGTGTCAACAAAGACTAAGAGAGTCAAATAGATGGCTACAAGACCTAGCAAGAGGTAGAAAGAATTGTTGGCAATTGAATCTAGTGATCATGAAGAGGTTGAGGAATAGGAAACCAAGAAAGATGAAAAGGTGACTCCACCTAAATGAGCAGCAGGCAAAACTTGATAGCCATGGAAGCCAAAGATTGAGAAGATAAACACAATGATTACAAATGAGGAAGAATCTATTCTAATGAAAATTTTTTATGATCTATATAATAATTTTGAGAAGCATAAAATTGATATATCTACTATGAGACATGTCATTGCAAATGATCTAAGTATAAAAGATATCAAAGGAGTAGTGAACCAAAAAGTCTATGAAAGGCTCATAGAGAAGAAGACTCCAACAAGAGAAGAAGACCTTAAACTTTGGAAGTCTATGCTAAGGAGAATCTACAAGATTGATGATGAAGATGAAATTAAGAGATTGTTGAATAACCTCACTCCATACTTAAGAAATAAGTTGAGGCCATTCTTATCTATTGTTGAGAAGGATAAATTAAGAAAGGAGACTACAATGGCTATCAGCAAAATGTTGTCAGAGTCATAGGAAACATCTCCTCCAACTCCTAGAATTGCAAAAGTATTGGTAAGTGGTGATACTATGAAGATTGATCAAACCAATGCTACTCTTAACATTGATGATACCAATCCATTTGATGGATCTGAACCAAATGTACCTAATACTAAAGATGTTGAGAAAAAGTTAAAACAAATTGAGAAAGAGAAGAGGCTAATAGAAGGTGAAAAGAAAAAGATAGAGGAAGCCAAGCAACAATTTCTTGAGGAAGAAAGGAAAATAAAGGAAGATGAAGATAGGAGAATGATTTCAAAAGAAGAAAATAAAATTAAAAATAGAGGAGGAATAAAGGAAAAGGATTAGAAGAGAAGAAAGAAAGAGAAGAAAAGGAAAGGAAATAAGAGTAAGAGAGGAAAGCTAAGGAAGTAGCAAAGAAATAGAGGGAGGATGAGACTAAACCATCTAGTTTATCTACTCTACTCTCTCTTACTAGTTTGGCTACTGATGATGATGATGAAACTAATCTAGTTTTATCCTTATCCAAAATCCTATAAAAGAATAAGATAGTGAAAATTTTGTAGAGATCACTAATGGAAGTGACTGACAGATTGCACATTACTTTGATAGTATAACACACTAAGTTAGATCCTGAACAAAGAGCACAAGTACTGCTAAAGTCATTTGATGAAGAACTTACTAATTTTATAAATGTTACAGAGGAAAAATCTTAAATTTCCCATGATCCTAACCTATTTAGCACCATCTGCCAGAATATCAAGAACAACTTAGTCAATCTTGATACATGCATTAAAGTACTTCAAAAATATTAGCACGAAGGGAAAACTTTCTATATTAAGTGTACCTTATATTACAAACTAACTGAGGACTTGGACAGTAAG
The DNA here is from genome assembly GCA_028749045.1 of Cupressus sempervirens. Taxonomy (NCBI): domain Eukaryota; kingdom Viridiplantae; phylum Streptophyta; class Pinopsida; order Cupressales; family Cupressaceae; genus Cupressus; species Cupressus sempervirens. The sequence goes on from CM053786.1 coordinate 18,970,347, forward strand.
TTAGAGGTAAAGATAAATGAGCTAGAAGATTTATCTAGCACCCATCTAGAACCCATCTAGCAATGTTGATGATATTGAGAGTCAAGTTGCAGCATTCACAACAATATTAGGAAACTAGAACTTCAAAAAAGAGTAGATATTGAAGATAATATCTGATTTCAAAGAATCCATTTCTCTTTGTTGAGAAGTAGCTAAAGGAGTGTATCAAGGCAAAGGACACATATACACATTTTTTATATTAAGATATCAGTGCATTTGAGATTGCATCATATGCATTATGTGCAATTCTCACATCAGCAAAGTCTACCAAAAAAACATGGAACAAAGGTATGGATAGTTTGAAGACTATTTTTGTTGATTGTATGAAGATAATTTCAACATTAAGGGGAGACAATAGTTTTAGTAGTTTTTGATAGTTTTGGACTAAATCTTGACATTTTGACCCTTGTCATTGATGTTAAAGGGGGAGAGGTGTATGTGAAAATTGTAGATATGTCATTGTTGGAAAAGATACAAAGAGGAGAGATACATGTGTAGTATGAAGTATATTGTAAGCAGGAGCATATATGTAAAGTTGTATTAGATGTAAGGTGTTATTTACTTTTGATTTTGTCACTTAACCAATTTTCCCTATTTTTTTGCCATCAATGCCAAAGGGGGAGATTGTTGACAATTGGCTAATAGTGATATGTAACTGTTGTTGTAATTAATGGAAACACATGATGTACATGTTGACAGGAAACCTAAAAAATAAAGATACTAAGTATGTTTTTATCAAAAAATTGCTTAAGTATAGAATTTAGTTTACAACTATTGGAAATATAGATGGAGTAATTGGGGGGGGGGGGGGAGGGGGGGTTTGTGAATAAGTTATCACAAAAAAAAATCCACAGATCCCTTAGATGTCTGATAAAACTACTTACTGCTGTCACTCGGTTAACATGTAGAAAAATGTTGTAACTCAATAGATGCACGATATGTTAATTTTAACTCATCTTTAAAAATTCACAGTGATTAACATGCAACCATTAAAAAAAAAATGAACACATGAGACACCAAATTTAACGTGGAAACCCAATATGAGAAAAACCACCTAGTAACTAGCTACTGATTTATACTCTTCTGAAGTGGGCCCTGTTAGGAGCCAACCTGGTTAAAGGTTACAAAACACACTATTAGGCATGACCTTGTTAGAGGATTTAAGCACTCTATAAGGAGTGGCCTTGCAAAAGGCCTTTAGAACAATTCAATGGAACTATCACCTTGTTAGAGGATTTACAAATGGTTGTTAAACCAACTCTATTAAGAGATTTAGGAATAACTGCTACAATGGTGAGAAAGGAACAATGAAATGACCTAAACGAGATGTAACTAATTTTTCTAAATATAGATCTCTATTTTACTTCACTAGATCCTTCTTGATCAAATAAAACTTTGCTACTCCTCAAGGATATCTCACCATCCTTCAAAGTTCACTCCCACTTTCTTCTTTAATTAATACATTTGCATGCTCAATTCTTCACACTTTAGAATTCTCAACTTGAAATTTCGTATATACCTTTCAGATCACCAAGTCGGCTCATTTACAACTTAAAATTACCCATAATCATTACCTCAGTTGGCTACAATTAATACTTAAAAGAATTAAACTTTATTTCTCAAAATAACAAAATCCTTCATTGGTTGACCTTGCTTGGTAAACACTGTTCCTGAGCTAATTTTTTGTGTTAACCAACAAAGGTTTAGTTAACACTTTGATTTCAAAAAAATCCTTTAGAGACCAAATGAACTCAATAAACACTAACTTTCCTTCATTAACCATGTGAGCTCAGTTAACACTACTATCTGCCATAAAATCCTTTGACGCCTGAGTTAGCTTGGTAGACACTATTTCCACAGAGTAATTTCTAAGAATGCTCGATAGACACTGAGAATTGCTTTGCTGACCAACTGAGTAGATTGATAACTTATATGACATTTGTTTAACATAAAAAAAAAACACACAATTGGATAATTATATCCAACAATCTCCCTTTTTGACATTGATGGCAACACAACATATCATAGCACAATGAAATTTGAAAACAAGACTTTCTTTGATAGAAAACGTTCTCCCTCTTAGATTTTATGTGACAAACTTCTTTAATATAGTAATCTCCCTTTGTGAAGGAATTACATAGCCTCTTTTCTAAACAACAAACTCTCCCTTTAAAAAATTCAAATTTTAGAAAGATATGATAGTAAACTCTCCCTCTTTGACAACACATGCCAAAGAAAAAACATACCAAATGAGTAACAATGTACCTTAAGTACCAATTCATATGCAATGTTCTCTTGATTGTATTGCATCAACTGATAGATCTTCAACCTGGTTCTTGTTGATGCATCACTAAAACTCTATTTTACTGAGCTTTAGATAGGGGAACGACCCCTAACTTACCTCTTAGATACAAGAATGCATCCCTAGGTAATGACATGGTGAATATGTCTGCAATCTATTCTTTTGTATGAACATATTCCAATCTGATCTCCTTATCCTACTCCAATTCTTTGACAAAGTGGTACTTTATTGCAATATGCTTGGTTTTGGAATACATCACTAGATTCTTTGATATGTTAATTGCACTTGTATTATCACAAAACATAACAACTAGTTCTTTGATCTCAACCTTCATACCTTCCAACAACTATTCAAACAAAACAATGTTAGAACAATTTACTGCTACTGAAACATATTTTGCTTCTACTATAGATTGGGATGTGCAATTTTACTTTTTGCTTATCCAATATACCAACCTTTTTCCAAGAAAGAATTCTCCACCACTTGTACTTTTTCTATCATTAATATTACCTACCCAATCAACATTAGTAAATACTTTCAAATCCAATTTTCCTCCAAATTTATACCATAATCCATAATCTTCAAGGCCTTTCAAGTATCTCAAGATCCTTTTGATTGCTATCATGTGATTTTCTCTGGGTTTTTCTGAAAATCTTGCTACTAAACCAACTATAAGAGCAATATCAGGTCTTGTGTGAACCACATACTGTAACTTTCCAATCATTGATCTATACAAGGTGGTGCAGGAGCACCTAGGAAATATGCCAAGTTTCTTAAATCATTTTTGGCTTGTAGTGGTCTTGGCTAGACCAAATGAATAAGGGCTATGTGATAAAGCCCCAAGTGTGTGAGTTGTGTTTGTAAATAGGTTTTTGTTGTGTTTGAGTTTCCAAGTTGCTTCTATGTTGGCAAAATTGCTTAAATTGCTTGTTAGAGCCTAGAATGGTCAAACACTGACCAAGACCCCAGGAGGATGGGAAACATGGAAAATATGTTAAAAGTTGTAATTACATGGAAATAGGTTCATTTAACCATGTTTGAGGTCATGGAGCCATTAAATGCACAATAGTGCAAAAGTTGCACTTGGCAACTTTGCAACTTTGCAAAGTTGCTTGACAACATTGACAAAAAGTGCTAAAACTTTATAAGGGCTTCAAGAATCAGTTGGAAACCTATGGGATCTGTTGATTCACGTGGGTAAGAGGTATTTAAGACCAATCCAAGTTAGTTTGAGGGTGGGCATATGCTTTTGTACGAATTTTGGCATTGGAATGAAGAGCAAACTGAGCATTTTGATGACAGTTTTCTGATTTCACCCTTCATCCACACCTTTAATGGATTGATAGGATTGCTGTTTTCATGTGATTTTATAGTGTATGGAATGTAGATTCTTTGGTAAAGATTAGGAGTTTTTTTGATCAGTTTCATTACTAGTTTGAAAAATCTTTTTAAAGTTGCCAGTTCGCTGGTCTGTACACAACAATCAGCAAAGAAATCTCTATAACTTGAATTCCAATGGTGGAACCATGATGGCCTTTTGGAATCAAGTAATAGAATGTATAAAAAATGTAAATATTTATTTTTGTCTTGTTTTTCAGAGGTTTGTTCTTTTTTCCAAGAGGCCCTAGGCGAGTTTGCATACCCGGCTAGGCAATGAAATCAGCAAATAAGTGTTTGAAAGGGGCATAGAATGGGGTGTTGGGTGCAATAAAAATTCATGGAAGGAAAGAGTGGTGAGTGAAGGAAGTTAATTCCAGGATTTCAGTCATTTAGAGTCCATTTGAGTGGTGGAAGGAAGAACTCTCTATATTCCTGTTCATACAAACAAGAAACCCTTGTAAATAGACATATTTTTGGAAATCCCTTGTACGGATGACCTGGGTGTTGCAGACCTAAAAAATCTTCAAGGGGAGCCAAAAGGCTATCCAAATCATAAATTTTTTTGAGTACTTCTTAAGGGTTTGAGGAGATATAAGCCAAAAATCAGTTTTGGAGGCCCAATTTTGTTATTAGTCTTGGTAGCCCTCTTAACTATGCAATCTTCAAATCGATTGGAAACCCAACACTCCAATTCACTTAGTGATCCTAAAAACTATTAAATGAGACCTAATACAAGCCTTGGAATTCAATATAGCCAAGAATTCTCTCCTGGAAGCCAGTTGTCAAGAACGGTGCAATGAGAGCACTAGGGAGACCCCATGGTGAAATAGAGTTTTGAGTTGATTGGTGAGGATTAGTGTAATAAGGGAATAGAGAGAAGATTTCTGTGGAGTATGGTATAGGATAAATACCCTAAGAGGCTAGGAGAAAGCCTAAAGTGAGTTCTAGTAGTTGAGGCTAGAACCTTGTTCAAGATCCTCCCCATCACAAGGTTTGATCTACCTCTTTTGAATCATCATCTTTTGTAATCTTTAGTCTAGTACACGTGGGAGTTTCAACTAGTTTAAAATCTTCCATACCAAACTTCTTGAGTATCTCCTTGATGTACTTAGACTAAATGATGTAGATACCATTCTTGCTCTGTTGAATCCGAAAACCAACAAAGAACTTAATCTCACCAAACATTGACATTTCAAATTCTTTGTTCATTTACTCTAATTTTTTTTTACATTGATCATCATTCTCTGTAAAGAAAGTATCATCCACAAATATTTTGCTAAAACAATCTTGTTATCTAGTCCTTCCTTGATGTACAAGCTACAATTATTATTAGTTCTCTAGAAACCAATCTGAATAAGGTACTTATGCAATCTCTCATATCATGCTCTAGGGGCTTGTTTTAGACCATACAACACTTTGTGTAATTTGCAGACCATGTCCTTTTTGTCTAGATCAACAAAACCTTTAGGTTGCTCAATGTAGACTTCTTCATTAAGAAAACCATTGAGAAATGCAGATTTGACATCCATCTGATATACCGTAAATCTTTTATGTGTAGCATATGTAAGTAAGGTCCTGACACATTCCAATCTTGCAATAGGAGCAAAAGTCTCTCCATAATCAATTCCTTCTTCTCAAGAGTAGCCCTTACATACCAATTTAGCTTTATTTCTTGATACTTTACTATCTTCATTCAACTTTTACTATCTTCATTCAACTTATTTTTGAATAGCCATTTTGTTCCAATCACGTTTTTATCTTTAGGCTTAGGTACAAGGGTCCAAGTTTTGTTCTTCTCTATTTTCTCTATCTCTTCATTCATAGCCTCAATCCAACTTTCATTTACCAATGCATCTTTGACATTTCTAGGTTCAAAATCAGCAAGTAAATAAGTACCTTTTAGCTTACTTCTTGTCATATTACCTTCTAATTTGTCTCCAATAATCTGATCTAGTGCATGATTTCTCCTGACATACTTGGCCAATATAGGTTCCTTTCCTCTTGAATGAATTGCATTTTCATCCTCTTGCATTTCAACTTTAGGTTTTGGCTGCTCTAACTCAGTAGGCATTGGCTCGGTAGCTTCAAAAGGTGACTCAAGTTCCTTCAACTCAGTTTGAACTTCTTGTAACTTGGTAACTAAGGAAGACTTAGGAGTAGAAGTCTTTTGATTGATAGATGTGTCTAGCAATGTATCAGGTTCAATGAAAAAAAATCCCTGTAATCTTCTGGTTCCTTTTTGCTTTCTTCTTCAGTCCTTTCTACAAACTCATCAACTTTCACATGTGCACTTTCTATGATTTTGTGAGTAGATAAGTTCAAACATCTATATGCCTTATTCTTGCAAAAATATCCCAAAAATATACCTTCATCACCCTTCACATCAAATTTACCTTTTCTAGATTCTTTCAAAATGTAACATTTACTTCCAAATATTGTTAGATAACTTATATTGGGTTTATAGCCATACCATAACTCATAAGGGGTTTTGAATGAGTCCTTTAGTTGTACTTAGTTCAAGGTATGAACTGCAGTGTTGATAGCTTCCTTCTAGTATTTGATAGCAACATTCTTTTCATCATTAGAGTCCTTGCACAATCCATGATAGATACGTTCCTCCTTTCAACTATTCCATTATGCTTGGGAGTTCTAGGAGTTGATACCTATCTTTTGATTCCTCTTTCAATGAAAAAGTTATTGAATTCATGGGAGATGAATTCACCACCTCTATTTGATCTCAAGCATTTCAATATTTTCCCTATTTCCTTTTCTACTCTAGCCAAATACTATTTGAACTTCTCAAATTCTTCTGACTTCTCTCTTAGATTCATAATAGTCATCATTCTAGAGTAGTCATCAACAAAAAGAATGAAGAACTTTTCTCTAGTATAGCTCTCAATTCCAATAGGTCCACACAAATTAGTATGCACAATTTCTAAAATATCTTTAGACTGGTAGTTTTTACTTTTAAAACTAGTCTTTCCCATCTTACCAATCTGACAATTCTTGCATAGAGCAACATCAAGTTTCTTTATACTAGAAATGCCTCTTACTTTCCTAAATTTTCTTATCTTTACCATGTTATCAAAATTCACATGACATAACCTTCTATGCCATAGCCAACTTTCTTCAACTTGAGCAATAAAACATGAGCACTCACCAAGATCAAGATAAAATAAGTTTCCTTTTGTTTGTATGCTTGATCCAATTAGCTTTCCTTTGTCATCCAATAGTCTTGCCTTTCCATGCATGAATTCCACCTTGAATCCAATATTGATTAGCTATACCACACTCAACATATTATGTTTTACTAGTCCTTCTATCCAATAGGCATTATCACATACAAGTTCTTTGGTTAATGAGATTCAACCTCTTCCTTTTATGCAACAAGGTTCATTATTTTCAAAACTTACACTACCACCATCATAGTCTTCAAAATGTTCAAACTTTGTTTTATCACCAATCATATAATGTGAACAACCACTATCTATGATCCATGTATCATTTTTACTCACATGAGAGATAAGTGCCATCTTATCTTTTTCATCATTATTAGATTCATCTTTCACAACAATGTAAATAATTTCATCTTCACTATTATCAGAATCCTTATCCATAGAACATGCATTTTTACCCTTTTCCTTGAATGATTCTTACTTTCTTCTGATTCTTCTTCATTTTCTAACTAAGTGTCCTTTATTTTCTTGCCCTTTTTCCTTAAGTGAGAGCTTGGCTTCAAATGTAGATTCAATGTTCTTGGAAGCTGGAACATAATTATCATAGTTATCTAGCTCAAATGTTGTCAACCTTCCTACTATAGCATCCAAATTTATCTTATGATTTTTTTCACATCTTCTTTATTGAATTGCAGATACTCTAATTGCATAAATGGGAAGCAATGTTCTAAAGACTTTACTTACAACTATTTCCTCCTTGATGTCTCGTTCAAAAGCTTTGATTGCACTAACACTTTCTTTGACTCTCTCAACATATTTGGAAATGTTTTCATCCTCTTTCATTCTCATCTAATCAAATTTTCCTCTTAGACTTTCTTCTTTGGCTCTTCTTACATTGTCATCACCTCCATAGATATCTTTCAGCTTGTTCCACATAACAAAGGAAGTTTTATAGTTCTTGATATCATCAAATTCTTCATAGCTTAGAGTAGATGCAATGTCTATCATCATGGTGTTATGAGTCTTCTTTTTAGCAATGTCATTAATAGATAATGTACTAGAAGGAGTTGTGTATTCTTCATCAAGGTATTTCAATCCTGTATCTCCAATGGAAGCCAGATGAAGTCTCATCAATCCCTGCCATGCTAAAAAGTTATCCCTGTTAAGCCTTGGAATTTATCTCTTGTAAGATGTCTTGATCTTTAGCTTAGGTCCTTGAAACTGTTCCTACAAGCACCAAAAGCTTTGATACCAATTGTTAGAAATAAAGATGAAGTAATTGAGAGAGGGGGGTGTGAATTAGTTACCACAAAAACAAATCCATAGATCCATTAGATGTTTGATAAAACTACTTACTACTGTCACTTGGTTAACATATAAAAAAATGTTGTAACTCAGTAGATGCAGTGTATGTTAATTTTAACTCATCTTTAAACATTCACAATGATTAACATGCAACCACAACAGAAATAACATGAACACATGAGACACTAGATTTAACGTGGAAACCCAATATGGGAAAAACCACCAAGTAACTAGCTACTAATTTTCACTCTTCTGAAGTGAGCTTTGTGTTGGTGCTCAAAATTGCATTCTCATTTTGACCATCTATTTCAATTTTGAGTCGAATCAAGCCTCGTAAAAGCCCCATAAATGTGCATGTACCTAACTGTACCTTTGAGGCCCCTAAGGTGTTTAATGTTTCGAACACCTTGTATTCAGCCTATCTAAGCATTCCATGATGATAAATTGAGATTCTAAGCCATTTCGTGAAGTCTTGTTTTAAGCAATCTCCAAATCTGCATTTTCACCTAAGTGTCAAATAGCAATAGGAGGCCATGTTTGCATGTAAATATCTCACACCCAAAAATGTTTCATGACATGGCACTTTGGGAATATCTAGTGTCCATACCTGAGAACCTATGTTTCATATTTGAGTTATTTTGAGTTATTTTGATTAGGTTTTGAACCCCTCAAAGTTGGTCAGTCACTATTTTCATGCATTTGAACTTGCACATAATTCTTGGAGGCCCTGTTCCACATGTTATAACTTTGACCCAGTTGACCCAAATGTTGAAATTCTTATTGAATTATATTATAGACATCAAAGACTTGTTATGTTTCAAGTTTCATCTCATGAAGAATCCATTTGATTAGTTTTCAAACGCGATTCCAAGTGGAATTTCTATGTTTTACTGGTGTCATTATTTGCAGATTGATTAGTAGCCCTGTTCGTGATGTTATATCTTGAAATCTATGATAGGTGAGATCAAATGGATTGTACCACTGTGTTTTCCTCTAAAAATATTTTAAGTGTGTCAGTTTGCAAGTCATGATGAATCCATTTGCACACTTTTCTAGGTCAATTCCATTTGCCAAAATCACTTTTTTGCCATTGTTTCTAGTTGTCAAATTCTAAGTAGCTCACTTTGACCACTTTCTATTTGCACCCAATTACTCGTCATAAGCCCAAATCATACATTTACATTCACCTCATGACAATGAACCAATGCGCTAGTTTTTATCTTTCCAAGTGTCCATTTGCCTAGTTTTCAAAGACAATTCTGAACCCAGTTTATTGTTTTCTGACGTGTTTTCTTGCAGGCAGTTTTGAGAAGTCAACTTTGACAGTGAATATCTTTTGACCCCAAATTTTTCATGAGATGAGATTTGATAGGGTGCAAATGTGTAGAACAAAAAGTCATTGTGTCAATTTTTAGAGCCCATTCAAGTGTTTTGATCAGTTTTTAAGGCCAGTCAAAGGACCTCCTAGCACAAAGTTGACTAGTTGCAGAAAGAGATAAATTAAGTTTTCAAATGCTGATTCAGTGGTCAATTATGATTTGGATTTGTATCAGATGGTGAGTATATCAATTCAACATTTCAATTGTCTGGAAACAATTTTTTTTTTAGCTGGACCCACTTGGGAGCCTAGCTAAATTCATCAGATGAATAAGACATCAGAGAATAAAAGATCAACAGACAAGAACAAAATCACATTTATTTTGAAGGAGAGGAGATTTTTGTTTCTTAAAGATTGATGCAATTATTTTTTTATAGCATGTTGCCCAAATATGTTCAACTCCAATCTTAAGAGAAGACTGCAAAAGATGAGTTGCTAACTAATGTTGAAGGCTAAATGTGTCATGAATTACATTAAGCTACTAGTTTCTGATATAGGGATGAAGGAACACATATCTTCTACTAATTATGCTACATGTGACTTCTTAGTATTAGGCAAACTAGGAATTGCAAGCACCTAGATAGAGAGGTTCCAATTGAGGATATTAAAGCACAGAAGGCTTCACATTTGACAAGGCCAAGGGATTCTTCTCAAAACAATGTCATTATTAATTCAAATCCTAAGGTCAAGGACCATTTTCCATAGTTTTTTGTTTCTAATAGAGAATCTTTGTTGTCTTCAAAAGTTCCTTGCATGGATTCCAGCCTACTTTCAAAGATGTTTTGTAGCAAGCTCAAGAGGTTTGCAGGAGAGCATGAAAAGTTTATCATGAATAAGATGGTTCCCTCTTTGATTGGGGAGGTCTACTTTCTACTAAAGCTTTTGAGTTTGGATGGTGTTTGCAATAGCATAAACCTATTGGTCCTTGTTGGAAAAGGTTATTCAAATATGTTCAAACAAATAACTTGGAGCCATATAGGTTAATGGCGTAAATAAGCATTAAACAAGGATAGTGTAACATTAGTGTTTCAGTAGGGACTATTAACATTAACTAGTAACATCACATAGTCCATGATATTTAAATAGAGGAATTACACACTACAAAAGGGGAGGCTGCCTGTGAATCAAGAAGGGAACAATAATCAACACCAAAATAGGGGAGTCACTTAGTGTTGAGGGAAGAAGGCAAGTTTGGAAGCCATGAGTAATAGAAGAGCATGCCAAGAGAAAGAGGAAATTGATTGAGAAGCAGTGACAACAAAGGGGGAATCCGCTAGTATAAGAAATTCTCTCTCCATGCATGAAGAAGAGCTGCCCAAAGTATGCTGGAGACACCAAATTACTTATGAAAGCTTCAAGAAAAGAGCTTAAAGTCACAAGTTTCTAAGGCACAAGGCCCATGTTAGACTTGGAGGAACTGTGGGTTAACAATGAAGAGGACTTTCTAAAGGCATACACCAAGGAAAATGAAGCCCATAACCACACACATAGCAAGGAAATTCACATAGAATAGTAGACACACGATTGGAGTAGGGGATGACTAAGACAAGAGACCCACGACAAGCTAGAAGATATCAACATTTAAAAGAAGAAGAAGAGACAAAAAAAAAGAGAAAAAAGAGAGCAGGGGGAGTGTGAGTTGCAAAGTGGCAACAAGGAGGCACCAAGCATTAAGCTACCAGGGTAGCATTCAAGGAAGATAGGCAGTAAGAAAGACAGAGCTCATGCCTTTTAAAGAAGGAGCCACCAAACTTAAGGGAGTAGCCCATGAGTAGAACCACCCATGCAAAGAAAGTGATAGAACAGAGGAGGAAAGCAAGAAAATATGGAGAAGTTTTATCCCACATCGGGTGGGTATTGAAACTCTAACTTGTTTAACTACTAAACTACACATAATGCATGATGTCTAAAAAGACAAGTGCTTGTGAAGTGCAAGCTCATGTGGTGGAGCCCACTCGTGGTCAGCCAGGTGGACGTTGACAAAGATAGAATTTTAAACAAACATGCACATTCAGTAGGATGACATCAGTAGGTCGCCAAAAAGGTCAGAGATCTGACGATTGCTACTTGCTAGCCAAAAAGTTCAAGGTTTTTTGACTAGCAACATAGCGAGTCACTGAAAAATCTCCAAAAAATTGGTGAAAGTAAACTCTAAGGTAAAGAGCAATGTGGGTCCCACCTAGGTATGAAGCAAGGAATCAAGTAGTGCCAAGTAGCAGCCAATAGGATGAAAAGATGATGATGTGGGGTGTCAGATCGACTGCAATATGTCACATGGCATGATTTCCAAGGCAAGTTATGATGTGGTAGGTAAATCTTAGAGATGCACCAGATTGTGCCACATGGCAGATCGTGTGGTTCTCACTATGTCACTAAGAGGAAGTTTCTCACCCATTAGTATAGTGACATAGATAGTATCACGTGGCGAGATGAGGTGGCATGATGATGTGGTAGTGATAAGGATGAATTAGGTGATTCCATGTGGTGCCAACTGTACAGGTTTGAGCTAATCATGCATTGACACATGCCATCAAGTTGGTCAATAGGCTTGACCTGAATAGAGAATGGTGGAGAATTTTAGAAATTTTCAATTTTAATATTTTAATAATTTTTCTAAGAATCACGTGCAGGTCATTTAAATAAAGTCTTAGACTTTTAGACTTTTATCTGCATAATTATGTTCAGATTTATGTTTTAAATGCACTGGTACCATATCTCAGAACCTCAAGGTTAACCCACCTAGATCTTACAGAGCCTAAAGTGAAGAAGGAGTTATGCCTTATAGTTGGCCCAAGAATGTATTCAGATGTATTTGTCATAGGAATTTTCTAGCCTTAGATGCATTGGTCTGGTTTCTTGGTTATTTTCAAAACTGTTAAATCAAGAGCCAACACCTTGTTAGGAGCCAACCTAGTTAAAGGTTACAAAACACACTATTAGGTGTGACCTTGTTAGAGGATTTAATCACCCTGTAAGGAGTGGCCTTGCAAAAGGACTTTAGAACAATTCAATGGAACTGTCACCTTTTTAAAAGATTTACAAATGGTTGTTAAACCAACTCTGTTAAGAGATTTAGGAATCACTATTACAATGGTAAGAAAGTAAGAATGAAATGACTTGAATAAGATGCAACTAATTTTGCTAGATATAAATCTCTATTCTGCTTCACTAGATCCTTCCTAATCAAATAAAACTTTGCTGCTCCTCAAGGATATCTAACCATCCTTCAAAGTTTTCTCACACTTTCTTCTTTAATCAATACATTTGTATGCTCATTTCTTCACATTTTAGAATTCTCAACTTGACCTTTCATATATACCTTTTAGATTATCAAGTCAACTCATTTACAACTTACAATTACCAATAATCATTACCTTAGTTAGCTATAGTTAATACTTAAAACAATTAAAATTTATTTCTCAAAATAATAAAATTCTTCATTGGTTGACCCTGCTTGATAAACACTATTCCTAAACTGATTTTTTGTGTTAACCAACAAAGGCTTGGCTAACATTGTGAATTTTGCAAAATAATTTGGAGACCGAGTGAACTCTATAAACACTAACTTTCCTTCGTTAACCATGCAAGCTCAGTTAACACTGCTATTTGCCACAAAATTCTTTGACGCCTGAGTTAGCTTGATAGACATTGTTTCCACAGAGTAATTTCCAAGAATGCTTGATAGACATTGATAATTACTTTGCTAACCAATTGAGCTTAGTAGACACTAATTGGTAACTAATATGACATTTGTGTAACATCAAAGACATCACACAATTTTATAATTTTATCCAACAACAATAGTGTATTGTTTTGTTTATAAGATGTTGAAGATGTCATATTATGACAAGAAAAGTTACATGGAAATATTATACATTTGGTGATGATGCCTATGACCTTAGAAGTTTGTATAGACTATACAAAATAGAGTTAATCATGTTTTAATGAAGCAAGATAGTGGAATTGAAAGAAAGAATTGTTTTGGTTGCAAAACAATTAGTTTTCCAATTAGGGCCGACATCCTAGATGTTTACTCTAACTTGGAAAAGTGAATTATGGTCTTAGCTGACCCAATAGTATTTTATGTAAAGGACTTCTTGTGATAAGATGTGTGCCTATATGATTATGTAATTGTGAATTGAAAAGTGAGCAAACTTATGTGAAAGCTATATATGTGAAGTCTTGTATGAACTATCTAGTGATCTAAGATTGAGCCGGGGATTAGAGATCAGACAAGGAAGGTAAATAATAGTAAATTACTTGTTTGAGAAGTGACCTCTTCTTGTAATTGAAATTTCATGTTTGTGTAGTGGGATCATCTTGTATACATTATACTACAACACTTAACAGGGTTGGCACAACTCCTCACAGGGCTGGAATCTCCTAACAGGTATTCAAAGTCTCCTAATAGGGATTAGTTATACTAAATTTGTTAGAAATGCTTTAGAATAACTAGGGGGGTGAATCAATTATTCAAGGTCCAAATGTCCTAATAAAACTTTTTATCAAGTAAAGTGAGCCCATTTAACTACTCATTCATCCAAGCTTAAACTTTCCTACTTAGCAAGTTACTGAAAATCAACATGCAAGATTAACATATGAAGAATTAACACATAACACAGTGATTTACATGGAAACCCAATTTGGGAAAAACTACCAGTAACATGCTACTCAATTATCACTATTCTAAAGTGATGCCACCTGCCTTGTTAAAGGCTACAACACACTATTAAATGTGACCTAGTTAAAGGATTTTACCACCCTGTTAGAAGTAGGACTAGTTAGAGGACTTTAGAACATTCACTTGGAATGCCACCCTGTTAAAAAAAGGCTATTAAACCAACCTAAGTCCATAGGATTTTACCCTAATTGATACAATTGTTAGAGAGTAATAATAAGGGCTTTTGACCTGATACAACTCAAAACTTAACTTACAAATATCAGATCTCTATTAAGCTCATAACATTTCCTAGCTTTCAGTCTCTATAGCTCTGGTAGCTTGTCCTCCTTTCAATCTTTGTCTCCTTGAGTCTCCATGCTTAATATACTAATGCAATCTATATGTGACCACTTATAGAAGCAGAGTCTCTATAATCTATTCTTTCTTCTCCTTGATGCCTTCTCCTTGACACCCTTCAACCGCTTTGCAATTTTGCACACCAGTAACTCTAGCTTCTTGGCCTATGAGTCCTTAAGTAGAATTATAGAATTGCTTTTCCCACTCAATTCTTAGCTCCTTTAATTTTAGTTCGAATGGATTAGGTAGGATTCATTGAATCTAACCATATCTTATTTCTTCTAGAAACATCATGAAGAATCCTCTAGAATTTTACCAAAATTGGTTTATCTAAAATTTTGTGCCTCCAACTCATCATCCTTATCCTCTATCTGGTTCAAAAAATTCAAGGTAACAACTTTGTTAGCTTAGATTTGGTGAATCTTTGACTTTTCTAATAATGTAGCAGTTCGGCACTATCAAAATTTTGGTGCTCGACACATAATGTGTTACTTGGCACCAACTATGTTTTATTAATGCTCGACACCTACTGTGGATTCACTCAACATCCATTATATTTTTTTGATGCTCGACACCTGAAGTTTTTTTAGTACTTGAGCACGCTCAACTCCTTCTATATCACTTGGAATACACTAGATTTTGCATTTTCTTGGCAATAATTGAAAATCTTCTCAACTCGAACTAGCTTGCTCGACACTCACTAATGAACTTAGTTAAGCTTTGTAGATAGCCTTGTTAAAAATTATTCTTCCAGTGTTTCTAAGTGTGGACAACATCTATATCTTCAAGTATACTATCAATACATTATTTTACCATTGTCTTAATTGATCCTTGCACTTTATTACAAAAACATAACTCAACCTTTCCCTAAGGTATTTTTTACATCTTGTTGATTAAATCATCTTTAACAATCAACTAAGTGATGGTACTTGGAACTTATAAGCAATTGTCATTCTAGTAAATAACAATTTTGACATGAGTGACAAAATAATGATTGAAAACATTCTCTATCAACAATCTTCCTTCTTTGCAACAATCTCCCTCTTTAATAGTACTCTTTTTCAATCATATTTTCAACTATCTCCCTCTTTGACATTGATGGAAAACCAAACTGATCAACTAAGTTATCAAAATGCTTACTAGGTTAAAACAATAAATCAAATAAAAAAAAGGAAAATGTGTTACCATCAATTTTCACTTCTCCCTCTTTGATCTATTATCTTGATTACTCTACTTCTGCTTCTCCCTCTTAGCTGTTGTTTCCTTTGTCTCCCTTTTTTCTATGGCTTACTTTGATATTGTACTGCTCCTAACTCCTTTACATTATTTTTCCATCTTAAAATGTGTTGATCATGTTCTACTAATCTGGTATCAACTACTTCTCCCTCTATCCATTTGAATGTTGTTGATCAATTTCTGCTCTTTCTCCCTCTTTGACAACAATGCCAAAAACATACTATTTCAACATCTTAATCATGCAAGTCTAGCATTTGTAGGTACTCCAATTTCTCCCTCTATCACCTTGCCTTGTGACTAATTTTGAACTTTAGCACTTTGATTACTTCAAGCATAAATCTTAAAGTAAGTATCCTCTGCATCAATTCACAACATTTCAATACTCAACTTATTTGATGTAGGACAATCTTTACTATTGGTCAAATAGCCTTGGATAGGGGTATCACCCCTAACTTACCCTTAAGATATTCAAATGCATCTTTAGGTAACACTTTTGTGAAGATTTCGGTAGTGTATTCCTTTGAGATTATATATTCCATTCTGACTTTCTTGTCTTCCACCAATTCTCTTACATAGTGATACTTAATTGTAATATGCTTTGTTTTGGCATGTATCATAGGATTATTTGATATGTTGATGGCACTTGTGTTATCACAATAGAGTATCATAGGTTTAGTTACCTCTTCCTTCATACCTTGCAATAGATGTTTAATCCATACAATATTGGTGCAGTTAATAGCTGCAACAACATATTCAGCTTCTATTGTGGACTATGAGGTACAACTTTTCTTTTTGCTGGTCCAAATAACTAATCTTTTGCCTAAGAAATTTGATCCTCCACTGGTGCTCTTTCTATCATCAATGTTACCTCCCTACATCAGTGTAGGCTTTCAACTCAAACTTTTCACTCCTTCTGTAATATAAGCCAAAATCATATGTTCCTTTTAGGTACCTCAATAATCTTTTTACTACCATAAGATGATTTTCTCTTGGATTTGCAAAAAATCATGCCACTATTCCATATGCTAATGTAATGTTTGGTCTACTATATACAACATACTACAACTTTCCAATCATTGATCTATATAATGTTTGATTCACTTTAGCAGATTCATCATTCTTAGATAGCTTGTGTCCCATTACCATTGGCGTATTGACTAGTTTTGAATCTTCTAGACCAAATGTCTTGAGTATCTCCTTGATATATTTTTATTGAGTCACAAATATACCATGCTTTAGTTGATGTACTTGCAATCCAACAAAGAATTTGATTTCTCCAAACATTGGCATCTCAAACTCATGTTTCATCTGATCAAAAAAATCTTTGCAAATAACATCTTTTCCTCCAAATATTATGTCATCAACAAAGATATCAGATATCAAAATTTCTTTACCTCTTTCTACCTTGATATATAGGTTTCCATTATCATCTATTCTCTCAAACCCTATCTTCACAAGATATTTGTGCAGTCTCTCATACCATGCTCTAGGTGCTTGCTTTAGATCATAGAGTGCTTTGTGCAGTTTGCAAACCATATCCTTGTTGTTGCCATCAAAAAATCCCTTTGGTTGTTCTATGTAGACTTCCTCTTCCAGTATACCATTCAAAAAAGTAGATTTTATATCCATTTGGTAAACTTTGAAACCTTTGTAGGCAACATATGCAAGTAGTATTCTTACTCCTTCCATTCTTGCAATAGGGGCAAATGTTTCCCCATAATCTAGTCCTTCTTCTTGTGCATAACCTTTGCAGACTAATCTAGCCTTATTTCTTGTGATCTCACCATTTTCATCAAGCTTGTTCATAAACACCCACTTGGTACCAATCACATTCTTATCAGGTGGTCTTGGAACTAAGGTCTTGGTTTGTTCTTCCTTATCTGATCTATTTCTTCTACCATAGGTTTTTACCAGTCATCATCTTGTAGTGCATATTTCACTATTTTAGGTTCAATCTTGTTCATTAGACATGATTTATTTCTTAGTCTGTTCCTTGTCATTGGTCTAGCTTCCTTGTCACTAATGATTTTTTTTGCAGGGTAATTTCTTCTCACTATTAGGATTAAACCACAGACATAAGTAAAAATTACATGCAAAAATAACCAATATTAAAAAATAATATATCACATAGAAAATAAATTTCTTGATCAATCACTACAATCTAATGATCTCCTATTTGGGGACTGATTAGGCTCCACACTAAACAACAATCTCCCACTTGGAGATTGATCCTGTAGCTATGCCAATATTCCACGAGGCTCCCACTGGATCAAACCACGTTGGACTCTACTATTCTTTTATTCATGTTTAGTCTAGAAGAGCAACTAAAGCTACAAAGGAGTTCAACTTCTCCCTTGTTACTACCTTTGTCAACATATCTATAGGATTTTCATTTGTATGTATCATCTCTAGCTTTAACTGTCCATCCTCCAAAATTGATTGAATAAAATAGTACTGCAACTATATGTGTTTGGTCTTTGAATGCAATGCTAAATTCTTTGCAAGATGAATGGCACTTTGACTATTTGTGAACAAACAATTATCCTTCCAAGGAAGTCTCAATTATTCTAAGAAGAACTAAAGCCATACCATCTCCTTGGCTAGCTCTGTAGTACTCCGCTTGGTATCAATATCCCCTACCAAATCTGAGTTAAATTAGCTCTGTAAATAAGTAGCAGAGCTCCCAAAGTGTAGACACTTATTAGATGTTTGTCTCAAATATTTAAGAATCCATTTGACTACATTCCAATGCTCAATTCTTGGATGACTCATATACCTACTAATGACTCCCACTACATGTGCAATATCTAGCCTTGTACATACCATAGCATACATCAAGCTTCCTACAACTGAAGCATAGGGTACCTTGGACATCTTATCCTCCTCATCTTGTGTCTTAGGACACATATCCTTTGTAAACTTCGAATGACTAGGTAAAGGTGTGCTGACAACTTTAGCATTTTCCATAGAGAAATGTTGCAACACCTTCTCCACATAATCAGCCTGAGATAGCATCAATGTTATGTTCTTCCTATCTCTACAAATATGCATACCAAAGATTTATTTTGCTACCCCCAAATCCTTCATAGCAAATTCATGTGCTAACTGGCATTTCAACCCCTTAATATGATCCATGTTAGATCCAACTACAAGCATATCATCAACATATACACATAAAATAATGTAGCTGTCATCATCCAATCTTTTAAAATAAACACAATGATCTAAATGACACCTGGTATAGCCATGCTCATGCATAAACCTATCAAATTTTAGATACCATTTTGAAGGTGCTTGTTCAAGCCATACAAACTTTTTTTCAATTTGCACGCTAAGTTCTCCTTACCTTTGACCTCAAATCACTATGGTTGAGCCATATATATTTCTTCATCCAAATCACCATGAAGGAAGGCTATTTTAACATCAAGCTGCTCTAAATGCAAATCTTTAGTAGCCACAATACTTAAAATAGTACAGATAGAAGTCATATTAACAACATGAGAAAATATCTCATCAAAATCAATGCCCTTTTTCTGTGCAAATCCTTTTACAACTAACCTGGCTTTAAATCTTTTTTGACCTCCATCCTCTTCTTTCAACCTGTAAACCTAATTATTTTGTAAAGCCCTTTTACCTATAGAAAACTTGCATAAATCCCATGTCTTATTCTTTAGTGAGGAGTCCATTTTGTTTTTCATTATAGACTCCCATTGAATCTTAGTATCCACCTATACAGCTTCATCATAACATTCAGGTTCACTAGCATCAATAAGTAAAATTGAATATAAAGAGGGAGAGAATATTTCTAAGGGTCTAATTTGCCTTGTTGACTATTTAACATTCACTAATGTGTGTGGTATTTCTTGTTTCAGTTGTTGCACATCATGAGGAATGGCTAGAACATCATCTTTTGGAGTATCATCTAGCACTACATAATCATCTTCTTTCTTCTCATGTTGCTGCAATAGATCTTTTTACAACACTTTCTCATTGAATATGACATCCCTGCTTCTTATAATTTTATGATTTTCAAAATCCTAAAGCCTATAATCAAATTCATTAATGCCATATCCAAAAAATACACATTTCTTTGACTTAGCTTCTAGCTTGGTTCTATTTTCAAAATCTATATGAGCAAAAAGGTTCACAATAGAAGGTCTTGAGAAAAGAATAACTCACCTTCTTACCAGTCCATGCTTCCTCTAGAATACCACAACCCAAAGGAGTAGAGGGACCTCTGTTAATCAAATATACAATATTATTGATAGCCTCCACCCACATGTGTAAGGGTAACTCGACATGCAACCTCATACTTCTTGCACACTCTATTATAGTCCTGTTCATGCATTTAACCACTCCATTTTCTTGTGGAGTCCTTGAAATAGCTTTCTATCTATGAATACCATTAGTGGAGCAATAATATTTAAATTCATGACTACAATACTCACCCCCATCATCATATCTAAGACATTTTAATTTCTTACCAATCTCATTTTCAACCAAGCATTTTTATTTCTTAAAAGTTTGAAATACATCAGATTTTTGTCTAAGGAAATAAACCCATAATTTTCTAGTTGCATCATCAATAAATGTAACATAGTAATGAGAGCCACCAAGGGAAGATACTTGAGCTGGTCCCCATATATTTCTATGCACAAGCTCTAATTTCTCCTTTTTATGTTCATTTCCAGTCTTCACAAAACTCAATCTCTTTTGTTTTACACAAACACAACTTTCACAAAATCTAAATGAACACATTTCAGACCTAGTAAAAATTTCTTTGAATGAAGTACTTTCATACCTTTCTCACTCATGTGCCCAAGTCTATAGTGCCACATCGTAGTATCAAAATCTACAGTAGCTATTTGTTCTCCCTACTCAATTGCAATAATTATTCCTAAACATTCATTTTTCCCTTAAATAATTAAAGTAGAAGGAATAGTATGACCTATACAAAGATATAAGGTGCCTACTTTCACACCTCTTGCTACTACAAGGGAACCTTTTGAAACCTTCCAATTTTTATCATTAAAAGTAACTACACAACCCTCATCACTGAGTTTCCCTACTGAAATTAAATTCTTACTCAGCCTTGGAACATGTCTTACCTCATTTAGTAGCCAATAATTCCCATTCTGCAACTTAATCTTAACTTTACCCTTTCTAACAATCTGATAGGGTTCATTATCTCCCAAATAAGCAAGTCCAAAATCTCCTTGGGCATAATCAATGAAATAACCTCTATTAGCTGTAGCATGAAATGAATCACCTGAATCTAAAACATAGGAATCATCAATAGTTTTCTAAAGATAGAAGCAAAGAATCCTCTTTGAATTTTTTACTTACCACATTTGCCTCCTTGTCTCCATCTAGTTTATCTCCTTCATTTTCTTTTGATTCCAACAATCTTTCTTTTTATGACCTAGTTTTCCACAGTACTAGTAGTCATTCGATCATCTCTAATGAGACCTCCTCCCTTTTGACTTTCCTCTTGATTTCTCACAATTTTCAGAATTACTTCCTCTCTTAGTTGTTCTGTCTCAACTTTGTGCATTCAAAGCACTTCCAGATGTAGATCTACTTGAGGATTTCCTATGAGTTTCCTCTCTCAAAATAACACTGATCACATCATCATATTTTAGGGTACTAGATCTAGGAACATAATTATTCACAACCATTACCAAGCCATTCCAACTTTCAAGCAAAGAACACAAAATAAAGAGAGCCCTAATTTCTTCATCAAAATTGACACCCACAAAAGATAACTAACTAGTAATAGTTTTAAATTCATTTAAATGATTTGTAATAGATCCACCTTTTTCCATTTTCATATTAAATAAACACTTCATGAGAAATACCTTGTTTGAAGTGGAAGGCTTTTCATATAGTGTCGCTAGGGTTTTCATCAACTCTTTTATTGTCTTCAATTATTTACTATTAAATGCCATTGATGGTGCTAGGCATAATAAAATTCTTCCAAGTGTCTTTGTATCTAAAAGATCCCATTTTTCATTTGACATAGAGCCCTGATTCTTGGCTTTTCCTTCCAATGGCTTCCACAAATCCTTCTAATAAAGATAGTCTTCCATTTGCATTTTCCATAATTGAAAGTTTAGCCCATTAAACCTATCAACCCGTAGCTTACCCTTGTCTTCCATCACTCCCACTTGACCATGAGACTCCCACTCAACCATGAGACTTTCCTACAAAGGATATCTGAAAAAAAACCTTGCTCTGATACAACTTGTAAGGAATAAACCACAGATAAAAATAATAATTACATGCAAATATAACAATTATTAGAAAATAATAGATCACACAGAAAAGAATACAAGACACCAAGATTTAACATGGTTCACCCAATCCTTGGGCTACGTCCACCAATTAATATTATTATGATCTAGTAAATACAACCTGATTACAATTTGTAATCACTTATAGCTCAATACTACCACAAGGACCAATTTTGCATCACAACTATGAAAGAATCCCTAACCCTAAGATCTTTTCTACAAGTATTTTTATTTCTTTAGGGTTATAATTAATAATTACATGTCAGACCACAATTCCAATAAAATAGGGCCCAATTTTTTTTGGGGTGATGCCCTAAGTCCCAAGGAATTTATGATGTACAGTACTTTTCTGATCAGTCACCACAATCTAACAATCTCCCACTTGGTGACTGATTAGGCTCCACACTAAATAACACTTACATACTTGGATAGTCTTGGTTCTATACTTCTTTCCATGTTTATTATTTCAAATTTAGAATCACTATGCACATCTCTTCCTGGCATTTCATCATCTCTATCATGTATACTAACTTTAGAGTCAGAATGTGCATTATTTTTATTCTACAACTTGGCTTTTGAATGCAGCTTGACATTCACTGGATGTGACACGATTGATACTAAAACTTGTTGCTAAATCCTAACCTAATTGGCAACTTCTTCTTCAGTAGGCATTCCATCATAGAAATATACAAAAGATCTATACTCTTCTTGTTTCTTGATTTCATTATCCTATGCTTCTAATGCTCATCAAAATTTACATTTTCACTCTCCACAATCTTGTTAGTATTAGTATTCAAACACTTATATGCTTTGCTTCTAGTGGAGTATAAAAGGAATATGCCTTCATCACTCTTTGAATCAAACTTTTCATTTCTATTACCTTTAAAATTATAGCATTTACGATCAAATACTTTGAAATATTTTACATTAGGTGAGTGACCATACCATAACTCAAAAGATGACTTGTACTCGATTCAAAGTATACACAATAGTATTTATAACTTCTCTCCAGTACTTTAGAGAAATATTTTTCTCCATCATTAATGTTCTTTCACAGTCTATGATTGATCTATTCCTGCTCTTTGCAGTGCCATTCTGAGGTGGAGTTCTTGGTGCTGATGTTTTTCTTTTAATTCATTTATCATTTAAAAATGTCTCAAATTCTTTTGATGTGAACTCTCCTCCTTTGTTTGATCTCAGGCACTTTAGACTCTTTCCTATTTTTTTCTCAACCTTGGCCAAATACCACTTAAACATTTGAAATGTATCAGATTTTTATTTTAAGAACATGGTAGTCATCATCCTAGAGTAGTCATCTACAAACAACATTATGTATCTATCTCCTTGGTAGCTTTTCACTTCTGTTGGGCCACATATGTCTGTATGGACTAACTCTAATACTTCTTTGGAAGTGCAAGTTTTTCTTTTGAAACTTGACTTGGCCATTTTCCCTAATTGACATTGTTTGCATATTATATTTTCAAGCTTTTTCAATTTGTGCAAACCTCTAACTTTCTTCATTTGGCTAATACTTATTAGATTATCAAAGTTAACATGACACAACCTTTTATGCCATAACCACACATCATCAAGTTTTAGAATGAGATAGGTTGCATCTTCCATATCTAGGTAAAATAGATTACTCCTAGTTTGTTCACCTTTTCCTATTAGATTTCCATTAGTATCATAGATTTTGGCAGTTTTATTTCCAAATTCTACTTTGCAACCTATAATGCCTAATTGTGATACACTCAGCAAATTGTAATTCAATCCTTCAACATAGTATGCATTATCACATGAGATTTTCTCTATAAGTTTGATAGAACCTTTTCCTTTGATTTGACATGGAGCATCATTTCCAAATCTAACACTATTTCCATTATACTAAGTAAAGATAATACACTTACTTTTGTCTCTTGTCATGTGATGTGAGCATCCACTGTCTATGATCCATTTATCATTTTTGTTCACATAGGTTAAAAATGTTGTTGCATCATCTTCATTTGATTCATCCTTTATGGCTACATAGACTACCTCATCATCATTATCATCAAAATCTTCTTCTTCAACAATTTAGCACTTTTTTCCTTTGTCCTTGTAATATCTGCAATCATCTTCTCTTTTGTTTTTGTACTTGTTTCCTTCTTTTTAGTTCTTCTTCTAAGTGCATCTTGCAGCAATATGTTCTAATTCATTGCAATTAAAACATATGATAGCCAGCTTACCTTTGCATTTACCTTTTCCTTTGTGAAATCTTCTGGCCAGTAATGCTTCCAATTGTTTCACATCTTTTTTGTCAGTGTTACTATCACTAGATGCATACTTTGTCTTTTTCTTCTTCTTTGGTTTCACCTCCTCAATGTATTTTAATGTCATATTGGCTTTGAAAGTAGATTCAAGATTCTCAGCTCTATAGTTATCAAAGTTGGACAACTCAAATGTAGCAAGTCTTCCTACTATCCCTTAAAAAGTTAGTGTGTTTCCTGGTACACATCTTAATTCTTGTATGGTTGAAACTCTAATAGCATAGATGGGGGGTAAGGTTTTTATGAATTTTCTATTAATAGTTTCATCCTCTAAATGACCACCCAAACTTGATATTTCACTTACTACTTGTTTCATTCTAGAGGCATATTGAGCAACATTCTCACCTTCCTCCATCTTCATGTCATCAAACTTTCCTCCGAGGCTTTCTCTTTTTGCTTTTTGAATATTCTTATCTCATCCACAAATATTAGTCAAGGATTTCCAAATTTTGAATATAGAGTTACATACCTTGATGTCATTAAATCAACATAGTTGAGGGTAGATGCAATCTCCAACATTGCTTGGTTGTGTTCCTTCTTTTTCTTCATATCTTCTGTAGTAGGCACAACTGGATCAACATGTTCTACTTCAATTAAGGTTTGTGCATGATCACTTGTTGATATAAGATGCAAATTCATTAGAATTTCTCATGTAGTGAAGTTATCTCTATTAAGCTTGCAAACTTCTCTCCCAGACATCTTGATCTTCCTACTTCTAGCACCTTTAAACTAAATTAGTAGATGGTTCTAATACCAATTGTTAGACATACTTTAGAATAACAAAGAGGAGGGGTGAATTAGTTATTCAAGGTTCAAATGTCCTAATAAAACTTTTTATTATCCATTAAAGTGAGCCCATTTAACTGTTTATTCATCCAAGATTAAACTTTCCTACTTAGCAAGTTATTGAAAATCAACATGCAAGATTAAAACATGAAGAATCAACACATAACATAGTGATTTATATGGAAACTCAATTTGGGAAAAACCACCAATAACATGCTACTCAATTCTCACTCTTCTGAAGTGATTCACTATGAAAGGCATACCCTATTAAAGGCTACAACACATAGTAAAATGTGACTTGGTTAAAGGATTTTACCACCCTATTAGAAGTGGGCTTGGTTAGAGGACTTTAGAACATTCACTTGGAATGCTACCCTATTAAAAAATTTACAAATGGCTATTAAAAAAACCTAAGTCCATAGGATTTTACCTAAACTAATACAATTGTTAGAGAGTAAAAAAAAAATACTTTTGACCTGATACAACTCACAACTTAACTTGCAGATTTTAGATATCTATTCAGCTCATAACATTGCCTGGCTTTCAGTCTCTACAACTTTGATAACTTCTTCTCCTTTCAGGCTTTGTCTCCTTGAGTCTCCATGCTTGATATACTAGAGCAATCTCTATGTGACCATTTATAGAAGTAGAGTCTCTATACTATATTCTTTCTTCTCCTTGATGCCTTCTCCTTGACACCCTTCAATCGCTTTGTAATTTGGCACACCAGTAACTATAGCTTCTTGGCTTGTGACTCCTTAAATAGAAGTCTGAAATTGTTTTTCCCACTCAATTCTTCCCTCCTTTAATTTTAGTTCAAATGGATTAGTTAGGATTTATTGAACCTAATTCATATCTTGTTTCTTCTAGAAACATTATGACGAATCCTCCAGAATTCACCCAAAAATAGTTTATCTAAAATTTAGTTCCTCTAGCTCATCATCCTTATCCTCCATCTAGTTCACAAAATTCAAGGTAACAACCTTGTTAGCTTAGATTTGGCGACTCTTTGACTTTTACAATAATGTAGTAGCTCAACACTATTGAAATTTTGGTGCTGAACACATACTATGTTACTCGACACCAACTACATTTTACTAATGCTTGATACCTACTTGGATTCACTCGACATCTACTATATTTTTTTGATGCTCAACACCTGAAGTTTTCTTGGAACCTAAACACACTTAGATCCTTTTGTATCACTTGGCACACACTATATTTTGCATTTTCTCACCACTAATTAAAAATTTTTTTGGCTTGAACTAGCTTGCTTGACACTCACTAATGAACTTAGTTAAGCTTTGTAGATAGCCTTGTTACAACCTATTCTTCCACTATTTCTAAGTGTGACCAACATCTGTATCTTCAAGTATACTATCAATACATCATTTTACCATTGTCTTAATTGATCCTCATGGTTCATTACAAAACCATAACTCAACCTTTCCCTATGGTACTTTTGTCACATGTTGATTAAATCCTCTTCATCAATCAACTAAGTGATAGTACTTGGATCTTATAAGAAATTGTCATTCTAGCAAATAGTAGGTTTGACATTAGTGACAAAACAATGACTGAAAACATTCTCTATCAAAAATCTTCCTTCTTTGCAACAATCTCCCTCTTTGATAGTCCTCTTTTTCAATTAGATTTCCAACAAAATTTGATCATTAACTCCTAACAAGGTCCATCCTTTAACAAGAAACATATATATTAGTTTATTATTTAGTGGGTATCATCCCCATTAGGGTTTTCCCTTGGCTAGGGTTTCCCTAGTTAACAAAATATGGTGTCATGAGTTATCTTTGTATATTGTTATTGTTGCTGTTCATCATTACTTTATTACTTTGTTATACATAGTTTAAAGTAAGTAATAATATCTAGTTGGTGACTAAAGTTTGTAGATTATTGATTAACCTTGGCTTAATAATCCCTATTTCTAACAATATCTTCTCCCACTTCCTTATTAAAGATAGGTTTTGAAACTCATTGTTGATGTGGATGCTTAGTAGGAGGCATAATTCTCCCAAGTCCAAGTTGTGACTACCTTGAGAAAGTTGAAATACAGTTATGGTAGAAATGAAAAGAGAAGTATTGTAACCCAAATAAGTAACACAAGAGAACTTGGTGTCTAAATCCAGGAGGTTAAGTGTCTAATTGCCAAGTAAGTAGTGATAAAGAGTATCTAGTGTATTTAGCATGTCTAATAATGTGCCTAATAAATTTACAACACTTGTGACTTGGTGCAAGTAGATAGTTTTATCAAAGCACTAGATAAAACAACTAGGAGTAGTAAGGTAACTAGATTGAGATAACAAGTAGACAACTCTTCCAAGTGAGACTATAGTCAAGCTATTGTTGTTGAAAAATCCAATTCAAACACTTTTTAGACATGTTTATCAGCTCCCACATACCAACAAGGATCAAGGGAATATTTCCTAGACCAAGTGAAATCAAAGGCTAATTCAGGCTAAACAAGGTATTACAAATTTTTGCAACCTAGGTGACAGTAGTACAACAAAGTAGTATCCTATGATGCTTCACTAGAGAATAGTGAGTGTCAATTTTGTGAGGATAAAATCCTAGTTAGATGATTTTTTTTGACCAAAAGATAGTGTAATGATGTTTGAATAGTAGTTTCCAATAGGTTTGAAGACAATAGGGGTTTTAAAATCTTGCAAAAAGGAAAGAATCCGTATGACTCAATTTGATGGATTGTCCCCTTTTGTTCAAAGTGGGGAAGGTTCTAAACATTAAAGAACACCAAACACACCAAAAACCTATTCAAGTTTCTACAAGGATGCACAAGCTCAACTAGGGGGCATCCTTGATATACACATGGTACATGAGGCTCAAATCCATAGATGAAAGAGAATGCTACCAAATAGCTGGGAGGAAATGATAATCCAATGTTTACTTGCACTTCCCAAAGGTATAAATTTCTTTGGGCTTAGCCAAGATTGACAATATTGCTACTTCTAAGAGGCTTGTCTTTAGATTCAATCTAGCATATTTATACTCCATCAAAACATGGGAGTTGAGGTCATCCCCTAGAGTGATGACTTCTCTAGGTAGCCCCCCTAAAAAAATAAAAAATTAAGATCCCTTATTTATGTTCCCATCAAACTCCTTAACAAGTATGAAAGAAGAAAACATCAATAAGAAAACCTTAAGAATTTAAAGACAAAAGGGGCTTATTTTAAGCCCAAATCCAAATGTGAATTGAATATTGGGCAGACACACCAAACAATTTGACAAATAAAAGAAATTATTTTACAATGAAAAAGAAGACAATGGTCACTTTTTATAATTCAAATGAGAAGGTTTCGAATGTGTGCACTTTGACTTCATGCTTTCTAATTTTCTCTAATTTTTGCTCCTTTGACCTCCAAGTTACCTTCACATACTTCAACCAAGTGCATGAAATCATGAAGAAATAAGAAGATTAAGATTAAAATATATTGAACTAAGTTATTCCATACAAAATGAAATCTCATTTCATGCATTGAACTACCACTAAAATGCCTTTTTATATTTTTTATGTTTTGAACTTGTCAACAAGATTGGGTTTGTATGTAGGAGTTGATGAAATCCAACTCCACAACTCACCAAGATCACCTGCATGCAAATAACCTATCGAAGGGAATCCAAGAAGGAAGAGGTGGAGCTTGGAAAAACCCTAAACAAACTTGAGGAGAGAGAACATATTGAAAAACAATGAAAAATGTATTTACAATGAAAATGAGATGTGAGATACAATGAGAGAGCCCAAATATAAAGGCCTCATGGAAGCTTTTAGAACAAGCTAGAAGGTGGTAGAAGATAAGGTTAACAACTAAGCACACTTCCACAAAAAAGTGGAACATGCTAGAAGGGAACAAACTCCCGTGTTGTCAACAACTCATCACTATAACTATTAAATAAATGCATTAACCTAAGTAAGCTTAAGTAAATAGAATAAATAAATAATAATTAATTATTTACTCTAACACCCCCCCTTAAGTGAAACTTAGAGGAATGTCTTAAGCTCACAAAACTAAGATGAAATGCATAATGGGTCTCAACAACAAGGCCATGTTAGGTACTCATGTACAATGCAAAAAAATGCAACCTCTAAAAATGGGAAAAGAGAGAAAATCACATGGGAAAAACCCTCCCCCAAAAAGAGGTAACCTAGTGAAGGACTGAAGAAGCCTCCAACTAGAGGAATGTCTTATAAAACAAGAACAAGGAGTGATCATGAAGAGCATCATTGAAGTATGAAGAAGTCTCAAATTCTGCCATGAGAAAGAAACTACTGATCTAAAGAACCTCCATGGAAGGAGAAGGCACAAACTGAGTCTTATATTGTGGTGACTGATCAAGAAAGTATTGTACATACTTCATAATTAGTGGAGTTTGGGCATCGCCCTACAAGAAATTTTTTTGGTACTATTCGCCATTCGTAGATTCGCCACTAAAGTTATGGCTAATTATGGCAGACATGTTATAGCCCTAAAGCAGTTTAATACTTGTATAAAAGAGTTTAGAGTTGGGAATTTTTTTTCATTATGTTGTGATGCAAAATTGTTTCTTGTGGTGGTATTGAGCTGTAAGGGATTATGGATTGTAATCAGGTTGTAATCACTGGATTGTAATAAGATCAGACTTGTTGTTTGGTGGACGTAGGCTAGGGATCGGGTGAACCACGTTAAATCTTGGTGCCTTGTGTTCATTTCTATGTGATCTATTATTTTCTGTTATTAGTTATATTTGCATGTAGTTTTTATTTCTGTCCGTGGTTTATCCTAACAAGTGGTATTAGAGCCAGGTTGTTTTTTAGTTATCCTCTGTAGGAAATTTTCACAATTGAGTGGGAGTCTCACGGTTGAGTTGGAGGGTAAGCTGAGGGTTGATAGGTTTAATGGGTAGAACTTCTAGTTATGGAAGATGCAAATGGAAGACTATCTATATAAGAAGGATTTATGGAAGCTATTGGAAGGCAAAGCCAAGAATCAGGGAACTATGTTAGAGGTTGAATGGGATTTTTTGGATATAAAGGCATTCGAAAGCATTTGGTTATGCTTGGCACCATCGATGAAATTTAATATTACAAAAGCAAAGATGACAGAAGATTTGATGAAAACCCTAGTGACACTATATGAAAAGCCCTCTACTTCAAATATGGTATTTCTCATGAAGCATTTCTTTAATATGAAAATGGTAGAAGGTGGATCTATTGTAGATCATTTAAATGAGTTTAATACTATTACTAATTAGTTATCTTCTGTGGGTATCAATTTTGATGAAGAAATTAGGGCTCTCTTGATTTTGTGTTCTTTGCCTGAAAGCTGGAATGGCTTGGTAATGGCAGTGAGTAATTCTATTCTTGGATCTAGTACCCTAAAATATGATGATGTGATCGGTGTTTTTTAGAGTAAGGAAACTCATAAGAAATCCTCAGGTGGATCTGTTGGTGTTTTAAATGGTACTAAAACTACTAAGTGACAAAAAGCTTAATACCACAATGACAGTACATACACAATCTAAAGACTAGCCTATTCTTATCAACAATTGCATATGTATGGTATTTGGACCCAAATTCAACAAAATGACAAATGGTTTTCTACTCTTTTGGCTCTGCACAACCAGGGTGGGTATACCCAGGGATGGTTCAAATATGAAACTACTATATGAGGATTATTCTTAGTTTCATTTTGATTCTCATTTTGAAATCCTCAAATATATACATAATTCTTACTAACTTGCCAAAACACATCCCATAAAAAGATATGGCCAAGAAATCTTCTATAGATTTGCAGACATTTTCAACAACAATGGCTAACTGAAGCTAAAAAGATTTCATGTAGACAAGTGCTGGCCAACTTTGAAGATCTACAGAAAATAAAAGTAAAATTTGATTTGATGATGCATTTGAAAAACCATTTGTAAGATATTTCTCTTTCAGCTGAAATAACTTGATCAGTGCCTAATCCATTGGGGTTTCAGAGCCTATAGCAAAATCTAAGATCTAATTTGTTGCCTTACAACAAATTGTATCAGCAATTCTTATTAGAATTTATCATTCACAATCCTTTTCAATACTTGAAGAATCTTATCACATTCATCAAAGCTTTTACTTAATCCATTGAATTAACAACAATGATAGATGGAGATACAACCTAACTAGATTGCATTCAATTGTATAGGCTTTTACTCATACAACATCAAGGTAGCTAAGTATTGAGCAGGAGACAAAATTCAGAAAGAACTGATATGGGGACAGTTCATAGTTTGTATTCATTTCCTTTGAAATCTGTACATCTTTTACAATAAACTCAGAATAGCCTTCAGAAATAAACACAGTTCATTCTATCTTCATGTATTTTCAGAAAATTTGATAGAGAAACACATTACAAAATTTGCCTTCAAAATTTGGACCAAAAACTAGACTAAGCACAATACTTAGAAGAAAAAGAATTCAGACCCCTTCTTTAGCCTTGGGATCTCACTTAAATAGTGTGAGATGCAACAAGCTTAGGGATAAAGAGAGTGACATGTGTCCTTTAAAACATACTGATGAGTGTCTATAGTAAAAGACAAAAATAAACAACAGAGAAGCTGACACATCAAAACATCCTGGGTGGGTCCCTTTCTGTTATACTTCTCATTTGTTTTAACAAGAAGATAGGACTTGATTCTCCAATTATTCTTCATCCTCAGAGTAAGTAGCCATGAGGTTTGAAAGTGATGTATTGTCTTCAGTTATCTGTAAATTTACTTCAGCCTGGGGAGTTTCTGTGTCCTCAGTATTAACTTTGGGGGTGATTGTTACTTTTTCACCTTCTTCCTCATCATCTTCTGATATTTGTTCTAGAAACTGATTTTTTCATTTATTAAAAGCATCATCATCTGGCCAATCAAAGCTCAGAACTTCTCTTTGTATCATTATTAAGGAATTTGCTTTTTCTTCTAAAACATCAAATTCTTTCCCCTTATCAGTATAAAATAACTGTACTTTTACTAGTTACTCATTAGTCTTAGCCCAGAACCAGTGGCTAGTCTCACTCATGATGTTTATCATTCTTTCATTTAATAATTCATCCATCTCCCTTTTCCACTTTTCTTTTTCTTTTAGCATATCCATAGATTCTAAAGCACAAGGAAAAAGTGTGAAATTTTCAGCGATGTATTGGGAAAAGCAGAGTGTTAATCTTCTTTGTAAAGAATCCCTTTCATCATCAAAATTCTCTAGCTTATTTAATAAATCAAAAATCTTCTCAACTTGATGATAGGGCATTTGAACTACAGATATACATATGATTGTAATATCATTATTTCTCTCCCTCCATTTCTATGCAAGAAGAGTCAGCTTATCCTTATCCCTATTCAACTCATCCATGAGGGCTGCAATTCTGGCCAACTGATCAAAGAATTTTGACCATTGTATTTTATCCCTCAAATATATTATACCCTGTTTCAACTTTTCTTCATATTGATTTCTCAATTCTATCTGCAACTCATGCAATTTTGTTTTTTCTGCTTCAAAGTCCTCTGCAGTATAGAATTGGGGCCTTTCAGGGGTGTCAGGTATTTCAATGATAGGGGTTGATCCAACAAATGACTGTGAAGGGTATGCAATTCTAAGTGTACTAGATTCTCCCACCTTTCTTTTCCTAAGTATCTTCTCCAATTGAGATACCCTATTTTCCAGCTCAATTCTCTTTTTTACTTCTTGATTGTAGGCATCCACCACTATTTCATACTTATTTTGCAAATCAGTCATTTCCTTTTCTTCTCTTTCTGCATTGGCCAAGGCAAATTTAGAATAGTCCACATTCATGTAGGCTACCTGTACATTTGAAGTATCAACGACCCTCCTCACAATGATATTCCCTGTTAGTCCTGAATCATCAGGCTGTAATGGAGTAGTCTTGGTTCCTCTTCTTAGTGACCACATAACAAGGGCAGCTTGATCATTACTGAATGCTGTTCCTAAGAATTCCTTTTTATCTGGATCCTGTAATCCTAAATTAGTTGACACAGAATTAAAAATTAAGGCATCAACAATATCCCAATTGGGCAATAATAAAATATTTGCATCTTTCACCATCTATCTAACCTCGTCAGGGGTTATATTTTGGAATTCTTGTATCATTTGTTCTTTTATTTGATTCTGAATGGAGGTTTCATCCATTTCTGGATGCTCTGCTTTCATACTCCTACACCTTTGTTCAAAAATGTGCATGTTCACCCTCCATGAAAACTGATGGAAAGCCCTAGATTTTACAAAACTGTTATCAGACAAAAATTGCTGACTGGACTGCTCCAAAATAGGGTCTAATTCCCTTCCTTTGAAATCTGCTACAGTCAATTCAAAATTTGGCACAGGAGGCTCCTGGGGGTTCCCTTCATCAAGTTCTGCTTGAGTAACAAAAACTCCTCCTTGCGACCCCATTTGTTCAATTTTCTCATTGGCGAGCTGCTCTTCCTCAATTCTCATTGGAGTTTGGGAAGGTGAGTAACCTTCATCATGGGATTCCTCTTCCCTTATTGTTTTTCTTCTTTTGGGAGAAGGTTCAGGGGGTCTTTCTTCAAGGACAGTACTAGTAGATTCAATTACCTATTTTTCTTTGTTTACAATGGGCATCTGCTCCCGAATAATAGTATATTCTGTCCTCTTTTGGACAACTAGTGGACCTACTCCTATGTTAGGGGTGAAACCCAATTTCCTCATAACTTCTCTAGCTTTATTTGGAAAAGAATCAATAAAATGTTGTTTCTTTTCATTCATTACCTCCATTATTTCTGAAAATGTACTCATGAGCTTATTTATCCTATCTGCATTAGTTGCAGTATTACTAAGAGGACTGTAATCTTTGTCAAAATAATTAATGAATTCCAAAACTTTTGAATAGACTCTCCATTTTTCTTTCTTTATTTCTTGCTCCTGGAGAGAGTATTCATTTCTTATTATATCTTCAGCGAAGTATAATTCATGCTGACTCGGACGAAGCTTGATCCTATATCTAAGAGCAGAATTAAAGAAGTCTTCTATGTCACAAAAATGAGCATGAGATACTACCATCTTATACTGATCCAAAAATTTGTAGAGAAAGATCCACCCTTCTTTAGTGATTACAAACTGGTGAGCTATAGTGCAAGTAAGAAAAATTGATCCTGTTCCCCTTTTGTGCAAAAAGGTTTCCTCCACTCCTCCCAACTGCCATAAAAATTCAGCTACCCCTACCTTTAAAGGTACCTGATAGGGTAGTACATGGGGTGTCCCTTTGAAACCATAGACCCTAATGACAGTTGAGACTGGATATGGGATGATATCTCCCCAATTATGTGAAACTTTTAAACTATGGGGTCTGTCCATAGGCCTAACAAGATGCATTAGTGCCTTAGGAATTCTGGGATTGTCACTCAATATGAGGCATCTTAGTTTAGAAGCAAAGTGCCTATCAAATCTAACAAAACTAGCATTTTCTACTTCCCAAGTCATGTCTGCACTCCATAATTGAACTGGTAGTGCCTCCCCTTCTTGTTCCCTATTTAAAACCATTTCTTTACCGAAATATGTAACCCCTTTAAAAAGAAACATATGCATCAATAGGGAGTACTGACCCCAAACCTTTTCCACCTTGCCCTTTGCAATCCCCACCAATCCATTGTGAATCTCATTAGCCAGGTAGGATGCAAAATCAAAAAATATTTCTACACCGAAAGAAGAGATTTGGGTGATCATATACATGAAGCTTGCTGGAATAAAGTCTTCTTCACCCTCTCCGAAGACTCTGCACAGGGTCCTGTATATTTCTACTGCCCTGACATTAAAGCATGATTTCTTGAAAGGTTCTTTAGAAGATGATGTTATTGTTGGTAGGTTTCCAATTTTGCCTATGTGGGCTTTCAATGCACCTTGTCTAACTATATCCCTTTTGGAAATATATTCTTTTTCTAACTCTATCAAATTAATGGGCACATGATACATGGTGAGAGGTTCCAAACTGAAAACCTTCCTAATTTCTTCTGGACTGATGGTAATTAAAATCTCACCACCCATTCTTCTCACTACCTTAGTGGTTGGGTCATAGCTTTTCGCTACAGTTTCAAGTAGGTCATAATCCATAAACACACTAGGAACAACAAGCTTCCCAAGATCAAAATTCCATATATTGGCATGAGGGGCATATAATTTCCTTTCTATGAACCATTTTTTGAACAGACTCAAACCAGTTTGAGAAGTCTGAGCATCCTGAACCCAATTACCCTTATCATACAGTCCATCAACTATCCTTAG
The DNA here is from genome assembly GCA_028749045.1 of Cupressus sempervirens. Lineage (NCBI taxonomy): Eukaryota > Viridiplantae > Streptophyta > Pinopsida > Cupressales > Cupressaceae > Cupressus > Cupressus sempervirens. The sequence goes on from CM053786.1 coordinate 19,005,853, forward strand.
CCTAGGCTTCAATGAGGTTAACCTCTTAACTTGTGTTGTCTCTACAGTAGACTCAGGAAGCAACTCAAGCAAATCATCATGCACATTCCTATCCAAATAATTTACTGCACCTGAAAATCCCTTCTTCGGAGGCATCTTGGACTTATTTTTCGCAGAACTGAAAAGCCTACGAGGATTATGGTAGTATTACTTACTTGAATTTTGTCTTTGTTTTCCTCTGTATTTCCACAAACTTTTTGTGAACAGACAACTTCACAATTTCTACCAAGCTTTGGCACACTTTCCTTCAGTAATTTCTTCTACACAAGAATGGCTTCAAATCTTTGCTCGCATAAGATGAAACTGATGAAATCTCTCTGTATTATACTCTATTTTTTCTCATGGACGATGCTTTCATGTCTAATTAATACAAGGAGTGGCAATACATTCTATGTTTAAAACTACACCGTCGATCTTCAAAGATCCTACGATCATGTGATACAGAGAGAACAATTAGGAGTTGCATTTGACATGTTAGTCAATTTACCCAATGAAAACTTACCATGTATATCATTATTTCCTTGATGGCACTTGTATCTGGACCCATTGACATCTGAGGACATGTTTCAGCATGTCGCTACTTTGTTATGCATAAAAAGCGAGCATCTTGCCATAGCGAAGCAGCGATAATCGTCGATCTAATTCAGAATCAATCAAATGGTATGCTACTAGGTTTGCTTAGAAAGAAGGCGGTGGGCCCTATTTGCTATGTTGCTATAATTATCTCCCTCGCAACTCTTCATAGTGAGAAGATGACAGCCATTGATAACATACTCAATCAAGGGTGAGGAAACTACATGAGGTCTTCTGATTCATATTCGCTATGTCGCATGGCTTAAAAAGCATACAATTTTGCATAGCGAGGTAGCGAGCTCCGTTGATTTTGTTCCAAGCTGATGTTCAAGATCTCTTTGTACATTTGGTTAGAAAGGCATTAATGAAAAATGGACCTATGCATAGTTGGCGCCTATCAAAATTTACTGTAGTCCTAAATATCTTTCCACATCACCAAAGGTCCTACCGATCTTCAAATTTCACGAGGCCTCGCTACTTTGCTAACGGTGAAGTATTTGATTTTTCTGATAGCTCCAACATTTTAATGAATTTCGTACCAAAAAATGCAAGGGGCAGAAAATAATTATTTCTGTTATTTAAACTGCTTCTGACAACGACATTTATGAATTGTCACGCTACCTGGTGTAGTCACAGTATTGGCAAAATGCAATGTCATCGCCCCTTCAGATTTCATGGGCCTCGCTACTTCGCTAACAGCAAAGTGTCTGATGTTTTTGATAGCGAGGTGGCAAAGAATTAAAAAAATCATCATTCCGGCTCTATTTTCAGATATTCTACTGGGTCCCCTTCCCTGTTTGGATGGTAGTTGCAACGTGTACCTGCATAATAAATCATTCAAAAAAAAATCTTCGACCATTGTATCTTCACTTTGCGGTCTCGCCTCGTAAAATACTCAGCACTAGCCACCTCGCATGGCTTAAAAAGCATGAAATTCTTCATAGCGAGGTAACGATAGCAGTAGATCTACTTGGATCTAACGGCTGGAAAGATTGAGAAAAAAGGGATCTTGGGGGAACAAATAAAGGGGACAGAATATTCGTCTCACTTGAAAATTCAAAAGTTTCGCGCCCGACAGTTTATGAACAGAGAGAACATAGGGTTTTCATGAGTTTTTTTCTTTATGGATAGATTATCCAAAAACCCTATGTTTCACTTAGAAATAAAAAATTCTGACTTTTCTACAATTTAACAAAAACCTCTATTGCACAAAAAGTCAGACCAACATGATCTACATCAGGAAGTGCTTTGAATGCACAAAGAAGGGGCCGAACGACTGAGAGAGGAAGTAACTCTAGAAATGGTGTGAAATCAAGAGGAAAGTCAAAAGGGAGGAGGTCTCAATCAAGATGACCAAATAATTGCTAGTACTGTGGGAAACCAGGGCACAAAAAGAAAGATTGCTAGAATCGAAAGAAAAATGAAGGAGATAAATCAGATGGAGACAAGGAGGCAAATATGGTAAGTAACAAATTTGAAGAGGATGCTTTGCTTCTATCTTTAGAAAGTGTAGATGATTCATGGGTTTTAGATTTTGGTGCTTCATTTCATGCTACACCTCATAGAGGTTATTTCATTGATTATGTTCAAGGGGATTTTGGGCTTGTTTATTTGGGGGTAATGAACCTTGTCAAATTGTTGGAAAGGGAAAAATTAAGATTAAGTTGTAGAATGGGAATCATTGGCTACTACATGAGGTAAGACATGTTCCAAGGCTGAGTAGGAATTTAATTTTAGTAGGGCAACTCGATGATGAGGGTTGTGTAGTTACTTTTAATGATAAAAATTGGAAGGTTTCAAAAGGTTCCCTTGTAGTAACAAAAGGTGTGAAAGTAGGCACCTTATATATTTGAACAGGTCATATTGTTCCTTCTATTTTGATTGTTTCAGAGAAAAATTAATGTTCAGGAACAATTGCTGCAGTTGATTAGGGAGAACAAATAGTTGTTGTAGATTCTGATACAACAATGTGGCACAATAGACTTGGGCACATGAGTAAGAAAGGTATGAAAGTACTTCATTCAAAGAAAGTTTTACCAGGTATAAAATGTGTTAATATGGATTTTTGTGAAAGTTATGTGTATGGAAAAAAAAAGAGAGTGAGTTTTGTAAAGACTAGGAAGGAAAACAAAAAGGAAAAATTAGAGCTTGTGCATACAGATGTATCGGGACCAGCTTAGGTATCTTCCCTTGGTGGCTTTCATTATTATGTTACATTTATTAATGATGCAACTAGGAAAGTATGGGTTTATTTCCTTAGACAGAGATCTGATGTATTTCAAACTTTTAAGAAATGAAAATGCTTGGTTGAAAATGAGACTGGTAAGAAATTAAAATGTCTCAGATCTAATAATGGTGGTGAGTATTGTAGTCATGAATTTGAATATTATTGCTCCTCTAATGGTATTTTTAGATAGAAAATTATTCCAAGGACTCCACAGGAAAATGGAGTGGCTGAACGCATGAATAGGACTATAATGGAGTGCGCAAGGAGCATGAGGTTGCATGCTAGGTTGCCCTTACAAATGTTGATGGAGGCTCTCAATACTGTAGTATATTTGATTAATAGAGGTCCCTCTACTCCTTTGGGCTATAAAATTCTAGAGGAGGCATGGACTAGTAAGAAGGTGAGTTATTCTTTTCTCAAGACCTTTGGTTGTGAAGCTTTTGCTCATATAGACTCTGAAAATAGAACCAAGCTAGAAGCAAAATCAAAGAAATGCATCTTTGTTGGATATGGCATTAATGAATTTGGTTATAAGCTTTGGGATTTTGAAAATCATAAAATTGTTAGAAGTCAGGACGTCATATTCAATGAGAAAGTGTTGTACAAAGATCTGTTGCAGCAACATGAGAAGAGAGAAGATGATTATGTAGTGCTAGATGATACTTCAAAAGCTATTGTTCTAGCCATTCCTCATGATGTGCAACAACTGCAATGGAAAATACCACACACACCAATGAATCTAGATGGTCAACGAGGAAAATTAGACCTCCACAAAGATTTTCTCCCTCTTTGTATTCTATTTTACTTACTAATGCTGGTGAACTTGAAAGTTATTATGAAGCTGTGCAAGTGGATACTAAGATTTAGTGGGAGTTTGCAATGAAAGATGAAATGGACTCTTTGCTAAAGAATAAGACATGGGATTTGTGCAAGTTTCCTGTAGGTAAAAAGGCTTTACAAAATAAGTGGGTTTATAGGTTGAAAGAAGAGGAAGGAGGTAAGAAAATATTTAAGGCCAGGTTAGTTGTAAAAGGATTTGCATAGAAAAAGGGAATTGACTTTGATGAGATATTTTTTCCTGTTGTTAAAATGACTTCTATCCGTACTGTTTTAAGTCTTGTGGCTACTGAAGATTTGGATTTAGAGAAGCTGGATGTTAAAACAACCTTCCTTCATGGTGATTTGGATGAAGAAATCTATATGGCTCAACCACAGGGATTTGAGGTCAAAGGTAAGGAGAACTTAGTGTGCAAATTGAAGAAAAGTTTATATGGCTTGAAACAAGCACCTTGGCAATGGTATCTAAAATTTGACAGGTTTATGAATGAGAATGGTTATAATAGGTGTCATTTAGATTATTGTGTTTATTTTAAGAGGTTGGATGATGATAGCTACATTATTTTATATCTATATGTTGATGATATGCTTGTAGCTGGGTCTAACATGGATCATATTAAGGGGCTAAAATGCCAGTTAGCACATGCATTTTCTATGAAGGATTTGGGGGTAGCAAAAAAAATCCTTGCTATGAATATTTGTAGAGATAGGAAGAACAGAACATTGATGCTATCTCAGGATGATTATGTTGAGAAGGTGTTGCAACGTTTCTCTATGGAGAATGCTAAAGGTTTTAGCACACCTTGACCTGGTCATTTGAAATTAACTAAGGAGATGTGTCCTAAGACATAGGAAGAGGAGGATAATATGTCCAATGTACCCTATGCTTTAGCTGTAGGAAGCTTGATGTATGCTATGGTATGCACTAGGCTAGATATTGCCCATACAACGGGAGTCGTTAGCAGGTATATGAGTCATCCAAGATTTGAGCATTGGAGTGCTGTCAAGTGGATTCTCAGCAATTTGAGAGGAACATCCAATAAGTGTTTACACTTTGGGGGCTCTACTAATAATTTACAGGGCTATGTTGACTCAGATTTGGTAGGGGATATTGATACCAGATGGAGTACTACAGGTTATGTCTTTACTGTTGGTGGGGCAGCCGTGAGCTAGGTTTTTAGGTTACACAAGATTAATGCTCTATCCACTACAGAGGAAACCAAGGAGATGATATGGCTTTAGTTCTTCTTGGAAGAATTGGGACATCCTCAGAAGGAAAATTATTTGTTCATATATAGTCAGAGTGACATTCATCTTGCAAAGAATTCAGCTTTGCATTCTAAGACCAAACACATACAGTTGCAGTACCATTTCATTCGGTCCGTTTTGGAGGATGGACAGTTAAAGCTAGAGAAGATACATACCAATGAAAATCTAGAAGATATGTTGATAAAGGTTGTAAAATGGGAGAAGCTAAACTCCTCTTCAGTTTTGGTTGGTCTTTTAGACTGAACATGAATAAAAGAATAGCAGTGTCTAGGGTGGTTTGATCCAGTGGGAGCCCCATGTGGTAGTGGTATTGCTATAAGACCAGTCTCCAAGTGGGAGATTTTTGTTTAGTGTGGAGCCTAATCAATCCCCAAGTGGGAGATTGTTAGATTGTGGTGATTGATCAGGAAAGTACTATACATACTTCATAATTAGTGAGGTTCGCCCAATTTTTTTATTTTGGTACTATTTTCCATTCATAAATTTTTTTTGGTACTATTTGCCATTCGTAGATTCACCACTAAAGTTATGGCTAATTATGGCTGACATGTTATAACCCTAAAGTGGTTTAATACTTGTATAAAAGGGTTTAGGGTTGGGTATTTTTTCCATTATGTTGTGATGCAAAATTGATTCTTGTGGTAGTATTGAGCTATAAGGGATTAAAAATTGTAATCAAGTTGTAATCACTGGATTGTAATAAGATCAAACTTGCTGTTTGGTGGACATACCCTAGGGATTGGGTGAACCATGTTAAATCTTGGTGCCTTGTGCTCATTTCTATGTGATCTATTATTTTCTGTTATTGGTTATATTTGCATGTAGTTTTTATTTCTGTCCATGGTTTATCCTAACCCTGAGCATGTCTATATGGTAGATGATCCATCTCACCAAAATGCATAGGTAGCCAGCCACTATAATCAGCTCGTATATAGGATCAACCACTAAATACATAACTCACACTATCAAACCATCAAAACAAGGATGCATTAGAACAACAACATAAGCCCCCTTAATGTAGACGAGGTGAGATGATAGGCAACTGAGAATGCAGGCCAATATCCTCTATAGATAGAACAAAAAATGACAAGAGAGGGGAAGAGGTACAAACACCTATAAAGACATGATCACAAGGACATTGCATGGGAAAACAAAAGGAAGAAGGCCAAAAATAGCAAACAACTATCCCCCCATCGTGCTTTATAAAAATATTGCTAGTACAATTGTCTCAAAAAAACATTCATGAACCTAAGATGCAAGAGTGACACTTTATCTTAGTGCATATACATACAAATGCTTACAAATGATGTCAACAATGATCAGAAAAGGAAAAAAGCTGATACAAAAGATAGTACAGTCCAAAACAAAAGAATCCATGCCAAGAAAATGATCCTCAAACCTAAAACACCCAAGATACTCACCATAGAGTGAAAATGCCAAAAATATGATAGAAAGAGCATGGGCCAAAATCTAAAGAAAATGATAGCATTTCTAAAAAGGCGACAAAACTAACTTTCCAAAAATATAACATTTTCAAAAAATGGACATGAGATGCAAAAGATATGTATGCTAGAGTAAAAAATAGAACTTCAGACTTCAACTAAAAAAAAGGGCAACAAAATTGCATCAAAACCTAAAAATACCTAAACTAATATCTGTGTCTCAAAACTAGCTTTCTGGTGCATCTTTTAGATTGGAAAAATATTTTAATATGCTTAAGAGATGGCCAAAAAATTGACTATAGATCAAAAAGGACCCTAGAGAGGTGCAAGAGGGCTGATGATGTAGTGCTGATGTCAAAATTTTACAAAAAAAATTTGGTGGCCTTTAGGCCATCGTGAAAAAAAAGGGCCATGTGGCATGCCACATGGTAGGTGGTTGGGGTGGTAGGGGCCATGTGGCACTTGTGCCACGTGTCACACCAACCAAGTGCCAACTATGCTCAAATCCACACAAGAACTCCATGCGAGTGGTGATAGGTGCTGCTGACTATGTCCACGCATTGCTGAATAGGTAATTGAGCTAGTAGGTAGAGAAAAGGTTATTGAAGGGATGCAGACAAGTAGTGAATAGGGGTGGTAGAGCTACTAAGGTGGCTGTAGGGGGCAAAGCCACCAGTGGAGGCAGTGGGAAGGCACCCCGCTGGTCACAGTTGGGGATGAGCACTATATAAGCAGTGCAAACAATCATAGGCTAAGTGCAGGTGGTCCCATAATGGCTACTAGGTGGTGGTGTGGTGGCGTAGCCTAAATTTATTTTTTCTAAATTTATTTTTCTCAAATAGTCTGTATGACCATACGACAGGACCTACAACCAAAATATTTTTGCCTCCTGGAGCTTTGTCTCCAAAATTGACAAGTTTTATATGAATCCTGACTATAAAAAACCTTTTGGATCTAAGGGTAGTGTCTTTTTGGGCCCAAAGTGCTCCAAGAAAATGCTCTTCTCCCAGATTGAAGAAAAATGCATAAACAAACTAGGATTTGTGACTCCAAATTGTGGCTTCAAAAATCCTTCAAGCAAGAAGCAGCAGGGAGTCTCTGATACCATGTAGGAGTTGATGAAATCTAACTCCATAGCTCACCAAGATCACTTGAATTACAATAACTTGCCAAAGGGAAACCAAGAAGGAAGAGGTGGAGCTTGGAAAAACCCTAAATGGACTTGAGAGAGAGCATATTACAAAACAATGAAAAATGTATTTACAATGAAAATGAGATGTGAGATACAATGAGAGAGCTCAAATATAAAGGCCTTGTGGAAGCTTTTAGAACAAACTGGAAGGTGGTAGAAGATAAGATTGACAACTAAGCACACTTCCACAAAAAGGTGGAACATGCTAAAAGGGAACAAGCTCCCGTGTTGTCAACAACTCATCAATATAACTATTAAATGAATGCATTAACCTAAGTAAGTTTAAGTAAATAGAATAAATAATTAATAATTAATTATTTACTCTAACATTGTATGCTATGATTTTGGCCATAAAACTAAAATATAAAGAAGAGACCCATACTAAAAACTAGATAGCTTTCCAAAAATGTAAGAAATTCAGCCACATCTCTTCATTTGTACCCTAGGGTCTTTTTTTGTCAAAACATACTAGTTTTTTTCAAAATTGAGTTATTGAGTCCTAATATGATTTTAAAATTCAAAACACAAAGCAAAAAACACGTGTATCATTTAAAGAACTTTTTGAAAATGTAAAACTTTCCAAATAATTCTCTGATTTGCAACCATAAATTTTTTTTTTATGAAATACAATAAAATATTATAACTCATGTAAAAAAACTTGAAAAAATCTGAATTTTGGACTAAGAGATCTCAAATGCATCCCTAATCTACACAACAAATTTAAGATCCAAAATCCAAGACTTTTGAGAGATGCAATCAAATCTTTTAGAACCTAGGGTTTTGGCCTTTAAATGAGTCTACATGAGGGTTAGCCCTAAAATGAAAGTGAGAAACCTACAAAATCACTTGATTAGATCCAATAAATTGTTGAAAAAAATAAGAAATGAAAATGAAACTAAATGCAAGAAATAAAATGAAGCTAAAAAATTGATTCTAGCCCTATATGGTGGGTGCTAAAAATGTCTGCGAAAATGTAGACACACTTCTATAAACCATTATACTTGAGAATACCCATGGTGAAGAGCATTCTAAGAGGTGGCTTATAGCTTCCTATCTATGATGTGCAAGGATGAAGCAAGAAAATAACAACATGATAATTTCTCTCAAATAAACCCAATAAGGAAACCCTTACAAGGTGCACCATAGAATGGAAGACTCAAATGAAATGCAAGATCTAAGCTAAATGAGATGAAAACCCTAGCTATGGTGAAAGTAAAAGTTCAATGTAATGAAATGAAAACAAAAAGCTAATCTAGGAATTGAAATTCAAGATAGATAGATGCTAGCCTAGCCATGATGAAAAAATTCCAAGATGTAAGACAAATGGAAGCTCTAATTATTCCAAGAAAGAAATGAGACTCCAAAGTACCAAGGCTTCAAAGTGACATCATGACAATAGCTCCAACTCCTTTACCCATATTATTATTCTTATGAAAGAATGGAGAGAGAATGTCCTTTAAAAAGAATAGATGGTTGAGATTAAAAGGTCAAAGAGGCATAATCAAGGGAGGAGAATAAATCTTGAGTGATTCATGTACATAAGAATCTCGACCAATTACAATCAATAGTTAACTTTTGAGTGGGAAAGAAATCTGTGGACGAGAATTAAAGTTATTTTTTTACAATAAAAGATTCCTCTCACATAGAAAATTGTGCATTAGTGTGTAGACAAAAATACCTTTTTCTTTTATTTTTTAAATAGGAATAATGCTTTATGTATGTTGGGACTCAAAATTGCCTTCCTGATTTTGAGTACCATTGAGAAAATTGAGCCCCATAAAAGATTTTGATGCATGTGTACCTAACTATTAGTTTGATGCCTAAGAGGTGTTTAATGCTTTTAACACCTTTCATTCAGTATGTGCACATGTTCCATGATGATAAATTGACATTTGGATCCATTCTGTGAAGTCTCATTTTGAGCTAGTGCCAAGTCTGCATTTTCACCCTGAGTGTCAGTTTGTGATAGGAGGCCTTGTTTGCATGTGAATATCCTACACCTAAAAATGTTTTGTGACTTTCCCCTTTGGGAGTATTTAGTGTTCATATGAAAGAGTGTATGTTTCAAATTTTGAGTCATTTTGAGTCTGTTTGACTAGGTTTTGAATCCCTCAACGTTGGTAGTTTACTATTTTCATGCTTATGCACTTTGCACATAATTTTGGGAAGCCCTGTTTGATGTGTTATAAATTTGACCCAGTTGACCAAAATGATCAAATTCCTTTTGTGCTACATTTTAGATGTCAAAGACTTTTTATGTTTCAAGTTTTAGCTTATGACGAATCCGTTTGATTATTTTTCAAATGCAATTCCAAATGAAATTTCTATCTTTTTACTAGTGTTAGCATATGCAAACTTGTCGGAACCCCTATTTGGGATGTTATAATTCAAAATTTGTGATAGGTGAAAATTGAATGGATTGTACCACTATGTTGTTGTCTAAAAATAATTTAAGTGTGCCAATTTTTACATCTTGATGAATCCATTTGCACACTTTTCCAGGTCAATTCCATTCGCAAAAAATGTTTTCTGTCAGTGTTTCCAGTTTACAAATTTTGAGTAGCCTACTTTGACCGCTTCCCATTTGCACCTAGTTATTCATCATGAGCCCAAATCATAGATTCATAATTTCTTCATGATAAAGAACCAATGTCCCAATTTTCATTTTCCCAAGTGTCAGTTTGCCCAATTTTTGAAGCTAAATCTGAATACAATTTAGTGTTTTTTGACATGTTTTCTTGCAGGTAGTTCTGAGAGGTCAACTTTGAAAAAAAATATCTTTTGACCTTTAATTCATCTTCTTTTGACCTTGAATTCATCATGAGACAAGATTCAACAGGTGCAAGTATGTGGAATAGAGATTCAGTGTGCCAGTTTTCAGAGCCCAGTCAGGTGTTCAGATCAGTTTTCAAAGCCAGTCAAAGGGCTTCCTGACATGAAATTGATAGTTGGTAAAATAGGGGTAAAGTGATTTTCAAAAGTTGAATTAATGATGAAGATTTGTTTTCAATTATATTTAGGCATTTAGTAGATCATTTTGAAGGATTAGGTGTTTGAAAATGAATTTTTTTTAGTCAAACCCACTTTGGGGCTCGACTGGTTTCATTAAATCAATAGGATACTAAGCATTGAAGTTCTCAGTCTTTGGACCCATCACATTTTTGAAAGAGGTGGAAAAGAATCCATGGGAAGTGCAAAATGGTCTTGGGAGAATTCAAATTAGCACGATGTGTGTTAGGAACAATCTTATGGTGGCAGTTAGAGATGAGAGCCTACTTATTTTTTTTGAAGAATGTGTTTCTACATAGTTTTAAGGAGAAGATTCCAGATGAAGAACACATGTTGTCTAGGAGGAGTAAACATGAGCCATCTATGTAACACCTTTCTCAGATCCAAAGAAATGAGAGAGAGAAGCCATTCATTGGTAGGAGAACTAAAAAGGGGTGCTATCATTTGTTTCCTAACTTTTCTTTATGGCTCTCTCTAGCACTATGATGTCACTCTTTGTGATTCCATGTATAGGCCAATGTTCTTTTATTCCTTCTACAGATTCTCTGACTTTCTTAATAACATCATCATTCACCATGCTAAAAATAGAGTACTCATGGTATGCATGGAGAAGGTGTGTTGAGGGGATGTACGTTGGAAGAATAGGGAGCCACCATGAAGACAATCAATGAACTTGAAAAGAGAGGAAGTTTCACATTCAACGTGACAAGAAGGGAACACAAAGCCACTATTTTAAATAAAAAATTGCCAATAGCATTGATTAAGATGAGTTTGATGGTGAAAATAATAAGACAGCCCCACGAAATGGAATCAAGAAATGCCACAGTAAGAAAGGAAAGCTAGCCATTGTTAAAAGCAAGAAAGCCCATGGATAGAGTGGGCTAGGTTAGCAAATGAAAGACCCAAGTATTTAAAAGTACCCTGCACCAATTAAGGAAATAACCTGCAGCAAGAAGTAGTGAAGCCACCTAGCAAGATGGGATATCCATGCCAAATAGGGGCAATATACAACAGATGCCAACAAAGGTAGTCATGATGTGAAGAAAGTTGCAGGGTCCAAAGTTAAGGAATGCACCATAAAAATAGAGCAGAAGCGAGGAAGCCAATATCCCACATTGGCTAGGAAATGAAATGTTGAGGTCTTTAAATAAAAATCATTGCAAATGTAATGTGTCTCAAAGAAAGAGGCTTTTAAAAAGTTTTAGGTCACAAGGTGGGGCCTCACTGATGATGACCAGCTGGAAGTAATAAATGCTAGATTTTGAACAGAGGTACAAGCATGCTGATGTGGAGGAGGATGCCTAGATGCTAACACATGGAACATCGAACAATCGACACAAATCCACAAAAAAGAAAGTGCTTGACTGATAAATATTATGGAATAGTGGGCTGCTGACATGTGGCATGGGTCTTGGCTAGCGATGAGGTGGCATAGATGAGAAAATCAACATTGAGGCACAAGATCATGATGTGTCATAATCCAGCGGTCAGCACATGCCTGCTTGATGAAGATGCATGCTAGATAACAAATGTGGGATTGTGGGCTGCTGACACGTGTCAGTGGGTTCCATTTGGATGATGAATTGGTGGTGATGAAGCAAGTGTTATCAAGGTGATGATGTGGTGAGTTGGCAGGAAAATTAGAGCCTACCATGTGGTAGAAAAGCTTGGTCAATAGAGGTTTGACCCCAAATTTGAAGGGTGTGGGTAGACATAAGGATATGTCAGAAAATGATTTTTTCAAAATCATTTTAATAGTGCACATTCAAAATTCATTTTAAACTAAAAAAGGGCTATAATCTAAAGTTTTGACTTTAGAATTAAGTTAAATTTTTGAAAATTTAAATTTTAGAGTTGCAAGCCAGAGTTTCATAGTAGAAGGGCATTTTTCAAACTAAGTTTTAATGGGTTTCTAGAAGGCAAAATATGCGATATTATATATCATCAAAATTGTGAGAAGTCAAACTTTCTGATTATGGAGTTCATTATTGCATAGGTGCTCACTAGTTTGAGTTATAGCTAGAAACATGAAATTTGGGGCCTTCTCAGTGGAATTGGTAAAAACTAAAAATCCAGTTAGAGGATCAGTAAAACATGGTAAGAATGTAGTTGGGGTCAAAATTAATCAAATTCACTCAGTAAAAACTCAATTTTACTGGCATTTCATGAAGTTTTCAAATATTTTGATGACTCAACAAGTTTTTATTATTTCATCAAAGATATTTGCAAATAAGTAACAGAAAAATGATGAAACTAAATCAGATCAGAATGGGAGAAAGGAGAAAGAAGTTATTAAGTTGCAAGAGATTGAATTTCAAGTGGACAAATGTCAATTGCATAACAGATCCAAGAATTCACTTCTTGCTATATCTTTCTTTCTTTCTTTCATTGTAGGGGTTGAAATTTTGGAAGGTTTCTCTAGAATGAAGGCGTTTAGTAAAACTAGCCCTGGAATTGATGAAATCTGAATGGAAGATCTAGGATGTGCTCGTTCTAGACCATGAAGCTTTTCTTTGGCTATGATACCCCTTTCCCATCCCATCAGTTTCTCATTCTCACCATTTTCTCTCTTGTATGAAAACATATGTTATTGTATAGTCTAGTTTATTAGGTGATTTTTGAGTTAATTTCATGCATTTTCATGTATTATTTCAAAGAAATCAATACAAAGAACAACAAGTGTTTAGTTTCAATTTAAATCTTGTCTCCTTTCTCAATTAAGCTGTAATGTTTTATGGTCTTGGAACAAAGAGCCTAGATCATAGTTGTAGTCCCTTAAGGTTTTATGTTGTTTCATTGTTTCTTGTAATTCAAGGAATTATGTAAATGCTTTAGAGAAATCAACAGGGTTGCAGATTTTTTGAGGAGGATATCAGGTAAGAATGAGATTTAAATTGAACATTGATGTCTATTTACAAGGTGAATGGATAGATCATATATATGAATATACGAATTAGTATCAAATATTCAAAATGCATGAGGGAGATTCATGAATTGCCCAATGGATGAGGCACTAATCTGTTACAAGATCATAAGTTTGTTGTTCATACTTGGTTTTCATCCACTTTCCCCACCCACATAAAATCAAATCAAATTCAAATCATCTTTTCATTTTATGTAGAAGAACCCAAATAGAATGCCCTAGCTCAGCTTATGAATGTCATAGATTTGCATTTAGCTATTTTAGATCTGTGTTATTGTATGACTTATTAGGAGATATAAGGGTTTTAATCTATTTTTTTAGATCTAGGGATATGTTTTGCACTGGTACCATATTAATTGGATCTAAGGTTCACCCGCCTAGGTTTTGCAGAGTCTGAACTAGAAGAAGGGTCAAGCCTTATAGTTGGCCCAGTGTCTGAAAGGATATGTCAAAAATGGGAATTAGCTGCCCCTAGATATGTTTTGTTCTCATCAGGGTAATTGGAAACCTACAATTTTTTCAAACACCAACAATGTATGCACACATAGGATAAGTGGGAAGTAGGGATTTTTATTTAATTAAAAGGGAACAAATTCTTTTAATTAAATAAGAATTTTAGGATAAAGTGGTCAAACCATACATTATAATTGAATAAAAGGACTTGATGAAGAAAAGTGATTTATTGTCTAGCATTAGTGTTGTCACAAAAGATTTCACCCTCGTCCAAAGTTTTACCTAAGGACAACCTTGTGAAACATGGAAACAACCTCCAAGTTGTGGGACTTGGACTATGAGGTTGAGTCTCTAGAGAAGGCTAACTTCCTCTACTATCAAGATGCACATAAAATACTCTTGAAGAGAAAAGGGAGAAGGAATACATGAAAGTAACTACCTAATCTATTCTAAGGAGGTGATGCACCAAAATAGGGTGTTTAGAACAATCTCTACCCATACAATCATAGTGCAATTATCATGACAATCCAAAGATATACAAATTTTGAATTTCTTTAATCTATTAGATAAATACATATCAGACAACCAAATAAGTAACACAAGGAAAAAAGGCTTCACTTCTTATAATTCATAGGCCAAAAGAGATATAGAAATGTAGTTTATAGATATCCATAGTACATCAAAGAGAGGCAGAAAAATCTTGCATAGTACATTGGTGGCTGAAGGAGATAAGAAAAGATTTCATATAATTCAAAGGCAAAGAGGGAATTTATAGTAGCATGCTAGGGTAATACTAGAGAAATAGAGAAGATCCAACCTAAAGAAAGAGTACATCTTCTTTTATAGTGTAAGAAAAACTCAGATAGCTTCCACCCTAAGATAAAATTCAACCACTACATTTGATCTTTACAAAGAATAATTACTACAAAAACTAGAAAAGATCTAACCATAGTGCAAATTGAGATGCAAGAAGATCACTTATCCAATAAACAATATCTAAGAGGACAAGAATGATGGCCATTAATCCTCTAGTTGAGTAGATGGATCAATTGGTGGCAACATAGTATTCTTTTGCATTTATTTGGCTTGGGGAATGATGAAAGTGGTTGTATGAGATCAAAAAGATTGGATTTATCATCAAAAAGTTGCTTCCCTTATCATCAACTTGCCAAATTAGAAGGAAATCATAAGTCAACCATATTCAATTGTCACTTTTTACCTTTCCTGCTACTTGATTGGTTGGGAGTTCCTCTTTGTCTAGTTTGGCAAGTGAAATTATTTATATGTTTTGGTCAACACTAAACTCATGATCCTATAAGCAAAAACTATGGTTAAAACTCTTTATATCACCTTTTGTTCATAAACTTGACTTCTATAGTCTTACTATTACTAATACCTCATAGTATTGAGCCCATCATTCATTCTCTTTACGATCCTTCAATAGTAACAAGATCCTATGATCTTATGATAGAAGTGTGGCCCCTAATACCCTTGACATAAGGTCATGGTACCATTATTCTTTCTTTGCAATGTCACATCATGGTTGATTTGACCTCTACAATCTTACAATCACACTCCATCATAATATTGATAGCCATGAAAATAATCCTTCTGATCCTATGATTTTGGTCTAATTATCTTTTGTCATGACCTTGAGAGGCATCCCCACTTGTTCTTGCAACCTTACGGCTCTAAGATCTTATGATCAAATTTCCCCTTCATAGCATTGGCAACCTAAGAAGTTAACCCTGTGATCTTATGATTGTTGACCCTCATGGATTTAAAAAACATCCTTGTGACACCTATGATCTTACAATCACTTATTGTCATAACATCAGGAAAGACCCTTCTCTAGCTTACAATCTCTTGACTATGTGTGATGTCACGACAACCTGACCACTTGACTAATAGGAGCCTTGTAGCATCTTATCATTGTTTGATTTTCATGAAGTTCCTATGATACATGAGCTATCATAAGATTAGGACCATACCATCTTGTTACAGATCAAAGATTTTAAAATATAATTGAAATTGAATCTTGTGACTATTGGGTGGGTTTAAATATTTTGGAATCAATCCTTGGCAGGAAGGAACTTTTGGCCAACATTTTTGGTGACTCGAGGGGGATGCAAGCTTTTTTGGCATATGAATAGTGATACTTAAAGGATCCATTAGGCTATGGAGTCTTTAAAACCATGACACTCATCAAATTCATCACTTCTGCCATAGTCTAGGCCATGGAACGTGACCTTCTAGCTCTGCAGCTCTATAAAAAATTGGGACCAAAACTGTATGCTAAAAAAAACATGTCCCTGTGCACTTCTTGGAAAATAAGAAATAACAAGAAGAAAACTAAGAAATATATCCATGAACACTTATCTTATTAGAAATAGGGCTTGAGATATATTTCGTTGACTATAATAGACAAGGTTTCACCATTAGGCTTGCTTGACTTGAAAGCATTGGCTTGTTGCAACTGATGATTACATAGGGACCACTCCATAAGGTATCAAATTTTGAGCGTCTCCCTTCTTTTTCTCTATTTTTATCCCACTTTAGCACAATATCACCCTCTCTAAAAATTTTAGGCTTAGCCTTCTTATCAAAGTTCCTCTTCATCTGTTGTTGATGGATTTCTAAGGTCTGTGCAATCTTATTTATTTTCTCCTCTAGCTCCATCAAATCTACCATTCTTACAGACATAACATTAACTTTAATTAGTTCCAATTGATGAGAAAGGTCAAGGGAAGGAAACTCCAATGATATAGGGATTATATCTTCTCTACCATGTACTAACATGAATGGAGAATATCCCTCTTAGGTGTTATTTTGTTAGCCCAAAGGGTTATCTTCAATTTCTACTGCCAACATCTTTGGTTATCCTCAATAGTCCTCTTAATGATTATGATCAAATTATTATTGGATGACTCGACCAAACCATTACCTTTAGGGTAGTAATTATAAGATGTGTTTAAGTAAATGCCATGATCAATTGCCCATGTGCAAATCTGAGCTCCTACAAATGATTTGGCATTATCTAATATTATGGTAGAAGGAGCACCAAACCTTGTGATAATTCCATTAAGGAATTCTACAACCAAAGATTCTGTAGAATCCTTCAAGGCTACTGCCTCTACCTACCTTGTAAAGTAATTTGTTGTAGCCAAAATCCACCCATGACTAGAATTAGAAGGAAGATTAATAGGACTAATAAAATCTAATCCCCATTGAGAAAAATGCTAATCAACTTGGATGGGGTGAAGTGGAAGGGCTGCAAGTCTCTATTTACCTAAGAAGAAAGAACACTTCTCATACTTCCTTACATGTCTATGGTATTCATGGAATGAGGATGGCTAGTAGTTATTGGCTCCCATGATATTTATTGTAGTGGTTCTTTCTAAAAAGTGACCACCATCAAGACCATCATGAAGCTCCTTAATCATTCTATCTACTTGGTCTACATCAATACATCTTAGCAAGGCTCCATTGAAGTCCTTCCTAAAAAGAACATTGTCAACTATAGCATAAGGGATAAACTAAAATCTGAACTATCTTCTTTTAGCTTTGTTCAACCCTTGAGGATATCCATTCCTAGCTAAGAAGATCTTCATATCATCTATCCAACTCCTTGGATTATCATTCCTCACCTCTTTCTATTTTGCCAATACCAAGACAACTTCCTCATTAGGTTCACAAGATGAGATCATTTTTTTGCATAACCCTTTCCCTCTAACTAGTTTGGTAATCTAAATGTCCACATCATACTCCATCACCTTAGTGATCCAACCCAACCTTTTTTCACTAATATCTCTACTCAATAGGAAATTTTTAACACTTGCATGAGTGACCAATAAGTGGATCCTATTGTGGGATAAAAGATGTTTGAATTTTTTTAAAGATATTCTGACTACAAGGGCTTGCCTTTCCACATAGTTGTACTAATTTTCATACTCCTTTAGCCCTTCACTAAAGATAGTAATAGGTGTTGGAAATGATTGAAAGGATCATGAATAAAGAATAATAGAACTGGTAAAGAATGTTTTCAATCATTGTTTTGTCATTGATGTCAAACTTTCTACTTGCAAGAATGAAAATTTCTTAATTGATCCAAATACTATCAATTGGTTGATTGACAAGGAGCAGGCAATCAATAAGATGTAACTAGAGCACCTAGAGAAAGGTTGAAGTTATGATGGTGTAATGAAGTATAAGGATCAACTAAGCCATTGATGAAATAGTGTACTGATGACATACTCTAAGAGGATGGACACACTGAGACACATCAAAGATGTAAGGATTAACTAAGTTCATTTGAGAAAGCAGAGAAAGCTAGTTAGAGCTGAGAGAATTTGCAGTTGAAGCCGAGAAAGTTAAACTTCAGTGTGAACTGAGTGATTATTTAGGTGATGAGTAACACAAAATCCTTTAGGAGCTGAGCATCAAAAAAAGGTAATGGATGTCAAGTAAGTCTTTAGGTGCCGAGTATCAGTAAATACAGGGAGATGAGTAACATAGAAGGTGCTGAGCATCAGTAAAGAAATAATGCCAAGTTGTTGTATTATTTGTTAAGTCAAAGATTCACTAGATTAGTGACCATAAGTTTGTTACATCAAATTTTGTGAATTAGTTGGATGATAAGGATGATGAGTAGATGTTACCAAATTTTATGTAAACCATCCAAACCAATTCAAGGCAAATGCTAATGGATTTATCATGAAGTTTGTAAGAAATGATAATATTGAGCAAGGAACGAGAAACAATCCAAGTAAGTTAAGTGTGAAACAATGTTACCATAAGATAAGAAAAATCCAAGAGTATACACCAAGATGGTTCAACAATGGAGACAAGGATTTATAAGGGGAAAGCAAAGAAAACCCCTTGTGAGTATTATGAATGAAGGAAAATGCCTAGAGCAAAGAGAGAGAGAGTGTTGGAGAAAAATAGCTCAATACAATAACATCAAAGTGATAAGAGTGAAGAAGAAATAAGGAGGAGCATCTCTTATATAGAGATGAGAAAGGAGTTGCATTTGTAACTCCCATTTCCATGAATGCCACATTCATAATAGGTGTGTGTAAAGTGTCACAATCCTCTTAAGGAGGATAAACTAAATAAAGAAATAAACAAGAGTTGTCCTTACATGTGGAATAAAGGACAAACAATGACATGTCCTCCACATGTGTACAAGAGGAAAAACTACATTTAGGGACCCTTGGAATATCCCAATTAATACATCCAAGGAAAGATTAATCTTTCTAACACCCCCCCTTAATCTTTACTTGGGGAGTTTATATCAACGGGTTGTAAACCCAAATTTTTACAATGGAACTGAAATCTCTCTTTAGAAAGTGGGTTGGTTAAAATATCAGCCACTTGATCTTCTCCTTTACAATAAAGAAGAATAATTTTCTTGTCTTCAACTTGTTCTCGAATGAAGTGATGTTGAAGTGAAATATGTTTGGTTCGTGCATGATAAACTGGATTCTTTGCCAAGGCAATAGCACTTTGATTGTCACAATGTATAGGTGTAGGTGATTGTTGAGGTAGACCCAAATCATCAAGAAGTCTTCTAATCCACAAAGCTTCCTTAGATGCATTGGTACAACCTTTGTATTCAGCTTCAATTGAGCAAAGGGAAATAGAGTGTTCTTTTTTGCTTTTCCAAGAAATTGCACCTGAACCAACAAAGAAACAATAACCAAAAGTGGATTTCCCATCATTGGGATCTCCACCTAGATCGGAATCAGTATAGCCATGTAAAATAAATTTAGAATTTGCATCATAAATTAATCTCATATTAATAGTACCTTTAATGTACCTTAAGATGCATTTAGCAACTTTAAAATGAGTTTGTTGAGGTTTAGACATAAATCGAGAAACTAAACCAACACTATAAGCAATATAAGGTCTAGTAAGAGTTAAATAATTTAAACTTCCTACCAACTGTCTATACAAAGTTTCATCAACAAAAGGAGTATTCATATCATTCATTAATTTGGTGCCTAATTCACATGGAATTGAAACATGGTTAGAATCATTCATCTTAAATTTTTCTAAAAGATCATAAGCATACTTGCTTTGAGAAAGAAAGATACCCTTAGGAGTTTGGAAAATTTTCATACCTAAGAAGTAATGTAAGATACCTAAATCAGTCATTTGAAATTTCTGTTTTAGTTGAAACTTGATATCAGAAATCAAAGCGTCTAAACTAGAAGTGAGTATTAGATCATCTACATAAACAATAACAATAATAATGTCATCGTTAGTATGTTTAATATAAAAATTAGGATCATTCTGACTTCTAGCAAAACCTTGAGAAATAAAGAAAGAATTAATTTTAGAATACCATTCTCTAGGTGATTGTTTAAGACCATAAATAGATTTGTTCAATTTGCAAACCAGATTTTCACTCCCTTTCTTAACAAATCCGGGAGGTTGAGCCATATAGATTTCTTCATGTAAATCACCATTTAAGAAGGCACTTTTAACATACATTTGATGAATGGGCCAATTCATTTTAGATGCTAAAGCAAGAACTAATTTGATAGTAGGAATTTTAGCAATAGGAGCAAAAGTTTCATTATAGTTTAATCCTTCAATTTGTGAAAAACCTCTAGCAACTAGTCTAGCCTTAAATTTACTAATTTCATTATTAGTATTCAATTTTGTTTTGTATAACCATTTAGATGAAACTATATTCTTACCATGAGGTAATTTGACTAAGTCCCAAGTTTGATTAGCTATTAAAGAATCATATTCCTCTTGCATGGCTTTCTGCCAATGAGGTTGAGAGTTAGCTTGATCAAAAGACTTAGGATCGTTAGAATTCATAATAGTATTCATCAAAGCATAGTTACAATAATTAATCCTTCTATGTTTAATTCCACCAAATCTAGAAATGTAATCATCACCTTCATTGATTAAGTTTTGAGCCTATTTAGGTTTACATTTAGTTGTAATGGAATTATCACTAGAGGAAGAATCATTAGCAATAAAAGCATCATTAGTATCTATTGGAATATCATGAGTTGTAGGAGTAGAAATAATAGGTGGTACTTGAGTTGAAGGGTTAAGAGGAGGAGTAGGGTTTAGAGAAGGAGGTTGGTCCTCCACCGACACAATTTTAGTGCCAGTGAATTCTGCATCATGTGTAGTAGAGCAATCATGGACTCCATTTTCTGCAATACAAACATCTCTAGCAACTTGAACTTTGTTAGTAGTGGAATCATAAACATGATAACCTTTAGTGTTTTCATCATAACCAACAAACATATAAGGAGATGACTTAGCATCTAATTTATGCCTTTTCTGTTTAGGAGTATGAACATAAGCAATAGAGCCAAAAATATGTAAATGATGTAAATTAGGTTTCCTACCAGACCAAGCCTCTTCTGGAGTGATAACCTTGAGAGATTTGGTAGGAGTCCAATTAAGAATATAAGTTGCACAAAACATGGCTTCAGCCCAAAATTTATAATGCAGATTCTTAGCATGCAACATGCTTCTAGCCATTTCAACAATGGTCCGATGCTTTCTTTCTGCCACACCATTTTGTTGTGGTGTATAAGGAATAGTAAGCTCGTGTTTAATTCCACATGATTTCAAATAAGAATGAAAAGCATTATTCACATATTCCTTTCCATTATCAGTTCTAAGAATTTTAAGTTTAAAACTAGATTGCCTTTCAACATATAACTGAAATTCAATAAATATATCAAGAACTTGATCCTTGCTATGCAAAAAATAGATCCAAGTTCGTCTAGAAAAATCATCAACAAAGGTAAGTGCATACCAAGAACCTTGGATGGAGTTATTCTCCATGGGGCCCAAAAGGTCACTATGGACAAGATGCAACTTATGAGTTGCCCGCCATGATTTTCCACTTGGAAAGGGCTCCCTATGCATCTTACCACTCATACAACCTGTATAGGCAATCTTGGAAGGAATAATGTGAGGCAAGCCATCAACCATATTATGATTTTGCATGAAAGTAATATAATCAGAATTTAAATGACCAAGTCTTTCATGCCATATATTGAAATCAATAGAAGTATGTAATGAATATCGTGAACTAGAAAATTCATGGAATTTAAACAAATTGTCATTATCCATTTTAGCATGAGCAATCTCTTTTTGAGTTCGAGGATATATGACATAACATGTATCTTTGTAGAATTCAACTTTATAGTCCTGACATAATTGTGAAACAGAAAGCAGATTAGTTTTCAAGTCAGGTACATATAATACATCATGCAATTTACCATTAGGAATAGTAACATCACCTAATCCTTCAACTTTACAAGTCTGATTGTTAGCTAAATGAATAGGAATGTTAGCAATATTAGGTTGTAAAGAATCAAAAATTTCTTTATGAGAAGTTACATGTTGTGATGCACCACTATCAACAATCCATTCTAAAGGTCTACAAAGATTAAAGCTGCAATTAAAAGCATGACGAGAATTAAAACTAGTAGAGTTACCTTTTTTATGATATGAGTTTTGATTATTGTTACTATTATTCATAGGTTTTTTATCATTTTGCTTTTTAAAACAGTTATTGACAATATGACCATCTTTGCCACAATAAGAACAATGAGGTTTGGAATTGGAATGATTCCTTTGATTATTAGTATTACGATTGTTATTATGATGATTGTTATTATTGTTATATTTCACATGAAATTTATTGTTGGAATTATTTGAATTAGTATTATATTGTTTGTTTTTATTATTATTATTATTGGAACGAAAATTATTATTTGAATTTCTAGACACAAATGCATGTTCAGTTGATTTAAGGGTACCAAACTGAATTAGCTTAGCTTCTTCCTGTCTTAATAAAGTTTGAAAAATAACATAAGTTAACTGAGAAGTTAAAGTAGGAATAGCAAGCTATGCATGAATATTAGTTATAAACTATTGAAACTGTCTAGGAAGACACTTTTTAAGAATAAGATGAATTAAACGAATGTCCTCTAATTGAACACCTAAGGTAATAATTTGGCTTTTAAAAGAATCAAATTTTAAGAGAAATTCATCCATACTTTTAAAATCTGCATACCTGAGATCTTCAAGTTAATCCTGCAACTGTATTTTGCGATATTCATCTCCACTGTCATACTTGGTTTGCAAGATGGACCATGCATCATGAGCTTTAGAATAGTGAGCAATTAACACATATAAATCTGGAATAATGGAAATACCAATTAACCCTAAAGCTTCTTCATTTTAGATTTCAAAGTATCTTTCTTGTCTTGGGTAGTTGCTGAACCAGTTTCAAGAGAAGGATCAATGGCTATTTCGAAGAGGTGTTTAAAATGAAAAATAAATGAGATATGAGTTTTTCAAGAATGATAATTAGAATAATTAAGTTTTATTTCTGGAATTAAGGTTGACATGATTAGAAAAAAAAAATTTCTTTTTAAAAAAATTCCTTAATTTGAAAATCAAATTAATTGAGAAAAAAAAATCTTGTTTTTTATATATAAAATTAATAATATATTTAAAAAAAAAAAAAAATTAGAGTAAAATTTTTTTTATAAAGTGAAAAAGGTTTGTTTTGTTTTTTTCTAAGAAAATGAATGAACAACTCTTTTTTTTAAAAAATAAACTTGTTAAATAATCTTTTTAAATACCATGTATTTTAAATAATCTTTTTAAAGTTCCTTTAAATAAGCTTCTAAAAAAAAATGAAACAAGAGTTTTAAAGAAGACATCGGTGGAAGGGCGGGCAGACAATACCGTTTTCTCAATATCAAATTAAGATTTGAGTGGGAAATGAAGAACAAAACTTATTTATAAGGAGTTACAGGTTAGAGATCAAGCATGAGTGTGAGAGGAAGTTGGTCATAAGTGTGGTCGTGTGAAGAAGCCAAGAGAAGGCTAGTGTGAAGTGTCAAGAAGAGGACACAGTGAGGAGTAAGAACAGAGCATTAAGACTTTGAGTTGATCAAGTGACCATAGAGTGCATTGGCATAATGAGTGGAAAACTCAAGGAGATAGATCTTGAAGGGTGAACAAGCTATCAACATTGCAAGGGAGAAAAGCCAAGCAAAGAAAGGAACTGAAGAGCCATCTGAAATCTGCAATGTTAAAGTTGCAATCTTTATCAGGTCAAAACCCTTCTAATACTTTCTTACCATTGTGTTAGATATTGAAATCCTACATTGCTAGGTTAGCTTAATAGCTAGGTGGATAAGCCTTAGGAAAAGGATAGAAGATCCCCAGGAGAAGGATAAAGAGATCCTTAGGAGAAGGATAAAGAGATCCTTAGGAGAAGGATAGGAGTTCCTTAGGAGGGATAAAAGATTCTTTTGAGAAGGTGACCATAAATCCCATGGACTTGGGTGAGCCTAATAGCTCTATGTAAATCCTTTAATAGGGTGACATTCTAAGTTGAATGTTCTTAAGTCCTCTAATAGGGCACACTCCTAACAGGGTATAGAAATCCTTTAATAGGGTCACATTTAACAGTGTGTTGTAGCCTTTAACAAGGCAGACCTTTAATAGGGAAGACCATCAAAAATGGTTGAAATCAATTGTGTAGTTATTTTGTGGATGTCATCCCCACCCCAGTTTTACCTTCTTATTCTTGGAGGGTTTTTGGGTCATCAAAATCCTTTGTGTTATGGTGTGATGCATGTTTACTTTTCATGATTGTTTAATGTTTAATTGCATGCATGATAAGAAAGTAACAAGGATAGTACTTCTAATTCACTCTCATTTTATTAAGTTTTTTATTGAACCTTGAATAATTGATTCACCCCCCCTCTTAGTTATTCTAAAGAATTCTAACAATTGGTATCAGAGCACACTTCTGATTTGTTTCAAGGTACTAGTAGCAGGAAGATCAAGATGTCCAAAAGAGAAGTTCCCAAGCTAAAAAAAGACAACTTTTTTGCATGGCAAAGTATGATGAAGCTACACCTTAGATCAATAGGTGACTATTCATAGAATTCAATCATAGTTGATCATGTAGACCCTGTAGGACCCCTCACTATAGATGACATGAGCAAGAAGAAGGAGCACAATCAAGAAATGTTAGATATTGCTTCAACACTAAGCTATGTTGAGTATGATGACATCAAAGAATGTGGTACTACACATCAAATGTGGAAAAAATTATCAAGAATCTATGGAGTAGATGATAATGTCAAGAGAGCCAAAGGAGAGAGCCTAAGAGAAAATTTTGATGACATGAAAATGGAAGAAGGAGAGAATGCTGCTCAATACAGTGCAAGGATGAAAGAAGTGGTAAGTGCCATAAGAAGCTAGGAGGACAATTAGCAGAAGAAATAGTATGTAGAAAATACTTGAGAACTTTTCTTCCTATGTATGCTATAAGAGTTTCAGCCATCCAAGAGCTAAGATGTGTATCGGGCAATGCATTGTCATTTGAAGGAATAATTGAAAGACTCACTGCCTTTGAGCTATCCCACTTTGACAACTACAAGTCAGAAAAATTTGAATCTGCATTCAAATCCAAGATGAAAATAAAAGAAAATGAGGAGGTGCAAACAAAGAAAAAGAGTGGAAAAGGAAAGTATGTATCTAGTGACAACAACACTGATGAAGATGATGTAAATCAATTGGAGGCATTACTAGCAAGAAGATTTCACAACAGAAGAGGAAAATTCAAAGGTAAGCTACCAATCATTTGTTTCAACTATAATGAAGTTGGTCACATTGCAGCTAGATGCACACAAAAGAAAAATTACAAGGATGGAGGCAAATTCAAGAACAAAAAAGAGGACAACAAAGACTACAGAGGTAAAGGAAAAAGATGCTACATTGTTGAAGAAGACTCTAACAAGAATGATGATGGAGTATTCTATGTGGCTATGAAAGATGAATTAGATGAAGATGAAGCAACTACCTTGGTAACCTACATGAACAAGAATGATAAATGGATCATAGATAGGGGATGCTCTCATCACATGATTGGAGATAAAAGTAAGTTCATTTCCTTTACTCAATATGAAGGAAATAGTGTTAGATTTGGTAACAATGCACCATGTTAGATCAAAGGGAAAGGTAGTATCAAGCTTACTAAAAAGAAACCATGTGATAATGAATACTATGTTGAAGGATTGAATTATAACTTGTTAAGTGTCTCATAGTTAGGCAACATAGGATGCAAGGTTGAATTTGAAAATAGAATTACCAAGATCATGATTCCCAAGGAAGTCTATTAGGAAAAGGTGACTAGACTAGAAGTAATTTTTTTGCCCTAGACATGGAACATGCTTCTTGTCTCATTGTTCAAACTGATGATATATGGTTATGGCACAAGAGGCTATGTCATGTAAATTTTGACAATCTGATAAACATCAACAAAATGAAGAAAGTTAGAGGTCTACCAAAGTTGAAGAAGCTTAACAACACCATGTGCAAACAATGCCAACTAGGGAAGATGACAAGTCAAATTTCAAAACCAAGGCTTATACTTCTACTAAAGTATTAGAGCTAGTTCATACTGACTTGTGTGGTCCTATTGAATTGCAAAGCTACAAAGGTGATAGATACATAATTCTATTTGTAGATGACTATTCAAGGATGATGATAGTCATGTTCTTGAAACAAAAATTAGATGCATTCCAAATGTTCAAATGGTACTTGGCCAGAGTTGAGAAAGAGACTAGGAAGAGTCTAAAGTGTCTCAAATCTAATAGAGGAGGTGAATTCACATCAAGAGAATTTGAAGAATTTTGCAATGAAAGAGGAATCAAAAGGAAAACATTAGCACCTAGGACTCCACCTCATAATGGTAGAGCAGAAAGAAGGAATAGATTAGTTATTGACTATGCTAGGACCTTAATGATGAAGAAAAATGTTGCACTCAAGTACTGGAGAGAAGCTATAAGTAATGTAGTCTACACACTCAATAGAGTTCAAGTCAAGAAAGGTACAAATGTGACACCTTTTGAATTATGGTATGGGCATTCTCCTAATGTAAAACATTTCAAAATATTTGGATGTAAATGCTATATATATAAAGAGTCTAGAAATGGAAAGTTTGATGCAAAAAGTGAGGAAGGCACATTTCTTGGTTATTCTACTAGAATCAAAGCTTATAAGTGTTTGAATGTTAACACTAACAAAGTAGTAGAAAGCACAAATGTGAAATTTGATGAGCTTGCAAAAGTTCAAAGTGTTGAGAACACCAAGAAAGTAGAAGAATACAAGACCTTTATATACTTTAAAGAAGGTATACCTAATAATGGTGAAGGTTCAACTCAGAATGGAAATTAGCAACAAAATCTAGCATTTGCCAAATCACAAACAATGAATGCCGAGCAACAAACACATTCAAAAGCTGAACTGTAGAATACAAAGAATGTTCATTCAGATTTTGAGAACTATCAACAAGAAGAAAATGAATAAATATCTGATGAAAATACACATGAAGGTTCATATTCTGAAAGAGACAGCATGCAAACAAGGAAAGAACTAGTATTAGCAAAGTATGTAAGAAGACATCATCTTGCAAGTCAAATTATTGGAAACAAAGAGGCAAGACCAATGACAAGGAATAGACTCAGAAGTGAGACATGTTTGGTCAGAAAAATGGAACCAAAAATAGTAACTGAAGCCATAAAAGATGGTGACTGGTACAATGCTATGAAAGAAGAAATAGAACAAATTGAAAAGAACAAGACATGGACCTTAGTCTCAAGACCAGCTAACAAGAATGTAATTGGAACCAAGTGGGTGTTTAGAAAAAAGTTAGATGAGAATGGTGAAATCACAAGGAACAAGGCAAGACTAATCTGTAAAGGGTATTCACAAGAAGAAGGACTAGACTATAGAGAAATTTTTTCTCTAGTTGCCAGAATGGAAGGAGTAAGGGTCTTATTGGCATATGTAGCCTTCAAAGGATTTAAAGTCTATCAAATAGATGTTAAGTCCACATTTCTGAATGGTATACTTTAAGAGGAAGTCTACATAGAGAAACCAGAAGGTTTTGTTGATGAAAAGAACAAAAACAAGGTATGCAAATTAGATAAGGCTCTATATGGATTAAAGCAAGCCCCTAGAGCTTGGTATGAGAGACTTCACAAGTATCTAGTGAAAATAGGATTTGAAAGAACTGATGATAATAGCAACATGTACATCAAATCAGAAGAAGGTAAGGATATCCTTGTATCTAAAATCTTAATGGATGACATAGTTTTTGGAGGAAAGGAAGCACTTTGCAAAATTTTTGTTGACAAAATGAAACATGAGTTTGAAATGTCTATGTTTGGAAAAATCAAGTTCTTTGTTGGATTGCAAGTACATCAACTAAAATATGGTATATTCATGATACAATCAAAGTACATCAATGAGATACTCAGGATGTTTGGATTGGAAGACTCCAAACTGGTCAGCACACCAATGGAAATAGGACATAAGCTATCAAAAAATGATGAATCAACTGAAGTCAATCAAACAATGTACATATCCATGATTGGAAAACTACAATATGTTGTACATAGCAGACCAGACATAGCACTAGTAGTTGGAATGGTGCTAGATTCTCTGCTAATCCTAAAGAAAATCATCTCGTGGCAGTGAAAAGGATAATGAGGTATCTCAAAGGAACTAATGATTTTGGCCTATATTACAAAAAGAATGAGAAGTTTGAGCTCAATGATACACAGACACAGATTGGGGAGGCAATATTGATGATAGGAAAAGCACAAGTGGAGGAGCATTATTCTTAGGTAAAAGGCTAGTTACTTGGACTAGCAAGAAACAAACATGCACATCTCAGTCCACTGCAGAAGCAGAATATGTGGTAGCAATAGTCACTTGCACAAACATTGTATGGCTTAAAAATCTATTGAAAGGAATGAAAGAAGAGGTAACCAAACTTGTGATGCTGTATTGTGATAATACAAATGCTATAAACATATCCAAGAATCTAATAATGCATGAAAAAACCAAGCATATTGAAATCAAGTATCACTATGTTAGAGAATTGGTAGAAGACAAACAAGTGAAGATGGAGTACATTCACACAAAGGAACAAATTGCAAATATCTTCACCAAACCATTTCCCAAGGATCCTTATGAATATCTTAGAGGCAAGTTGGGGGTAATGCCCCTAACTCAAGCAGTCTAAAGCAACAAAGAAGCCGCCCTGCATCAATAGGAGTAGATCATTGAAATATCAGAAGAATGATGCAAAGGATGACAACAGGAATAGAAATTCCAAATTAGTCACAAGCATGGTGACAGAGGGAGAAAAAATGAGATGCAAAGCTTATATTTAGCATGTTGAAGATGCTAAATCTTTGGCATTTATGTCAAAGAGGAAGATTTATGAGAAATTGATCAATGAAAGGTAAAAATATGGAGAAGTATGAGAATGTATGAAAGGAAAGATGAAAGAGGGAGATTCAAATGAGATAAGAAACTGATCAGCAAGAAACTATGAAGGAAGGACCAAGAATACATAGTAAGAATGCAGTAGTCAAGAGGGAGAAGTAGAACAAGGATTTAGTTTGTATTAGCAAAAGAGGGAGTTATATACCAAATAGAAAATGTATATAATTTTGGTGGTAACTAAGTTGATCAGCTCAATCAATTGATTAGTTTGGTTTGCCATCAATGCCAAAGAGGGAGATTGTTGGAAATGATTGAAAGGATCATGAATGGAGAATAATAGAACTGGTAAAGAATGTTTTCAATCATTGTTTTGTCATTGATGTCAAACTTGCTACTTGTAGGAATGACAATTGCTTAAGTGATCCAAATACTATCAATTGGTTGATTGACAAGGAGGAGGCAATCAATAAGATGTAACTAGAGCACCTAGAGAAAGGTCGAAGTTATGATGTTGTAATGAAGTATAAGGATTAACTAAGCCATTGATGAAATAGTGTACTAATAACATACTCTAAGAGGATGGACACACTGAGACACATCAAAGATGTAAGGATTAACTAAGTTTATTTGAGAAAGCAAAGCAAGCTAGTTAGAGTTGAGCAAATTCATAGTTGAAGCTCAACAAGTTCAACTTCAGTGTGAGCCGAGTGATTATTTAGGTGTCGAGTAACATAGAATCCTTCAGGAGGCTAGCATTAAAAAAAGGTAATGGATGCTGAGTAAGTCTTTAGGTGCCAAGTATCAGTAAATACAGGGAGCTGAGTAACGCAAAAGGTGCTGAGCATCAGTAAAGCAATAATGTCGAGTTGCTAAATTATTTGTTAAGTCAAAGATTTGCCAGATCAGTGACATTAAGTTTGTTACATCAAATTTTGTGAATTAGTTGGATGATAAGGATGATGAGTAGATGTTATATAATTTTATATAAACCATGCAAACCAATTCAAGGTGAATGCTAATGGATTTATCATGAAGTTTCTAGAAGAAACAATTGGAGGGAAAACAATACCATTTTCTCAAGATCAAATTAAGATTTGAGAAGGAAATGAAGAACAAAACTTCTTTATAAGGAGTTACAATTCAAAGATCAAGCATGAGTGCAAGAGGGAGTTGGTCATAAGTGTGGTCGTGTGAAGAAGCCAAGAGAAGGCTAGTGTGAAGTGTCAAGAAGAGGACATAGTGAGGAGTAAGACCAGAGCATTAAGACTTTGAGTTGATCAAGTGACCATAGAGTGCATTGTCATAACAAGTGGAAGAACTCAAGGAGACAGATCTTGAAGGGTGAACAAGCTATCAACATTGCAAGGGAGAAAAGCCAAGAAAAGAAAGGAATTGAAGAGTGATCTAAAATCTGCAAGGTTAAAGTTGCAATCTTTATCAGGTCAAAACCCTTCTAATACTTTCTTACCATTGTATTAGATATTGAAATCCTACATTGCTAGGATAGCTTAACAGCTAGGTGGATAAGCCTCAGGAAAAGGATAGAAGATCCCCAGGAGAAGGATAAAGAGATCTTCAAGAGAAGGATAAAGAGATCCTTAGGAGAAGGATAGGAGATCCTTAGGAGGAGGATAGGAGATCCTTAGAGAGGGATAAAAGATTCTTTTGAGAAGGTGACTATAAATCCCATGGACTTGGGTGAGCCTAACAACTCTATGTAAATACTTTAACAAGGTGACATTCTAAGTTGAATGTTCTTAAGTCCTCTAATAGGGCACACTCCTAATAGGGTATAGAAATCCTTTAACAGGGTCACATTTAATAGTGTGTTGTAGCCTTTAATAGGGCAGGCCTTTAATAGGGTAGACTATCAAAAGTGATTGAAATCAATTGTGTAGTTATTTTGTGGGTGTCATCCCCACCCTAGTTTTACCTTCTTATTCCTAGAGGGTTTTTGGGTCATCAAAATCCTTTGTGTTATGATGCATGTTTACTTTTCATGATTTTTTAATGTTTAATTGCGTGCATGATAAGAAAGTAACAAGGATAGTACTTATGATCCACTCTCATTTTATTAAGTTTGATTGGACATTATTGGACCTTGAATAACTGATTCACCCCCCCTCTTAGTTATTCTAAAGAATTCTAACAATAGGTTTCTCTTCATCCTTATCATTTAATTGAGTCAAAACAATAGACATACTTGAATCACCTCCTAAGGTGTAAAAAATGAAATCCTTATCAAAATTTTGATTGATGAGTGTAGGGGTTGAAGCTATGGCTTTTTTGTTCTCTTCAAAACTTGCTTTCCCTTCCTTAGTCCATGAGAATACCATGTTCCTTTTAAGAATGGTTGTAAGAGGTTTCACCATGGTAGCTAAATTAGGATTAAATCTCCTCACAAAATTTATTCTACCAAGAAAACTTTTCAGACCTTTCTTGTGACTAGGAAGGGAAAGTGAAAGTATCACCTTTGTTCTTTCTAAATGAATGGTCAAACCATCCTTAGATACATTTCTTGTGACTAGGAAGGGAAAGTGAAAGTATCACCTTTGTTCTTTCTAAATCAATGGTCAAACCATCCTTAGATACAATATGTCCTAATAATTTTCCTTGATTGTGGCAAAGACACACTTGTTAGTTTTAAAGACACTCCATACTCTTTACATCTTACAATTACTTGTTTGAGATGACAAAAATGCTCTGCTACATCTTTTGAATATATTGTGATATCATCAAGGTAGACCAATGCAAACCTTTCAATCATGTTTTTGAAGACCATATCCATCACCTTTTGAAATGTTGCACCTACATTTTTTAGTCCAAAAGGCATTTTACTATAGGTATAGGTGCCCCATTTAGTAGTGAAAGTAGTCTTATATCTATCAGCCTCTGTGACTAACACCTAATTATAACCCAAGAATCCATCCAAGAAAGAGAATCTCTTTAAACCACTAACTTTGGATAATATATATTCCATAGAAGGAAGGGGATGATGATCTTTAAGAGAGGCTTGGTTAAGATCCCTAAAATCTACATATAGTCTAATTTCCCCATTCTTTTACCTAATAGTGACAAGGTTTTCCAGCCAAGAGGAGTGCTTAATAGGGAAAATGATATTGGACTCAATTAATTTGGACAATCCATTTCTCATTAGTGGCTCAATCTTGGGATTTACTAGTCTCTACTTTTTCCTAATAGGCTTGGCATTATCAACAAGATCTATGGTATACTAAAATAGGATAGGGTTGAAACCCTTTAAATCATCACTTGTCTAAGAAAATACATCATTAAATTCTTGACAAAGAGGAATAAATCTTTCTTTCTTAGTTTTAGAACATAACTTCCCCATGTTTAGAATTCTTCCATCAGCAACTGCAACTAGCATGGGATCTTTTTTATCTACAACAAGATTCATGCCTCTATCCCTTGCTTGATCATTAGGATTAAAGATGCTCTCTAATGTAATGAGACCCTTAGGTAACTTATTGGAGCTAAGGTTGATGATTTGATCACCATATTGGTCATGTGACCTCAAATAAATTCTATCTGAGAACTCTACTTTATTTTTCAAGAAACTTAGAATTTGTGCATTAGATTCAAAGACTTGCCAATTAACATTATTATCTAGGACAACAGATCTAACATCCACTTTAATCTTTTACTTCTTCTCATTTTCAAGGCTCCTAGGGACATCATAAGATGCTCCCACTATTGCAACTCTGTTTCTATTCCTAGGGATGCTCTAAATATTAAAGGCATTGAAACTTTCAAGAAAATTACTCTGTTATTTATAAGACCTAAGAAAATGATTTTAGTAACATTTTGATTCCTCACCTGATTGACCACCAACTTGCTATCTCCATACACACTTAATTCTTGGATTCCTCTCTTTTGAGCAAGTAAGAGACCCTGAATCAATGCCTCATACTTGGCCACCTTACTAGTACAACTAAATTGAAGCCTAAATGAGAAATAATACCTTTCTAATGTAGGAGAAACCAACATCATACCAGCCCCTGATCTATTTTTATTTCTTGATCCATCAAAATACATACTCCATATCCCACTTGTGTCTTCTTTGTTTTTCATTAAGTTGGGCACAAGATCATCTTTTTTTGATATAAAATAGGTGCTAAGGCCTATCTCCAAGGTCTCTAACATAGGATCAAACTGATATGCATTAGCCCACTCATCTAAGAGGAAATCAATTATCTCTACTAAAGGAGTGGAAGGCTCATTTTCCATGTCATTTTCATCTATTTCTAGGATGGTGCAGTTCATATTGATGAGATTAGGAGTGTAGAGCTCAATATGATGGAGGGCTAATGGTTCTACTCTGATTGAAGCTTTAGTTCTATATATTGTTCTAAAAAACATGTATGACCAATTTAAAGATATGTAACCACTTATCTAGGCAATGAAATTTATTAAAAGACAAATGGAAAAGTGTGGTTTAACCTCAACAATTTATATATCTTGAACTATAATACATCTAGGGTATGCATGTAAGGCCATTTCAACATTTCTAAGGATAGAAATAGTATTGATAGTACTACCATCTAACTATAATATATCCTAAACAATGGGTTCATATTTCACTTATAAAATATCAGCAACACATTTAGGCATTACTGATCTACTAGCCCCTGAATCACTCATGCAATTGTGGACTACTTTATGTCCAATAATCAAAGAAACATTAAACGGAGGAGGTATAACCTTTTTACTTGTTTCTACATCTTTTTATGGTTGTTCAAAATTGACATCATTCTCCATTCTAGGTGGCTGATCTTTGAGTTTAATGCTTTCCAACTCTTGCTACAACAACCTCTTTTGTGATGGTATAGTAGCAACAACATCCCACATAGAAATGTTCACATTGGTCTTCCTCATTTGACCTACCACACTAAAATATGCATTAGATGTCTTATTAGAGACCTTAGATGTAGAAGTTTGAGATGGAACAACTTGAGGACCATTCACATCTCTTTTGCTTTCATCTTGTTTTTACTACTGAGGGACATTAGTAGGCTAATTAGCACTATGTTGTTGGGAAACTATTTGTACATGAGGCACTAAACTTGATGTTGAAGCCTGACTAGGAGGAGGAGTAACCTCTTCCATCATTCTTCTCTTACTCCTGACATTGTAAGCATAAGGATCCTAGTTTACATTATAATGCTCTTCCACCAGATGGTTCATGAAAGAACAACCATCTTACTAAAAAGTATTAGCAGGTTGATTAGCATTGTGTTGCTAAGAAATTGCTTGCTTTGGTATAGGTAAATCCAAGTTAGATTCTTCCTTTTGACACATGCAATATCCATAGGAGTAGTTACAAGAAGGGCATAAATCTTGATCATGGGCAAGATTGTTCTGAGGTACTAAAGCCCTATTTATGTTGGTTTTTGAATTCTAGGGGGTGGTCAATAGGTCTATTCTAATTGTAGGGACATGACTCTAGTTTGGGGGTCTACCATGAATCAAACCTTAACTTTCAAGTTGGAGAGGCCTATTATTTTGAGCTTGCTACCTCTTCATAGTTACCAACTCATTTCCCATCTTTTGTATTACTACACTATTATCCTCCATCTTCTTTTTTTGATCCTACTTTCTCCTATTCATATTTTGCATCAATGTTTATATCATGGCCTTAATCCTATCAACTCCATTAGAGGATGTGGAGGCCATTAGGATCGCAACAAGAGGCTAACTTACAAATGAAGTATGAGTAGGGGCCACAATAGGCTAGTGATTGGGCATGTCAAGGAAGAAAGGAATTGGGGGTCTTGGAGGTAACTTCCCTCCCCATGTTAAAATATTCTCTACCCTTATGGACACCTCATAAGAATTTGGTAGAGTGTCCCCTCCCACAGATTACAAAGTGGTAGCAATATCACTATTGAAGGCTCTGAGATAATACAAGAATGCATTACTAGGAGAGGACTTCACTACTGTAGATATTCTATCCCATGTCTTCTAAAATCTATAATTGAAATTAGTCATAAATTCATGGGGTGCCCTTTTGATAGTTGTTCATTATTCTAAAAGTGATAGGTGATCACTTTTGTCCTCAAAATGCTTGCATAGGACTACTCCTAACCCATCCCAATCAGTAATAGAGTTATGAGGAAAACCTCTATACCATTGCTGCACTTTCCCTTTTAAGGATGAGGCCTAAAGCCTAACTGCTACATCATCCTTGGTGATGCTATAAATATTGAAAATGCTAGAAACTTCCTAAATATGATTAATAGGGGAGATGAAGGTTTCACAAATAAAATCAAGTATACTTTTAAGAGCTGATACTAGTATCTCATGTCTTTGGGCTCATAGGAGGGGGATTCCACCATTAAAGGTGGTGAAAGCATGAACTCTATCCATATAAGTAAGTAATCTATTGATATGAGTAGATAGTATTCTAGGATGAACCTTAACAATAGGAGGAGTGGAGATAGATCTTGTAGGGGTATGTGCTACTACTGCACTCCTAACTAGTGATAGAGATATCCTAGTCTTTCTTCTTGGATTAGAAAAGAAAGATCTTGGTGTTGGAAATTACCTCTAGAAGATGCCCTTGTATGTGTCTTGAAATTGAGTTATAGAAACTTTGGTCCAAAACTAGATTGTTCTTGAAGTTTGGAGTTGCCAAGTAGTTTTAATGAATAAGCCTCTTGAGAAATTTATAGTGAAGGCATTACTATCTCTTCAACATGAACGTGGAATCTCTCATTGATTCTAGTGAAGTTTAAGTATTTTAATATGTTATCCTAGTGGGTGTGCCAAAAACTATCACCACAAAAGCTTGTACCCTTGTCCAAATTTGTTACCTAAGGACAACCTTGTGAAACATGGAAACAACCTCCAAGATATGTGACTTGAACTATGAGGTTGAGTCTTTAGAGAAGGCTGACTTCCTCTACTATAAAGATGCACTTAAACTACTCTTGAAGAGAAAAGGGAGAAGGAATGAATGAAAGTAACTATCTATTTAATTATGAGGAGGTGATGCACAAAACAAGGTGTTTAGACCAATCTCTGCCCATACAAGCACAATACAATTATCATGATAATCCAAAGATATATAGATTAAAACTTGCTTTAATATATTAGCTACATACATATTAGACAACCAAATGAGTGACACAAGGAAAAAAGGCTTCACTTCTTATCATTCATAGGCCAAAAGAGATATAGAAATGAAAATTATACATATCCATAGTACATCAAAGAGAGGTAGACAAAGCTTGCATTGTACATCAGTGGCTGAAAGAGATAAGACATGATGCCATATAATTCAAAGGCAAAGACATAATTTGCATAGCATGCCAGGCAATAGTAGAGAAACAAGGAAGATCCGATCCTAAGAAAGAGTACAACATCTTCTTTTATAGTGTAAGCATAACTTGGATAGTTTCCACCCTAAGATAGAGTTTAACCACTACATTAAATCTTTATACAGAATAATTACTTCAAAAACTAGAAAAAATCTAACCACAACATAAAGATGTCAGAAGATCACTTATCCACCAAACAACCTCTTGTAGGACAAGAATGATGGCCATTAACCTTCTAGCTAAGTAGATAGATCAACTAGTAGTGATGGAGTATTCTTTTGCATTTATTTGACTTGGGGAACAATGAAAGTGGTTGTAGGGGATCGAAAAAATTGGATCTATCATCAAAGAGTTTCTTCCCTTGCCATCAACTTGCCAAATTAGATGGAAAGCATAGGTCAATCATATTCAACTATCATTCTATATCTTTCCTACTACCTAATTGGTTGGGAGCTCCTCTCTGTCCAGCTTTGTGGGTGAAATTCCTTATATGTTTTGGTCAACACTGAACTCACAATCCTATGAGTGTTAACTATGGTTAAAACCCTTTATATCACCCTTTGTTCATAACCCTGACTTCTATGGTCTTATGATTTCCAATACCTCATAGCATTGAGTCTATCCTTCATTCCCTTTACAATCCTTCAATAATAACAAGATCCTACAATCTTACAATAGAAGGGTGACCCCTAATACCCTTGGTGTAAGGTTGTGGTACCATTATTATTTCCTTGCAATGTCTCAGCATGGTTGATTTAACCTTTATGATCTTACAGTTGCAATCCATCATAATATCGACAGTCGTGACAATAACTCTTGCAATCCTATGATCACAATTTGATTATCTTTTTTCATGATCTGAGGAGGCATCCTTGCTTGTGCTTGTGACATTATGGATCTAAGATCATATGATAAAATTTTCCCTTCAGAGCATCGGCAACCTAGGAAGTCAACCCCATGATCCTATGATTGTTGACCATCATGGTGTCAGAACACATCCTTGCAACACCTATAATGTTACAATCACTTACTATTGTAACATTGGGAAAGACCCTTATTTGGCTTATGATCTATTGACTATCTACGATGTCATGATGACCTAAGAACTCAACTTATAGAGGCCTTGTAGCATCTTATCACTACTTTATTCATCCAATGATCCTCTAATACATGAGCTATCATAAGATTGGGGCTGTACCATCTTGTCATCACTCCAAGATTTTAAAATATAATATAAAATCAAATCTTGTAACCATTGAATGTGTTTAAATATTTTGAAATCAATCCTTGGTGGGAAGGCTCTTTTGGCTAATAATTAGAATAATTTTTAGAGAGAAAAGGAGTCTTATAATTTACTAGACCTTTTTTGGGTGATTACATAATGTAGCAAAATCATTCTTACACAAAGACACAAAATGTCAAGATGACCATAAGTATGCACTTATGAAAAAAGTCAAGGATGATACCTTATAGGTCCTAAGTGTGAAGTGGGTAAAGCAAGATGCTCAAGACACCTAAGTTAAACAAGATATACCGCCTTAGTCTTCTAGTCCATGACATCCTTGAGAGACCATTAGGGATGGAAAAATAGGCAAAGAAATCATCATAGACAACCCACAAAGTGAAATAAGTCAATAAGCCTTAGTCAATGTTTAGTTAAGTGTATGTGTGAAAGTCACATGAATCTCTATTTAGACTTAGGTCTACCAATGAGAAGTATTGCAACATCCTAGAATATAGATAAATTATCTGATAAATATTGAAAAATACTCAATGTTAAATGGAGTGTTAAAAAAAAACTATTTGAGAGTTGCCAAAGAAACACTAATGCAATAAGGAGAACTTGATAAGCTATGCATTTCATGCTCCCTACACCTAGATGAGAGTTAGTTCCAAGCTAGACAAGATAAACACAATGAAAGATGAATGGTTTGTGAGCACAAAGAGAGACATAGATAGACATAGGTCCAAGGGTCTTAAGTAGTACCTATTTCTAGGTTTTCATCACTTGCAATCATTTTTTTAGGACTATTTATAATTTATTAGTATTTCATGAAGATCAAAGGTTATGTACAAGTGTTGAGCAATAAAATCACTAAGCATAGAATTTATTGAGGTGCAATATGTAGATTGGGTTAGAGAGCTATCCTCCCTTAGATGTATAGAGATGATATGTACTAGATCCAAATGTAGTAGTGACAATGTAGGGACCCATCCAATTAGGTTGAAACTTTCCCTTTTGTTCTTTATTTTTTGATTTTTTAGACTTCCTCTAAGGACAGGATATCTAACTTGAAACTCTCTAGGATGAAATTTCTTATTATAGCTGGTAGACATACATTTTTGTTAAGCCCTCATGTGATAAAAATAATCCTCATGCCATTCATCTAAGACCTCAAGATCATGAATCCTTATAGCCTTATGATCTTCATGAATGATTACCCCTTTCAAAGAGACTTGTAAGATGGAATCTCAACCTTAAGTGATAAAACAATGTTAGAACCATATACTAGAGAAAAGGAGTAGCCCCAATGGGAGCATGTATGCTAGTTTGATATACCTAGAGTACAAGATTAATCTGCAGATGCTAATCCCTCCCAAACTTATGTACAATCCTATGTAAAATTTTTAGTAGTGTCTTATTTGAATCCTTAACTTGACCATTCCCTTGGGGATAATAGATAGAAGACCAATGCTTCTTGATCTTGAACTTTTTGTAAAGTTGCCAAAGGTTCTTATTCTTGAACTGCCCACCATTATCAGTGAATATTAAAGATGGAATACCATGGATAGATGATGTGATTCAAAATAAATAGGACAATGCATTTTCCTATAACAAAAAAAGAAAAAGGACCTCAACCCACTTAGTGAAGTATTGTATAGAAATGATGATAAATTTATGTCCACTTGATGAGTTAGGGTTTATTTTTCTAGTTGTGTCAAATGCCCATTACTGGAAAGGCCAATGTATAATAGATAGAATCAATTATCATCCAAGAGAATAAATTAGGTTATCATGTAACTAACACTTTTTTGTAGGATTTAGCATAGCATACGACATATGCTTGCATAGTAAGCCCATAGTAACCGACCCTAAGAAGTTTTTCATAAAGTACAAGGCCATTAGAGTGTGACCCATAAATGATGTCATAGACTTTGGTTAATGCTCATTTAGACTTATCCATCTATAAGAACCTAAGGAGCATTCCATCTAGATCCTTCTTATACAAGTCACCAGAGATAAGGGTATAATGGTAAGCTTTATAAATGAGTTGTAATATTCATTATGAGTGAGATTATTAGGGACATCTTGGTCATAAAGGTAAGAGTAAATGGTAGCATAGAAAAAAGAGTCATGACCAATGACAATACAAATTACTTGGTTATCAAGGGAATCATAGGTGGGGAAATGTAGCTCTTCTAGTAGGAATTCATAACGAGATTCATGTTCTTGTAACTATAGTATATATGCTAAATTAGCCATATAATTTTCAACCTTGTAGATCCCTTATGTAGATTCTTATTGAATGGTTGAGACCTATCATCAAGCTAAGAGATAAAACTCCTTATAGAGTGCAAATGTCCTAGTAGACTTCTCAATTGACTTGTGTTTTTAGGAGGTGGAATTTATATTATAGCTTGGACTTTCTCTGGGTCAACTTTGATGCCCTTTGAGGATATGATGTAGCCTAGTAGTTTTCCCAAAGTAACACCAAAAGTGCATTTCTTAGAATTGAGCCTAAGTTGAAATTGTTCCATGCAGTCCAGTATCAAAATCAAGTCATCTAAGTGAGTGCTTCTTTGTTTGGACTTTGCTAGGCTATCATCAATGTAGTCTTCCATATTTTTATGCATCATGTCATGAAGTATAGTTGTTATAGTCCTTTGATAAGTGGTGCTTGCATTCTTAAGACTAGAAGGTATAATATTCTGACAAAAGGCACCCCAAGCACAAGTGAAAGCTATATTTTCTTGGTCTTTATGAGCTATTTTTATATGATCATATCCTAAGAACCCATCCATTAAGGAGTATATTTTATAACCCATAGTCTCACCACTATCATGTCAATATTTGGAAGTGGAATGTAAGCCTTAGAGAAATCTTTGTTTATGAAAATTTGTGAAAACTTGAATGGACTTGTCATGCTTTGAAACTGGGATGATTATAGATATCCATTCAATGTAGTCTATAGCTTTGAATAATTTTGCACTTAAGATATTTTCAAGTTCAACTTTCTCTAGTAGAGAAACATGTGGATGCATTTTTCTTAGTTTTTGTTTGATAGGTTTGACACCAAGAGCTATATAAAGATGACACATAATGAGATCCATATGAAAAATAGGCATATTGGTATATGTCCAAACAAAATTAATTTTCTTTTCTTGGAAGAATTGAGTGAACTATGCTTTTTCTTTTGTTGATAGTGATTGAGCTAGATGTATGATATTAGGAGACCTTCTAAACCTAGGTTGATAGGTTGCATAGGCTCAATTAAGATCAATGATCTTTCTTGGAATAACTCAAAAGACTACCAAGCACCTCATCTCTGGGTGCCTCAAAGAGGTTTTCACCCTTAGATACATCTTTACTTTTACTATTATTCAGCTCTGACACTGCCACAAGGTGGGTTTCACCACAAGACTTCCTCTTTCTTATTTATGACTAAGATACTTAATATATTACTCACTCTTATTAACTGTTATTTTTCTTGTGAAAAAGACTAAGAGTTCAATAACATTTAGATAGCAAGAAATCTCATAGTGATTTTAGAATGCTATTAGCTTGGCTATTTGATTTTATATACACCAATCAACGAGATCGAGGTGCCTGAGTGATACTGATGAGGAAGATTCAAGATTATTAACACACAAAGAATTTTTTATAGTGACAAGATGGTATTAGTATATATGGGTAAAAGCATAAAGCTGTGTCACCGTTTGTGATATCTTGCACTGTTTCGGCCAGAATGCTTTCAGCCATAACAGCTACGACTGTACACACGTGGCAGTTTTGCGCACCTACGTGGCACATACCATTTTGGCCAAAACCCGTTTGGTCAAAAGCATTCCGGCTAAAACCCCAAGCCGGTATAAAAACTGCCGCAAACCTCTAGTGGCTATCATTGTTACTATTGCGATTCCTAGATGTTTGGAGAGCGAGTTAAGGGTTTCAGCCGTAACTGGTTAGTGGTTTTTTCCTCCCCATTTTTTAATAGTTTTTAAACATATTTTTTGATTAATAGATGTTAATCGTACTTAAAATAGTTGTTTTTGACCTATTTTGTGAGTAAAATGCTTAAAATTGTTTATTTTTTAATATGTTTAAATTATTTAAATTATTTTAGATTGTTTTAGAATGGTATTTAAATTAATTTGTTAGCAAAAATGTAGTTAAACATGAGATAAAAATGTAGAAAAACATTAATTAAAAGTGTAGAAAAACATTAAGTTAAAATATAGAAAAATATTAGGAAAAACATTAGGTTATGAGGTAAACATAACCCTCTAACATAACCCTTCCAACATAACCCTATATTAACTACAATCATAACCCATACCACATTCTAACCATAAAATAGGCCCTCTACTAACCGAATGAACCACACTTAGATATTGATGATTTTCATTTTAAGAACTAGTTATTGTTAGGTAATAATGAGTCTTACATTACCAAACAACACATTAAGATCACTTATGTCAACTGTGTTTTTCAATACGTTATCCATACATGTGTGTCTTAAGGGGACATAGGAGTCGTAATAGGTCATACTATTTTTTATAGGTTCTAATAAGTCTTAATGTGTATTATTAGGATATAATAGGTCTTATTAGGTAATGATGATTCTTACATTACCAAATGACACATAACGACCTCATGATACATTTCTAGGTATTTTTATCCATATATATGTTAAGGGGACCTAAGGACTCCTACTAGGTCATTACGTCTGTTATAGGTTGTAATAGGTATTCATATGTTTACTAGCACATAATAGGTATTGTTAGGTAATAATGAGTCTTACATTACCAAACAACACATTAAGATCACTTATGTCAACTGCATTTTTCAATACGTTATCCATACATGTGTGTCTTAAGGGGACATAGGAGTGGTAATAGGTCATACTATTTTTTATAGGTTCTAATAAGTCTTAATATGTATTATTAGGATATAATAGGTCTTATTAGGTAATGATGATTCGTACATTACCAAATGACACATAACGACCTCATGATACATTTCTAGGTATTTTTATCCATATATATGATAAGGGGACCTAGGGACTCCTACTAGGTCATTACGTCTGTTATAGGTTGTAATAGGTATTCATATGTTTACTAGCACATAATAGACTGACCTTACTATCAACCTTAATAAAACTATATCCCATTTACTTTATTAACATTCTTAACTCTAATTCAAACTACTAAATTAAGTCATGAGTTCTAAATTGTAAACTAACATTTGCTAACTAAACTCATTTACTTATCTAGTAACAAATTTTTCTATCTCTATGTCCTAACTCTCATCTACACTCCCCATAATCATCAAAGCATTTACATCAATATCTAGATTTTAGTCAAGAATTATATTTTTTTGTTGCACGTATGTACATGTGTACACTTAGTTATCATTTAATCAAGAAATTTTATTTTATTTTTATTGCATATACATTACATGTACGAATATTTATTTTTCACATTTGCATGAGCACGTTACAATGTGCATTGGATATGGTCTCTAAGATAATTTGTTTTAAAATACATATGTATGTTACATGATTGAATTTAGCACCATACATTTAATGTTGTGTATTTATATGTACATGTGTTTCAAATTAAATTTAACTTTTAATTATTTTAATTTAAATATGTTGAGATAATGGGTGTTGCACACATTGCATAATATTGTTATTTTATTATTTTATTTTTATTATGTAATTTTGTTCCTAGATGGACGTGCAACGTGTAAAGATTCCCATGGAATATTCTTGATGTGTTGTATTGTAACATTGTGAAAATATTTTATGTAATTATTTAATATTGGGAAAAAGAATTAAATGCCCAATATTAAATGTGGGGTTAGTGGGTTAGGTAGCACATGGTTTTAGCACATGGTTTATGTAATACCACTTAGTGGTTTTGTGGGACTTGCTACTATATAAGCAGCCACAAGGGTAGTTGTTGTAGAGAGTAAGAGTGACAAGAAGAAGATAAAAGGCAAGAGTCAAGTGGGACAAGGCTTGACAGGTTAGCCAAGGGAGCATTTGTGAAGGTTGAAAGCATGGCATGGGATGTGTGGATTCATGTTTGTTCACATAGTTTGCTCAGTTGTGGCTATGGCCATGAAGGCTTCCATGGTTGTATGACAATGGTATTTTTGCTGAATAATACATGATGATGGATGCTTTTGGAGGCTGAGTTTTTCCCTCAATGAGGGTTTCCCAGGGTATATCTTGTGTCACATTTTGTGGGTATGTTGTCTTTTCTCTCGCATGTGGATTTTAATTCCATATTTATTTCAGATCTATTAAGGGTTATGTGGAAACGGTTATATTCGTTGTTGC
Source organism: Cupressus sempervirens (assembly GCA_028749045.1). Classification (NCBI taxonomy): domain Eukaryota; kingdom Viridiplantae; phylum Streptophyta; class Pinopsida; order Cupressales; family Cupressaceae; genus Cupressus; species Cupressus sempervirens. The sequence continues at coordinate 19,050,037 of CM053786.1, forward strand.
CAAGTTTCCTTACAAGTGGTATCAGAGCTATGGTTTTATTATTGTAACCCTAGATTGAATCCATGGGAATGCATGAGAGGATAAAAGAAAAGGGCAAGATATATGAATGGTTTATTACAGATCTGAGGGTTTTGGATTTGCTGTTATGATGGAATGTTAAAATACTTTGGGCATTTGAAATTGTTGGACAAAAAGGTTTTTTCGGATGTTTCATTTAAAATGAGGGTTTTGGGGGGTAGCTTGCAGAAATGACCTCCTGGGTAAAAACAGACCTCACCATTGGATCCGGGTCAACATTTCTATACATTTTGATATATAATATGCCCTAGTTTGGCCATGTTCAGAGGAAATGAAAGAATTTTTTGATTTCAGCCCATGATGGCCGTCAAATTTAATCCCGTCAAAATTTTCGTCACTGAAAAAAAAATAAAAAATGAAAAATCGTACTGAAAATGGTAAAAAGACTGTCTTAGTAAAATGGCCATAACTTTCTCTCAGAATATCAGATTTCAGAGTTCTTACAAGTGTTGGAAAGCTAATTCAGAGCACTACAAGATGGTATAGGTTTGGTTCTATGATTTTAAAATTGTGTCAGGTTTTCAGAGCCCTAAAGTCAGATGTTGTTTATTTTGAGCACGGATTAGGGCATAACTTGGGCATATGGAGTCGGATTTTGGACTTCAAGTAGTCAACGGAAAGCTCTTGGAGAGCTCTACAAATTGGTTTAGATTTGGTGCAAGTTTGGCATGATTTATTTGTTGATATATTGATCTGAACAGTTCATAGGTATATTTTGACTATGGTAACATTGTGAGTTTATGGCATTGGAGATTTAAGATTTGATGTCATTGTATACTCAGTTCATATTTCAGATTGGTCTCATGATGATATGGTTATTAGTGTTTGGTTTGGATATGCATGATGACTTGTTGGATCTAGAAGTTGTGTAGTGTTGTAAGCAGTCTATACTTACAGGTTGCATTTATGGCTTGGTTATGGGTTGTCTTTGCCCATTGATCTTCATTATTGATGCATATTCAGATTGGTGGCTTGGATTTGGGTTGTCTATTCCTTAAGTCACATGATTTGATGACTATTTTCTTCATGTAGAAGGGATGAGATATTGTTACCAGGTATAGTAATGGTAGAGGATTGTGGTTGACTATGCTGACAGGTTGGACACTTTGAGAGACAGATGCTCGGTTCATGGATGTGATCATGGTGTCATGGATTTTGGCATGGCATGATTGGTTATACAGGTACATCCTTGATGTTCATTAGCTTGGATTTTCTGATTTGGTTATGGTGGTATATCTTCGTGGTTGAGGATCATGGTTATTTGGTTTCTTTTGAGGAGCTCATGATGTGCACTTTGAGTTCTTTGATGGTTTGATGCCTTAGTTGATTCTCATGGTTAGAGGATGGTATTTTCATCATGATGTCATGGATAGCTTGGATACACGGTTTAGTGGGAGCTTGTGACAGTGATGAGGTGACAGTGTAGGATTAGTTCTTGGTTTGGTTTGGATCTTCATGTAGGAGATGGATTTTATGATGCCACAGGTGACTTGGTACCACGGTTAAGTGGGATTTGTTGGAATTGATATATTTATTGAGTGTTTGTAGATGTTGGAGGTTTGTCTTAGATCCTGTTACTGCAGAAGCGTCTTTGACATTTGCATGGTGCACTTGTTATCTTCATGGTGTTTGAAGATGGTTAGATCTTGAGGAATCATGGAGTTCTTGGTTATCTTCATGGTGTATGGAGATGGTTCTTCCTGGTATGTGGAGATGGTTTTTCTTCATGGTGTGTGGAGATGGTTGCATCTTGAGGACTCGCAGGGTTCTTGGAAAAGGTGTGGTTTAGACTTTTATTTGACATGTTATCCTTGGTGTGAGGATGGTTTCAATATTATGTCACGGTATACTCTTGATATGCATTTAAAGTTGTGACATGTTCTGGTGTGTTCATATGGAGCATGTTATCTCTTTAGTTGAGATGGTAAGATCATATTGTCATGTTTATGTTCCTGAGGCCATGGTTGGAACTTTGACATTGATCTTGGTTTAGTTTCTTGGTATTGAGTACACTGATCATAAGCTGGATACTTCATGATATTGCTATGTTGCATTTGGAGTTGGCATGGATTGATTGGTTACACATTCTCATGGATACTTAGAGACAGTGGTGACACTGATTTCTCTTAGATTAGAGAAGTATTTGTTGAGACAGTTGATAGTTTCAGCAGGAAGTCCGAGGGGCAGTCACCTGATATGGACTTGAGAGGAGATTGTTCTTAGATGAGTCTTGGTTAGAGACTTGGGTATCTTGATGAGCATTCTCATTCCCCACTCTTGGTCTACTCGGCGATTTGCTACTTGAGAGGTATAGCCCATTGTTTCTCTTACTTGCATTATATTTATGCTTGTCTTTCATGGATATGGATCTTGAGCTATGGTACATGAGTTAGTTCTGGAGGGTTCATTTGAGAGATGGTTAAGCATTGGTTATCTCCATGTGCATATGTTGTTATGCTGGTTGAGTTTGGGAGATGGTTTTATATTGGGCATATTTCTTGGATTAGGAATGGTTATTCCTTGGTTTAGGAATGGTTTTATTGAGTTTGATCTTCTTATGAGAGGCTTACATCCATGATTAGTTATATGGTATGGTTTGGGTGTTGTTGAGGCTTCTTGTTGGGGTTTTATGGAGGAGATCATACTTGCACAGTTTACATATAGAGGTGTGTGTAGAAGGACATGATACAGGTTATGATTTGCATGGTTTCTCTGGTCTTGGTTATCTTCTTGGATGTTTAGTTTTGCCTACATTGGATTTGAGATTGGTTAGAGATTGTGATCACTGGTTTGTGCTCATGTATGTCATGTGAGAGATGACATGGTTATTTCTTTATCTCTTTCCTTTGTTGGTTGTGGTGAACTTGGGAGAGCATTGGAGACTTGTTATGAGAGTTGTTCTTGCAGGATATCAGTTTATGTATTGTGAATGTCCTTGATACTACATGGATTCACTTCTTTGAGATGTTGTGAGTGGATTGGTTATAGATTTGACATTATATTTTGCAGTGGGAGCTTCTTGGTATATATGTGGCAAGTATTGCTCTTGAGGCTTGTGATTGTAGGTTGCAGATTGGATATGTTGGTGATATGAGATTCACTTGTTATACCTTAGAGGTATGAATAGTTGGATGGGTTTGGAACTTGCTATGGGTGCTATTTCAGCTATGGATATTTTGACAACTACGAATACATGTGATTACCATTGGATTAGGTTATTTGTGCTTGAAATTTCAGTTGGTACAGGATTTTATGATCTTCTAATGCGACAAGTTGGGTGGTTTTCTCTTTGGATGGCTTCTATGTATGTCCAGTGGGAGTGGCATAATAGGAGATGAGATCATTCATGTTCGATGTAAGGAAACTTGGCAACAAAGAATATAACCGTTTCCACATAACCCATAATAGATCTAAAATAAATACAGAATTAAAATCCACATGCAAGAGAATAGACAACATACCCACAAAATGTGACACAAGATATACCCTGGGAAACCCTCATTGAGAGAAAAACCCAGCCTCGAAAAGAATCCATCACCATGCATTATTCAGCAAAAAAATGCCATTGCCATACAACCATGGAAGCCTTCATCGCCATAGCCACAACCGAGCAAACTATGTGAACAAGCATGAATCCACACATCCCATGCCATGCTTTCAACCTTCACAAATGCTCCCTTGGCTAACCTGTCAAGCCTTGTCCCGCTCAACTCTTACCTTTTTTCTTCTTCTTGTCACTCTTACTCTCTCTCTACAACAACTACCCTTGTGGCTGCTTATATAGTAGCAAGTCCCACAAAACCACCAAGTGGTATTACATAAACCATGTGCTAAAACCATGTGCTACCTAACCCACTGACCCCACATTTAATATTGGGCATTTAACTCTTTTCTCCAATATTAAATAATTACATGAAATATTTTCATAATGTTACAATACAACTCATCAAGAATATTCTATTGGAATCTTTACATGTTGCACGTCCATCTCGACACAACATTACATAATAAAATAACAATATTATGCAATGTGTGCAACACCCATTATCTCAACATTTGAGATGTTGGATACTTTGATTTTGTTGTGGGTACCAGGATGGAGCACTTGGTGTATTTTGATCCATGATGGTGGATGTGCTGGGAGGGATTATTCCCTTGTTCATTTATGTGGCTACAGATTGACCCTATGCAATGTATACAACAAGTGGGAGATTGTTGAGATAATGGGTGTTGCACACATTGCATAATATTGTTATTTTATTATTTTATTTTTATTATGTAATGTTGTTCCTAGATGGACGTGCAACATGTAAAGATTTCCATGGAATATTCTTGATGTTTTGTATTGTAACATTGTAAAAATATTTTATGTAATTATTTAATATTGGGGAAAAGAATTAAATGCCCAATATTAAATGTGGGATCAATGGGTTAGGTAGCACATGGTTTTAGCACATGGTTTATGTAATACCACTTAGTGGTTTTGTGGGACTTGCTACTATATAAGAAGCCACAAGGGTGGTTTTTGTAGAGAGTAAGAGTGACAACAAGAAGATAAAAGGCAAGAGTCAAGCGGGACAAGGCTTGACAGGTTAGCCAAGAGAGCATTTGTGAAGGTTGAAAGCATGGCATGGGATGTGTGGATTCATGTTTGTTCACATAGTTTGCTCGGTTGTGGCTATGGCCATGAAGGCTTCCATGGTTGTATGAAAATGGTATTTTTGCTAAATAATACATGATGATGGATGCTTTTGGAGGCTAGGTTTTTCCCTCAATGAGGGTTTCCCAGGGTATATCTTGTGTCACATTTTGTGGGTATGTTGTCTTTTCTCTTGCATGTGGATTTTAATTCTGTATTTATTTCAGATCTATTATGGGTTATGTGGAAATGGTTATATTCTTTGTTGCCAAGTTTCCTTACAAAATACACTTGTATGTTTATATTTGTATATATATGCATGTGTAGATCTCTAGATATTTATCACTCAGATTGTAGCTTCACATTCATATCCTCATATTTATTTTCATATATACATTATGGCATCCAGTTCTGGGGATTGTGCTCCTACATCCTCAAGGGATGGCAGTGTTCGTGGTGGGGGTCAGAGTGCTGAGTTTGGTACAACACGTAGATTGACCTCCTCCACCCATGATAGATAGAAATTATTTAGAGATACAATTGTGAGATTATCTCGTGCTATGCAAGTTTTGGATACCTCACTTTCCTCTTCTACCACCCTCCCTAATAGGGAGAAGGTCATAGTGATGCAAGAGGAGTTATTTCATATGATTCAGATAATTGAATCATACAACCCTTTTGATGATATGAGCATTGAGACATTTTATTCTTCTTTATCTCACAATGTCACTAGCACTGTGAAGTACACACAGATTGACACTGAGGTTTCCACCGGCATGGTGAAAACCATGTTTCCATCTTATGCAGATCATTGCAGAGTCAGAGGCTACACTACAAAAAAGTGTACTGATCCACTTGTCGCACCATTGATGTATCCTCGTTGGTTGGCTACTCATCATAGATGGCCACAGAAGGATGAGTTCCCCCTATATTTTTTCAAACAATTGTTTGCAAAATTTCATTTACACTATGATGTTGACTATATAGATTATCTAGGGCATGTTGGGCAGGGTCAGGGGAGACTTTTTGACATATTTAGACCCGCGAACACTCCTAGGACCGTTAACAAATGGGCAATGGTGGGTCCAAACCTTTTGGTTATGCCGAGAGGTCCACAGATGCATACTGCAGGTGAGAGTGTTCCTGATGACACAATTAGGACACAAATTTTTTCGAGCATCACCACCATTGCCACATAGTTACACAAAGATTTCTTCTGATCGATGTAGTCGATATATGCTATGGTCTTGAGGTACTACTCCCATAGCTGCATCATCTAGCACACTTGTTGATGATGATTATGGAGTTGCAGACATACCTTCTCCTGTAGACATTTTTGCAGTCTTAGAGGTGGATGCATTGCATTGTTTGGCATCATATTTAGCATCTGATCTTTTAGATGCATATCGAGCATTATCTACACTCTCAGGGATTCCACTTTGTGACATGAGCTCTTAGATTAGACATATTTTGTCACGTACAATAGTCCTAGAGGATTCACAGAGGCAGGAGGACATTCTTGCACCTTCTACTACTCCTACTGCTACACAGGCCCAGGCTATAGCACTAGCCCCAGCTACTCAGGACCCTACAACAACCACCCCCCCCCCCCCCCCCCCCCCCCACCACCACTTAGGCTCTTAGTGGCACCATAAAGCCTAGTCTATTTACTTCAATGCTTTCAGATCAGGGCCGCACTATTGACTTGGATGCTGATACTATTTTTTCATTACATGATTCAGATATCAGTCAGATCGGTAGAGCATTACATAATGCTACGGTAAATATCTCTATATGTTTAGATTTATTTTTATTATAGTAAATAATATGTCTATATGTTTAAATTAATGTATATGTGTGTGTTTGTGTATGTGTTATAGGGTTTGAGTGATAGTATGTTATGTTTTGCTGATCTGCAGACACCGACAGATCCTACACGTAATGAGTCCCAGGTATGTTACAATTTATATATATATATATATATATATATATATATATATTTGATTTATATACATGTATATCTTGATATAATTTTTTTGTACACAATTAAATGGTTCACTTGTTATCATTTGACACAGGGTTCAGATACAGCTGATAGACCCTTTTGGGGACAAGGCCCAAGATCAGGAGGGGGGATGTAGCTGATTAGATCATATGTGGCCTTTTATTTTATTACACACATGTTATGTCTAGATACATATTTATATGGATAGTTTGATGTTTTATATGTTATTTCCATATGCATACATTTTATATCAAGACACTTTGATGTCTTATATGTTATTTTCAGATACATGGTTTATATGGACACTTTGATGTTTTATATATTATTTCTAAATACGTGTTTATATCATGGACACTAAATGATGTTTTATATGTTATATCCAGATACATGTTTATATGGAGATTTTGATGTTTTATATATGTTATTTCCAGACATTTGATCTACATGATCTATTTTTATACATTTGATATGGGTACATTATATTCTCTAGATATATACACATGTATGTTATTGGTCTTTTAATGTAGACATCTATTTTATTGATCTTTTGATGTATTCATCTTTTATGTAACTTATGTATGTGTTATGCACATGTTTCTATATGTTATTCATATTTTCAATATTCAAGTTTACATGTATATGTATAGTTATTCATCTTAATGCCTTAATCTAAGTGTAATTAACTATATAATTTTAATGGTTGACGTACATAACAATATAACATATATTTAATGACATGTCTTAATTAATTGTATAATTAACTATATTTAGTCTAATTATATTTAATGTAGATCATGTATTAACTATATTTAATGACATGCCTTAATTAACTATAATTAACTATATTTAACCTAATTAACTATAACTAACTATATTTAATCCTATTAACTATATTTATTCTAATTATATTTAATGTCTTACTAATTAACTCTATTTAATGACTTAATTAACTCTATTTAATGACATGCCTTAATTAACTATAATTAACTATATTTAACCTAATTAACTATAACTAACTATATTTAATCTAATTAACCATATTTAATCTAATTATATTTAATGTCTTCATAATTAATTCTATTTAATGACTTAATTAACTCTATTTAATGCCATGCCTTAATTAACTATAATTAACTATATTTAACCTTTAAATTAACTATATTTAATCTAATTATATTTAATATCTTAATAATTAACTCTATTTAATGACTTAATTAACTGTATTTAATGACATACATTCTTAATTAACTATAATTAACAACATTTAATTAATAAAATATAATGTACATGTAATATGTAACATAGTTCATATAACATATACTTGTAAGAACATAACGATTATATACAAACATAAAGAATGTATCATATAAGAACATATAAAGATTATATGTACATACAAATACATACAAATACTAAAAGGGTTGTCTTAAGGGGAGGTCCTAAGAGACCTAGTCTTAAATGAGATATCCATGTCGAATTTAAATAAAAATAACAATACATGTCTAATTTTGCATATGCAAGATAAATGATCCAATGTACAAAAATTTATAAAACAAATATCCTGTCAATATTAAATATGAAAGTATAAAAGCTATACAGGCATAACTCAACTAGAGCTCCACAAACAATGTATTGTTAGGATCCTCTCTACTTTTTATTATCTCTAGAAGTTTTTCATGTTCTTCAATAGGCAATTTCCACTTTTGATTTCCACGACGTCCTTTTCTTTGTAGTGCTTCAAATTGTAATTTGGTTTCTATAACATGGTTACTGTAGTGTAAAACCTTTTCTCCAGGCTTGTATTCAATAAATTCAATACCACTACCAATTACCCTTGTTTGTTGATAATATGTTCCTTCAATAACAACTAATCCAATTGGATATGATTGTTCATTAGCATCTATAGTTCCTTCTAGCAACTTGTGTTTTGCTTTTGTGCATCTTAAAAGATAATAGTCCACATTTTCCGCATTATCTGGTAAGGCTTGAACTGCAAAAATATCTCCTGCATGTATATAAAAAGATAAATATAAATTAATTTTAAAACAAATATACATGTATATTAATTTATATATATGTATATATGCATACAAACCTACCATAAGTAAATCAGAAATGCGCTCATAATCAGCTGAATATACAGGATCATGAATGTCAATGTCAATGTCAACATCTTCAAAAGGAGGCTTTCTAACTATCTCCTTCAAATCCCAATGTGAAACATATCCATTCCCAATATTTTTACATGCACTCACTACATTGTCCTTAATGCAGTCATCACAAAAACATGTTTTCTCTCTTACTTTAATTACTGGAGGTTTATGATTTCCTGTAGTCATCACTTGATGTAAACTTCTAATTCCAGGAATCGTTTGACAATTGCAAGGATTAGATCGATCTATATCTGTTACAAATACAAAAACTAATTGTCATATTTCAAGATAAATATTTAATTAAAAACTCAACTTGATTTGAAAAAGACATTAAAAATAAATATAACTTAGTTCACCTTTCACCTCCCAAAAGTAATGCTTATTGTATTCAGTATCTCGAGTAGCAAAATGAACTTTGCACCATTCAACAATTTGATTTGTGCTCTCTATCCTATTCCCTGTATGTACATACAATAAGCATGTATATATAAAATTTAAAATATATGCTATTAGAGTATTAAACATGTACATTTAAAAAATGAATATATTTACCTGCAAGTTCATGTTCTCGAAGCGCACGTTTTATACATGCTCCTACTCCATCATGCTCTCCTTTTGCATGTCCACTTTCAAAGAAATTCCATAAAAACTTAACATTGGTTCTAGCATGTTGCATTGCTAACCAATTAAATGCTTTTGTAGATTTGAATTGTCCTGTGAACGTGAAACATGATAAGTATCTACAATTATCCAAGTACATATATCAAATAGAAATAGACATGTCCAAATAAATATAAGTTAAAATAAAGTTAAATAAATGTGTAACTATTTCATGTATACTAACCTGCACATCCATCAGACCAAATCTAGTGCTCTGAAATATTTATTCCACGATTTCTGAGATCTTCAGAGAACATTGCAAAACAATGAGCCACATAACTCCTATCATGAACTCTATCGTCACTGATATAGAAATGAACCTCTTTGATGATGATGCGTTCATTTTCATCCAATCTTTCTATTTGATCCACCTCAAATTGTGCATGTCTATAGGTCACTTGCACAAATATTGGAACTTTCTCAGAATGATAATATTGGCTTTGGAGCTCTGTATGAGGTGCAAATGTATAATTCTCAGAAAAATCTACAACTAAAAGTATACAATCAAGTGGAAATTTTTTTTTGGAATCATGAAACTTTTTAGCTTGCCATCGTGCACCATGACAATGTTGGATATGTGGATATATCAATGGATGGAACTTGGCCATGAACTCATCATAATGCAATTCACTCTCCTTCAATACAATTTTTTTGGATTCATCCCCTCTATTATTTTGGTATGTATCATATTCATATCTCATCCATGAAACTGGTGTGCATTCATTAATATTCTCAACTTGCATAATTTCAAAAAAAATGTGTAAATCTGCACAATCTTCACACTGATTTTTGATGTATTGCACTTTGAATTCATCTGAATCTTCTAATTTATCACATAATATGGACCTCACAAATTGTGTTGTACTGCTAGGGATGACCAAATTAGGATCAAGTATTGCCATAACTTTTTTAAATGATTGCAAGTGTAGACCAAATTCAACATGATTTCTACAACAACAAGTTTTTCACATCTTATTTATGCGTACAAAGGAAGGATGTAAACTCTCAAACATTATCTGACATATTTTGACATTTGAAAATTCTTGTTTGAATGCTTCAAAAAGTTCACTTTGAGTTATATCTATGAAATGTTTTGGATGTTCAATTTTGGCCCCTGTTTCTTGATATTTAATTTGTATAGTATCACGCCTGTTGGAAGAAACACGAGAATGTGTGGTCCAAAATTCAATAACTTGTCTTTTTACTTCTTCAAAAATCTTGTATTTTCGAGGAACTCTACAAATATTCACCCAGTTATTCTCAATGTTATCATCTAGCATATTTCTCCTCTTGATGCATCTCTGGACAGTTCTTCTAGATATATGTAGTACATCAGAAATTGCATGTACCTATTTTCTATGTGTCAATTTTCTACTAGATATAGTAGTCATCAATGCTCTGCGTGCATTACTCAAATCACCTCCTCGAGTTGTGTTGTCAATTTTGTTATAAGCATTTTGCAAATTTTCAACTATTGTTTTATTAATATTATGGGCATGGCTTTTCCTGTTATCAACACCCAACAACTCTAAAACAGGTCTCATATCTTTTCTCCTAAATAACTTGACAAATAATTGTGCCTATCCAAATATACTTTTATCCTTGAAATATTCATCCCACATGTTCTGACAATGCTTTCTGATAGTGTTATTATTTATCATATCTTTTGATGGAATTTGGTTAAAAATTAGTTCTTCATCCAAATCCATCAAATTTTTTATGCTTTCTAATTTGTCTCTATCAATAGAACTATCAGTTTCTTCCTCTTCATTACTTTCATTTTCTTCATGAATCTCATCATGTTCAGGAATTTTAGTAGGTTGGTTTTGAGCATGTTTTGTATGGCCTTTCATTTTTTCATCTCTTTTTCTATCATATTTCCTTGATCTTTTCCTTTTACTACCCATTGAATATTTCAATCTATAGAAAAATAAATAAATAAATTTAGATTTCACTAAATATCAGCTAATGGTTCAATATATAATACATAAAAATAAAAATAATTAGAAGAGAAAAAAAGCACCTTCAAAATATTCGATCCTTTGCAATATTGATTAAATTCAATTTTTTTCGCTGTCCCTGTATATTTAATTTTTTTAAAAAGGAAAAAAAATATTTTTTTATATCAAAAAGTCACATTAACCGCTAGTGGTTTCTCCTACCGGCAGGTGTTTTGGCCAAAACAGTTTCGACCGAAACAATTACGGCCGAAACAGTCTATGTGGCAGCCAAACAAGCAAAAATCAAAACTTCTGTAAACATCTCACTTTGAAGGCAAATTTGACCTACTAAATTGAAGAATTTTTTAAAACTAAAAATATACTTTTGTAGTTCTCAGAGTCACAATTATGATTATATAATTTTTTTAAAGTTTTGATTATGAATAATATGTTATAATTTGAGAATATTACAAGTAGGTACCTTAAGATTCAGGAAGATGTCTATTCAAAAATAAGAAAAAAATAGTAAATCATGTTAAAAAATTAATTTTTTTTATGGTGCACTAGAGGAGAGAGTCTTCTTCAAGAATATGTAATTTAAAAAAAAAAAATGTAGATTTGATGGAAAAAGTTTGACGGGAGAAAAAAACTATCTATTTCTGATAACTTTGACTTTGACCAGTTATAACTTCAAAAATATTAGTCGAATTTCAATTTTTCTTTTTCAGTGCACCAGGTATACATGTTAACTCTAACATATTCCAAAATCAAACCAAAATATGAACATTTGCATATATTTGTTTGACAGGAAAAAAACTCTATATTTTTAGTATTTAAAAAAAATTAAAAAATACACTTTAAAAATTCAAAAATAAATAAAATTTTCACTCAATTTTTTAAAAAAAAATTATAGACATAAACTTCATCCAATTTTACACATTTCATTAGTTTACATCATCTTCAAATTCTAAGCACAAATGCCACTTTTATTTCGTTAAAGTTGAAGACTTTAAATTCTGATATCACTTCTCCTTTATAAAAGGTGACACAAGTTTGTGCTTTTACCCATATAGAAATCTTGAAAGGTACCTAAATTTGGGTAAGACCTAAGAGCATCAACATGGGCCACTAAAGAAAGTTGAGAGTCTAACTTTTCAAAACCTTTGAAAGATTGGTTAACTACATTGGTTTGGTTAGTATAATCATGTATAATATCTAGTCCCACCTCATGAGATGAGATGTAAGAGAGTCCCACTCATATTCATTTGAATCAGTTATTTGATTATGACCCACAAGATAATAAATATTTATCCTCTCTCTCTCTCTCTCTCTCTCTCTCTCTCTCTCTCTCTCTCTCTCTCTCTCTCTCTCTCTCTCTCTCTCTCTATTAGGATCTTTTGTGTTACAGTCATCAAATTTAGGTTTCCTTGAAGTGGAGGCCTCAATAGTGTGATTATTAAGTAGCTCATCATCTCCCCCCAAAAAGGAAGTATATAGGATGAAGTTTGTAAGAATTATTTAGAATAACTAAGAGGGGGAGGGTGAGGGATGAATTAGTTATCCTCAGATTCATTTGTATGAACTCAACTTCTAATCACTTCAAATACTTTAGATCTAATCATTAAGTAGCTCGATATGTATAGTAAATAATCACCAACATAAAACTTGTAGTCCACTATCCTAATAGTAACAAAATTAGTAGAATGTAAAACATTAACAATAAAATGTCTCAAATAACATCCATACAAGTATGACACTAGGATTTAATATGGAAGCCTAACTTCGAAAAAACTATCAATAACATGCTACCAATTTTCACTCTTTTGAAGTGATCTTTGTGAGGATGCAACCCTATTAAAGGTTAAAAAATATACTTTTTAATGTGAACTTATTAAATGATTTAATCACCCTATTAGGAGTGACTTAGTTAGAGGGCATTAAGCCATTCTATTAAAATGTCAACTTGATTAAAAGATTTAAAAATGAATATTATCTCAACCTTGATTAAAGGATTTCAATACTAATACAATGGCTAGAAAGTAACAATAGGTTGATCTATTAAATACTATTGGAATATAGATGGACTAATAGGGGGGGGGGGGGGAGGGGGGGGGGGGGTGTTTAATCAGTTACCACAAAAATATTTTCATAGATCCTTAGATGTCTGACAAAACTGATTACTATTGTCACTTGGTAAACACACAGAAAAATGTTGTAACTTGGTAAATTTAGAGTATGTTTTACTTTAGTTGATCTAACATCAATAGTAATAATTTGCAAACATGAGAGAAATGAAATGAAAACAAGAGACACTGGATTTAACATAGAAACCCAATATGGAAAAAACCACCAATGTAAATAGTAACTATTTTTACTCTTTTGAAGTGAGCCCTATTAGGAGCCAACCTGGTTAAAGGTTACAAAACACACTATTAGGTGTGACCTTGTTAGAGGATTTAATCACCTTGTAAGGAGTGGCCTTGTTATAATTCTTTAAAACAATTCAATGGAACTGTCACCTTATTAAAGGATTTACAAATGGCTGTTAAACCAACTCTTTTAAGAGATTTTGGATCACTGTTACAATGGTAAGAAAGTAACAATGAAATGACCTGATTTAGATGCTACTAAATTGTTGATTATAGATCTCTATTCTACTTTATAATAGATCTTTCTTGATCGAATATTACTTTGCTACTCCATGAGGATATCTGACCATCCTTCAAGTTTGCTCACACACGTTCCTTCAATCAATCAATACACTTGCATACTACTAAAAATCACAACTTGATCTTACATTTATATCATTAAGATTATCAAGTTGACTCAATACAAATTAAAATGACCAATAATCGTTACATAATTAGCTGTAATTAATACTTGAAATAAATTAAACTTCATATCCCAAATCAACAAAATCCTTTGATGGCTGACCTAGCTCAATAAACACTAGTCCTAACATGATCTCCTATGTTAACCAACAGATGCTTGGTTAACATTGTGAACTTGCAAAATCCTTTGGAAAAAAATTGAGCTCAATTAACATTGATTCTAACCAACTTTCCTTCATTAACCATGAGAACATTGTTAACACTGATTCCTGCCATAATTCCTTCAACACCCGAGTGAGCTTGGTAGACACAGTCTTCATAGAGTAATTTTCAAGAATGCTTGGTAGACAAAGAACATTGTCTTTCTAACCAAGTGAGCTTGGTAATCATTGACTAACAACTGATATGACATTTGTGTGACATCAAAGACAATACACAATTTGAGAACAAGACTTTCTCTGTTAGAAAGTTTCTCCCTCTTAGATTTTATACCACAAGTTTCTCTTTTATGTAGTAATCTCCCTCTATAAAGGAATGACATAGCTTCTTTCAAATTTTAGAAAGATATGACAATAAAATCTCCATCTTTGATGACACATGCCAAAGACACCACATACCAAATTAGTGTCAATGTACCTTGAGTACTAATTCATATGCAATGTTCTCTTATAACTATGCTGCATCAACTAATAGATCTTCAACTAGGTTCCTATTGATGCATCACTAAAGCTTTATTTAGTGAGCTTCAAATAGCAGAATGAACCCTAACTTACCTCTTAAATACAAGAATACATCCTTAGGTAATGGCTTAGTAAATATGTTTGCAATCTATTCTTTTGTATGGAAATATTCCAATCTGATTTCTTTGTCCTGCACTAGTTCTCTGACACAATGATATTTTATAGCAATATGCTTGGTTTTGGAATGCATCACTGGAATTTTTGATATGTTAATTGCACTTTTATTATCACAAAACATGACAATTGGTTCTTTGATCTCAACCTTCATGCCTTCCAACAACTATTTAAACCAAAAAATATTAGAAGAGTTCACTACTGCTGCAACATATTTTGATTCTATTGTGGATTGGGATGTGTAGTTTTGCTTTTAATTGTCTAAGATACCAAACTTTTACCAATAAAGAATTCTCCACTACTTTTACTCTTTCTATCATCAAGATTACTAGCCCAATCAACATCATTAGACACTTTTAGGTCCATATTTCCTCCAAGTTTATACCATAGACCATAGTCTTTAGTGCCTTTCAAATATCTCAAGATTCTTTTGATTGCCATCATATGATTTTCTCTAGGTTTAGCTAAGAATATTGCCACTATACCAACAACAAGAGCAATATTAGGCCTTGTATGAACTACATACTATAATTTTTCAATCATTAATCTATATAAGGTCTAATCTACTTCTTTTGAGTCATCATCTTTGGTAAGCTTTAGTCTAGTACACATGGGGGTTCCAACTAGTTTTGAATCTTCTGTACCAAACTTCTTGAGTATCTCCTTGATATACTTAGACAGAGTAATATAGGTACCATTCTTGCTTTCCTATATCTTCTATCCAACAAAGAACTTGATCTCATCAAATATAGAAATTTCAAAATCTTTATTCATTTTTTTAAGAAATTCTTTGCATAGATCATCATTCCCTGTGAATAAAGTGTCACCCATAAATATCTCTACCAATACAATCTTGTTATCTGGTCCTTCCTTGATGTACAAACTACTATTATCATTAGTTCTTTGGAAAGCAATCTGCAAAAGGTAGTTATGTAATCTTTCATTCCATGCTCTAGGAGCTTGTTTTAGACCATACAAAGCTTTGTACAACTTGCAAACCATGTCCCTTTTATCTGGATCAACAAAACCTTTTGGTTGTTCAATGTAGACATCTTCATCAAGAATACCATTAAGAAATGTAGATTTAACATCCATCTAATATACCTTGAATCCTTTATGTGCTACATATGCAAGTAAGGTCCTGACACCTTCTAATATTGCAATAAGAGAAAAAGATTCACCATAATCAATTCCTTCTTCTTGAGAATATCCTTTACGCACTAGTCTTGCTTTGTTTCTTCATACTTATCAATCTTCATTTAGCTTATTTTTGAATACCCATTTTGTTCCAATCACATTTTTATCTTTGGGCATAGGTACAAGAGTCCAGGTTTTGTTCCTCTCTATTTATTCAATTTCTTCATTCATAGCCTCAATCTAACTTTCATTTTCAAATACATCTTTAACACTTCTAGATTCAAAATGAACAAGTAAAAATGTACCTTTTAGCTTACTTCTTGTCTTAGTACCTTCTAATTTATCTCCAATAATCTGATTAAGTGCATGATGCCTTCTGACATACTTGGCTAATATAGGTTCTTTTCCTTTTGACTAAATTCCACTATCTTCATTTTGAATTTCAACTTCTGGCTCTAGTTGTTTAGAATTGTAGGCATTGGCTCGGTCACTTCAAAATGTGACTTGGGTCCTTGTGACTCAGTTTGAACTTCTTGCAACTTGGTGACTAAGGAAGACTCAAGAGAAGAAGTCTCCTTTTTTATAGATGTGTCTGGAAATGTATCAAGTTTGATGTAACCAAATCTCCTGTAATCTTCTGGTTCCTTTTTTCTTTCTTCTTCAGTCCTTTTTGCAAACTCATCAATTTTCACATATGCACTTTCTATGATTTTATGAGTAGAGAAATTTAAACATCTATATGCCTTACTTCTGTAAGAATATCCTAAGAATATACCTTCATCACCTTTTACATCAAACTTTCCTTTTCTAGATTCTTTCGAGATATAACATTTTCTTTCAAATACTTTTAGGTAACTTACATTGGTTTTGTAGCCATACCATAATTCATAGGGAGTTTTATATAAGTCCTTCTTCAACTGTACTCAGTTTAAGGTATGAACTATAGTGTTGATGGCTTCCTTCCAGTATTTGATAGTAATGTTCTTTTCAATCATTAAAGTCCTTGCACAATTCATGATGGATATATTTTTCCTTTCAGCTATTCCATTCTGCTTGGGAGTTTTAAGGGTTGATACATGTCTTTTGATTCCTCTTTCAATACAAAAGTTGTTGAATTCATTGGAGATAAATTCACCACCTCTATTTGATCTTAAGAATTTCAATCTTTTCCCTATTTGTTCTCTATTCTTGCCAAATACCATTTTAATTTCTTAAATGTTTCTGACTTCTCTCTTAAATACATAATAGTCATCATTCTAGAGTAGTCATCAACAAAAAGAATAAATAAATTTTCTCCATTATAGTTTTCAATTCCAATAGGTCCACACAAATCAATATAAACAATTTCCAAGATATCTTCAAATTGATAGTTTTTGCTTTTAAAACTAGTCTTTCCCATTTTTCCAATTTGATAGTTCTTGCATAAACCAACATCTAGTTTCTTCAAACTAGGAATGCCTCTTACTTTCCTAAATTTTCTTATTTTCACCATGTTATCAAAATTTGTATGGCATAACCTTCTGTTCCATAACCAACTTCTTCAACTTGAGCAATAAAACATGAGCAATCACCAAGATCAAGATCAAATAGGTTACCTTTAGTTTGTTTGCCTAATCCAATCAGTTTTCCTTTGTCATCTAGTAGTCTTTTCTTGCCATGCATGAATTCCACCTTGAATCCAATGTTGATTAGCTATACCACACTAAAAAAATTATGTTTTAGTCCTTCAACCCAATAGGCATTATCACATACAAGTTTTTTGGTTAATGAGATTTGGCCTCTCCCTTTTATTCAACAAGGTTCATTATTTCTAAATCTTACACTACCACTATCATAGTCTTCAAAGTGTTAAAACTTTGTCTTATCTCTAGTCATATGATGTGAACATCCACTATCTATGATCCATGTATCATTTTTTCTCACATGATAGATAAGTGCCATCTTATCTCCTTCATCATCAAATTCATCTTTTACAGCAATGTAAACTATCTCATCTTCACTATTGTCAGAATCCTTAGCCATAAAACAAGTTTTCTTACCTTTTTCCTTGAATGATTTGTGATTTTTGAAATCCTTCTTGCCATTGCACTTATAACTTTTCTTCTCATCCTTTCTTTCTTTATTTGGGCACCTGGCAGTAATACAACTAATTTATTCACATGAAAAATAGATTAGGGGAACTTTACCTTTTTATTTGACTCTGCTTCTAGAATATTTTCTTCCAAATAATGCTTCAACAACTTCAAGATCACTATCAAAACTTTCCTTTGATTCTTTTTCACTCTCTGATTGATCGCCCTTTATTTTCTTTCCTTTTTCTTTAAGTGAAAGCTTAGCCTCAAATTTAGATTTAGTATTTTTTGAAGATAGAACATAATTGTCATAATTTTCCAGCTCAAAAGCTATCAACCTTCCTACTAAGGAATCCAAAGTTATCTTATGATTTATCTCACACCTCCTTTCTTGAATAGAAAATACTCTAATTTCATAGATATAAAGTAATTTTTTAAGAACTTTACTTACAATGGTTTCATCCTTGATTTCTTCTCCAAAAGCTTTGATTGCACGAACATTGGCTTTGATTCTTTCCACATATTTGGCAATATTTTCATCTTCTCTCATTCTCATCTGATCAAATTTTCCTCTAAAGCTTTCTACTTTGGCTCTCCTTACATTGTCATCACCACCATAGATGTCCTTTAGCTTGTTCCAAATGTCAAAAGTGGTTTTGTAGTCCTTGATCTCATCAAATTCTTCATAGCTAAGAGCAGATGCAATATCTATCATCATGGTGTTATGGTTTTTTTGTCAACAATACCTCCAACAAATAATGTACCAGTAGGAGTTTTGTATTATTCATCAAGATATTTGCATTTTGAATCACCAATAGAAGTTAGATGAAGTCTCATGAGTCCCTGTCATGCTGAAAAGTTGTCTCTATTAAGCTTTGAAATTTCTCTCTTGTAAGACATCTTGATCTTTAGCTTAGGTCCTTGAAACCTTTCTTGCAAGAACCAAAAGCTCTGATACCAATTGTTGGAATATAGATGGAGTAACTAAGAGGGGGGGTGGGGGGTGAATCAGTTACCACAAAAATATTTTTATAGATCCTTAGATGTCTGAAAAAACTAATTACTACTATTACTCGGTAAACATACTGAAAAAATGTTGTAACTTAGTAAATGTAGAATATGTTTTACTTTAGCTGATCTAACATCAATAGTAATAATTTGCAACACAAGAGAAAATAAATGAACGTAAGAGACACCAGATTTAATGTGAAAACCCAATATGGGAAAAAACCACCAATGTAACTAGTTAATGTTTTAACTCTTTTGAAGTGAGCCCTGTTAGGAGCCAACCTAGTTAAAGGTTACAAAACACATTGTCAGGTGTGACCTTGTTAAAGGATTTAATCACCCTATAAGGAGTGGGCTTGTTAGAGGTTTGTAAAATAATTCAATGAAACTGTCACCCTGTTAAAGGATTTACAACTAGCTATTAAACCAACTCTTTTAAGAGATTTTGGATCACTGCTACAATAGTAGGAAAGTAACAATGAAATGACCTAATTTAGATGCAACTAAATTGATGATTGTAGATCTTTGTTTCACTTCATATTAGATCCTTCTTGATCGAATATTACTTTGCTACTCCACAAGGATATTTGACCATCCTTCAAGTTCACTTACACACTTTCCTTCAATCAATCAATACACTTGAATACTGCTAAAAATCAAAAATTGACCTTATATTTATATCATTTAGATTGTCAAGTCAACTCAATACAAATTACAATGACCAATAATCATTCCATTGACCTTATATTTATATCATTCAGATTATCAAGTCAGCTCAATACAAATTACAATGACCAGTAATCATTCCATAGTCAGCTATAATTAATACTTGAAATAAATTAAACTTCATATTCCAAATGAACAAAATCCTTTGATGGTCGACCTAGCTTGGTAAACACTGGTCCTAAAATGATCTCCTATGTTAACCAATAGATGCTTGGTTAACACTAGGAACTTGTAAAACCCTTTAGTAACCAAGTGAGCTTAGTTAACAGTAATTCTGACCAACTTTCCTTCATTAACCATGAGAAATCGATTAACACTTATTCCTACCATAATTCCTTCAACACCCGAGTGAGCTTGGTAGACATAGTTTTTGCAAAGTAATTACCAAGAATGCTTGGTAGACAAAGAAAAATATCTTGCTGACCAAGTGAGCTTGGTAAGCACTGGCTGACAACTGATATGACATTTGTATGACATCAAAGATAACATGCAATTAGACAATTGTATCCAACAAAATACAACTCACTTTACAAATAAAAACCATGATGTAGCTCATATGTTGATCCACTAACTCACCTCCATTATTATCTCTATGCATGATCTTCTTGAAAATCCTTCAAGTAATCACACTTCACCTTTTCATAACTTTTCTCAACCTTCTATTTAAGTTCTCTACTCAATAGCATTAAAAAACATCTACTTGAAAACCTTTGATTAGGTTATCCTTATGCCTCCTTAAATAGGTGGCTCTAATCTTTTTCTCGGTCAAGCCTATGGATTTGGTCTTTCTTCAATCATTCATTCTAGGCTTTAATATTACTTTTCTTCTCCACTAGGATATGATTAAAAAATCACTTATCTTGTCAAGGTATAACTAATCAACTTCCCATTGTAATTTCTCATAAATCAACCTCTCCTCTAGGCCTTTTTATTATCTCTTTCTCAAATCCTCTTCATCAATAATATTTATAAAGTACTCTACTCAAATAGCAACTATATTACCAATAAGGTTTGACATCAATGAAAAAATAAAACTATTCCAATCATGGTTCTAACAAATTCCCTCTTTGGCATTGATGGAAACATCTCTTGTTACCATGTAATAAAAAACATGTAATTACCTCAAGAAGTTCCATTTTTCTTTAGTATCAAATTTTTTCTTTTAGTTTCATTATAATTCTCATCCATTGAATTTGATATGCAACACATAGACTCCCTCTTTTATATTAGAACATGAAATCAATCAACTCTTTGATATACAACTCCTGGATGCTAGCAACACTCTTCACTAATTTTTTCTACATATCTGTAACAATATTTGCACAATGTATGGTAACTATATGGAATTTCCCTCTTTATGTCTTAGAATGGTAACTTATAACATCTCCCTCTTTGACAACAATTCCAATGACACTTCATCTTTCTCATACATCTTCACCATGTAGATATCTTCATATCAGTGTTTTGAATTTAGTTCTTCATTTATCATATTTCTTCACTACTTTAGGAATCTCCTAAAGAATGAATTTCTACATCAACTTTTCTAATGCCCTGCCCAAAGATCTTTGGAACAAGGATCTATAAAAGCCAAATATATGTATATTTTAAAAAACATGGATTCAAACAACATTAACATGCAACTGATCAAAAGATCACAATAGAAGATTTAACCAAGCAATCCAAACAACCAATGATCTCCAAGGGTAACTACTTACTAATGCCTTTGATAACCAACTATGAAAGTTTAAGAAAATAAGAAACTCTTCATCTCTTATTTGTTAGGACCTAGGTAGGGATACAACCTAATAGGGTATCCAAAACACCCTTTGAAAATCATCTAACATGTCCAAAATTACTTGCTTTTTTCTCGAGTAGGGTTTTTCCCAGAAACCATATGATACTTTTCTAATATCGTATGACACTATTCAATACTACTAGGCAATACTTTTCTAGTATTATGTAATACTTTTTACAACTATTGTGTGATACTTTCTAGTATTGCACAATAAACTTAACTATTACTATGTGATACTTTACCAGTGTCGCACAATAGAATTTGCTAGAGCCATGCAATATTAGAATGTATCACATCATATTTCTCCTTATAGCTATGCAATACTTTTCTAGTATCCTCTAATTCTGAAACAATGCTACCCATGTTTATAAGGAAAAAAACTCAATGAATAAAATAGAAGGAAATAAAGTTAGAACCTCCACACTGTGGAGTACCAAAACCACAACAGTTGAGGAGTAAACACTGGATAGATACAAAATATCGATAACTCTAACATCTAAACCATGGCATCTAATGTAATCATGTAGAAAAGAAACTTCACAATAAAAATACATGTGCATAAATTAATTTTTTGAAAACAATTATTTAACTGTGTGTTGTCTTTGATGTTACACAAAATGTCAAGCCTTTACTGAGTAGTCAGTGATAGGCGAGCTTACTCAGGCATCAAAGGATGTTTCTTGTATATGCTGAGCATTTATTTGCAACTAAGTTTAGAGACAGTATTGACTCAGCTCAATCAGTTGATAAAGTGAATTTAGTATTGATTGAGTTGGGTTGGTTAACATTAGAACTCTTTTTCTGACCGTATTGGGTCAATTAACAAAGTGATCCTTTATGTTGACCAAGTACTCAATTCTATATTAGCTAACTATCTACATATTTAGTTCCATAAATTTATTGGTTAATACAAGCTGATTTAAGGGATAAAAATTGTTTAATTAAAATAGTATTCAAGCTGACTTGACAAGGTGAACCATATATACGAAAGGTCAAGTTGAGGATTAAAACGTGGCTTTAAAGAAGATAAATTAAGGAAGAAAATTTGAAGGATATTTGTAAAGGGAAGCGTATCTGAGTTCATTAAGCTACAAAGAACATTTTGATCAAGGAGGATTAAGTAATCAAGCTAGAACTAAGATCTAAATTAGAAAAGTTAGCTACATCAGCAATCAGGTCAAGTCATTGTTACTCTCTAATAATTGTAGCAGTGAATCAAATCTCCTAATAGAATTAACCTAACAACTATTCAATAAATCCTCCAACAAGGTGGAATTTCTAGATTGTAATGCTAGAAGACCTCTAACAAGGTTACTACTAATAGGGTGAATTAAATACTCTAATAGGGTCACACCTAACATTATTTTTTGTAACCTTAAACAAGGTTGGCTCCTAACAAGGCTCACTTTAGAAGAGTAAAAAATAGTAACTAGTTGCAATTAGTGGTTTTCTCAAATTGGGTTTGCATGTTAAATCTTGGTGTCTCTTGTGTTCATTTTATTTCGTTTATGTTTTTGTTGTATCACTTAATCTAGTAATGTAACATGAATACTAACTATTAAATGAGAGTATTAACAATACTAAAGTAGTTAACACTTAAGATAAGACTAATGGTTATCACCACAAAAAGAAGAAAACCAAGAATGATAGGCTCCTTATGGTATAACTAATAATGAAGTGGATGTGTCCCTGATAGATGGATATGTGTACTCATGATTGTGCTCAAGATTCAAGTGAATGAGTGATTATCAAGTATGTGCATGGAGGATGGTTTCAACAATGGAGGTATGGAAGGATTTCAGCATTATGATGGTATTATGGTAGTTTTAATGCTCTCAAAATAACATTATAACTTTGCATGAAAAGGTGGATGATATTCATGAAGGGAGAGGGTTCTATTTATAGGCCAAGGGGTAGAGAGATGGATGATTAGGGTGCAAGGATGACAAAATGGTGAGGGAAGGTCTAGATGCACTCAAAAAGGAGCACATGGATTGTGCTTCTTTAGGGCCAATAGGAGAGTGACACTTGTCACAAGGAGGATGAGTGTGAGATGATAGGATAAGGGTTGGTTAGGGGAGTAATGAGGGAGGTTGAGTATGTAAGAGGGATGTAAGAGTCATAAAGGGAGATGTAAGAGATGTAAGAGTCATAAAGGGAGATGTAAGATATGTAAGAGTCATAAATATTGGAGGGTGAGAGTGAGGATGAGTTTGTTGACTTTAGCTTGGGTTAGCAAGTCTTAACCCTTGCTTAAGGTTGTGTGCATGTTTAGGAGGGGGATTAGGATTAGCTTAGAAATGAGGTTAGGGGGTAAGTGGTTTAGCTTTGATGGGATGGGTTAGTTAGGTGGCTTAAGTGAGGTTAGTATGGGTGAATGGGTTGGATTAGGGGTTATGATAGGGTTTAGGGATGCTTTTAGGGCTTTAAATGTTTTATTAAATGATTTATTTAATAAAATGGGGATATGGGATTAAATAAAATAGATTTGAGGATTTATTTAATTTAATAGAGGAAAAGGAATTTAATTGATAAATTGATTTTGGGTTATCATTTGATTTTATCAATTGGACTATAGTTAATTAAATAAATTAATTAACTAGGGGATGAAAATTAATTAATCAAATGGTAAATATTTAATTAGCAATGTCCTAGGAGATGACTATATATGATTACCTATTTGTATAATTAGATTTAGGTGTCTACATTTATAACTAATTTAATAAAGGCTAATCACATTAATATCTTAAGATCTAATTATCTGTACTAACCATGTGATAGTTATATATTTGGTGTTAACCAAGTTACAATGAAATATTCAATGTTAACCAAGTTACAATAGGATTTGGTTTTATATTTGTGTTGACATCTTAAAAGGGACTTGGATTTGTTTTTGTAGTAACTAATTACCCCTCCCATCTAAGTTATTTCTAGCAACTGGTATGAGAGGACCTAAGCTAAAGATTAAGATGTCTCATAGAAGGGAAATCACTAAGTTGAACAAAGATAACTTCCAAGCATGACGTGAACTCATGAAGCTACATTTGGCAATCATTGGAGATGCAAGCCTAAAATACCTAGAGAACAAGTATGTGGCACCTGCTAGACCTTTATTAGTGAACCAAATTGTGGAAAAGAAGAATCACAACACAATGATGATTGGCATTGCTTCTACTGTCAATTATGCTAAATTTGATGAAGTCAAAGATTATCATACCACTCATGAAATGTGGATCACGCTGAAAGATATCTATGGAGGAGATGACAATGCACTAGTACATTTGGGCTCATTTTTTGACCTTTATTGGTAAAACATTTGACCCAGTTTTTGACCAAAATTCGACCAAATTTGACCAAGACATTGGTCGAAAATTTTTTGGTCAAAATTTTGACCAACCTACTGGTTGGTCGAAAACTTTATAAATTGCAAGGACATAGTCTGCCAAGCATTGGTCAAAATTTTGACCAATTCTTGGTAGAAAACTTTTAGGAATTGGTCAAATTTTGACCAATGCTTGGTAGAAAACTACAGGGCATTGGTCAAAATTTTGACCAATTCTTGGTAGAAAACTACTAGGAATTGGTCAAAATTTTGACCAATTCTTGGTGGTAAACTGCTACAAATTGGTCAAAATTTTGACCAATGCTTGGTCAATTTTTTTTTGAGGCTCACAGTTATTGAGATCCACTTCAGCAATGGACCTTCCTATGAAATTTCCATCTAAAACCTTTCTAATGAGATAATGTGTTATGAGCTCTTCATCAGTGGGATGGAATGTGAATCCAGGAGGTAGTTGTGCATCACCCATATTCATGATATGGGTGATGCACAATTGCCTCCTGGATTCACGTTCCATCCCATTGATGAAGATCTCATAACACATTATCTCATTAGAAAGGTTTTAGATGGAAATTTCATAGGAAGGGCCATTGCTGAAGTGGACCTCAATAACTGTGAGCCTCAGGGAGGATTCAATTCCCTCCTTTATTATTCACTATGCATATAATCCCATACACCCATTTGATCTCGAATGATGATATGTATAGAATATTGAGTGTTTGTGCTAAGTGCTCCAAAACCATCCATTTCATGCCTTTATCTGTACACAATGTCTTTCTAGTTTCTTTCTACTCGCACGCCCATTTCATTTCATTTGATCATGTGAAAATTGTGTCACTCTAAGCTCTCAACTGTTTCCTCTTGATTGATCATCTCATAACTGCTGAATGAGAGCTTTGGGATAAGCTATAGGCATCCATCAAAAGTTTGGGTAGATTTAGATCTAGGATATAGTACTAGAGGCTATATTTCATGCCAGTCAAAAAATCTTCTTGGCTATGGCCTGGGGCAATATGAACCAGCCAGATGAGTGCCACATTCATGTTTGATGGAGAAACCCTTCCTGAGAAAGGGGAGAGATTTTTTGTTGACCACTTAGTTGTTGTTCTCCTAAAGCTACATGCCAAAATTAGAAAAAAATAGACTCATCTTTGGAGTTGAATCTACTTTAGTTATAATGAGCAAGCTTCTATTAGATAATGAAATCCAAGAATTGGGGACTTCAAGGAAAATGAGTTAAATGAAAGGGGATTTACAAGAGAGTTAAATGAAAGGGGATTTACACTAGAATATATGCATTGTGCATAACAAAAAGAATCAAGAAAATTAATGAAAGAGGATATATGTGTAACGAATATTGTTTGTTAATGATTGCAACCCATCAGCTATAAATTTTTTCTCATCCCAAAGCACATGATAATGTGTTGGTCTGCTGGTCTCCTATAAATGATAAAATCCAGATCAATTTTTGTTATAATACATGGCAAAGAAAGCATGACAAGTTGATCTGAGAAATAAGTATTATACCTGTATCCCAGCATGACTACAAAGATATGAGTCAAATTCCATGGGATGACAAATTTTGGAATCAACCACAATGCTTAAAAATATAGGAAACCCACATCAGCATTACAAATTGACACCTTTGAATAGAGTAGAATAGTACTATATAGCCTTATAGGACCTTAAGACTTGGCAAGATGTTCCCACTTCTATCTATAGAATGCCTATCTACATGGTTGTTTGCAAATAGTCTAGTATGGTGCCACTTTTGAACAACAAATATCACTAGGGGTTGGTAATTTGGCTCAAGAGATGCACAAGCCTATTCATGCCATAGAAATTATATTTCATATAGTGTTCATCTATCTTCTTGAACAAAATCCAAAGAGAATACAAACAAACTAATGAGCTGTGCCAATCTCAATTGAATAGCAAGTACTATTGTGAGTATTAGGAAATTGACCTTATGACTAGCATCTAGTTCATAAAGTAGAACTTGGTAAAACTACCCTTCACTTACACCATCTTTGAAGAAATACCAAAGTTGTCACTAAGGAGACATGAGAAATGCAAAACTAAATCTCACCACAAAAACCAATCAAGATGAAATAAATTACCTATAAAATATGATTCTTAGAGGCTTTTGTCTTTTTGCTCTGCAAAAAGAAATTAGTAGCTCCTTGCAAAGAATCAAAGTGAAATAATCATTCAAATTCCTAAAATCATACTTTAAATTTTGAGTAGCAAGTGAATTTCCAAAAATCATATTTCAACCAAATGGGTGAATGGATCATATTTAAGGTTTAGTTTAGGATTTTATAAGGGGAAGAAGCTTGCGGGAAAACCAAAGTATCCAACTTCCCTGGGGTGGCACCCTTGGGACCACTTGTAGATTTTGTATAAAATCATCATAGTTCACATCAAGGAAGGTGTATTTTGAATTTAAATATTTAAAGCCATGAGTTTCATTTGTGTGAGTAAAGTGAATACTCTAGGGTGATGTGTCATAAACTATACAAGTCTCCTTCCTCTTCTCCATACTCTCCAAGTTGAAAGCTGTAAATGCAAAAAGGATTGCTATAATTGTGAGTGGCATTACAAATATGTGTGTAGGTTATATTTAAGGTGTGTTTAACATTTCATAAGTATCATAGAACAATATGTGGGCCACCACTCCTTATTTTTCTTTCAATTTCTTTTAGTAAGTGTTTGTGATTTCATATACTGGAACTACAATTCCTTCTTGTTAAATCAATTAAAGTCATGTACAATGTTCCTTTCCCGATTGGAGGTTGAGGCATTGTGTAAAAGGAGCTCTTTTGCTGGGCTCTTAAGTTTGTCAATGTTAGGTTTCAAAATTGCACTCCATTTAAATGTGACAGAAGACATTTTTGCGAATCTTGGAGTCAGTCAAGATCCTTTGTGTTATAAGATAAGAAAGGATCGATTTATGAACAAGGAGAATGTTCTAAGAATTTTTCTTTTTAGATAATGTTAGATTGATAAACCTAGTGAGATGCCTACAAATTAGACCAAAAGATAGAAATTCAATGGCAAATTTTTTACATGCAACAAGCTTGATCATAGGGAAAGGGAATGCCAAAGCAATTCAAATGCTATACCATTTTCTAGATATTGTTCCCAAGTTGACAATATGGACATAGATCTAGAGAATGTAGATCAGATCTAGACCAGAGGTGAGACCTAATAGGAATAGAGGAAACCATACATGCTACAAATATAACAACTTTGGACACATTACAAGAAATTACAGGTTGAGGACTAATCCAAACAATCAAAGGTATGTAAATTAGAATGTTGTTTATTACAAATAAAATATTTATGGACATATTGCTAAGAATTACAGAGATAGAGGTAATGAAACAAGAATAAATGGTTTAGTTAAGAAGAGCAATGCAAATAGTGATGATAGAGGAAAGAAAATTGATGTAAGTGAAATTAAGGATGAAATAGAGATGACATGGGTTAAGAGAGAGTAGATAGACTCTATTGTGGTAGATCACACTAGTCCTTGATGTGAATTCTTCATCAAAAACCTAATTAGGTCAAAGACCTAAATGGGGAGAATATAGCATAAAATCTAAAGACCCTTGGAGATGGCATCCGTTTTTGATGTGGCATAAAGTATAGTTGGATTTGATCCTAGAATGCTACATCTTGGATTGTAGGAAGAGATATTGTCATATCGATGATCACAAAGGATTTTTTAGTAAACTAGTTTTTATCATTTCTTTGGACGTTACTGTTAGGAATAAGGTGTCTAAACCTTGTATAATTCCTATTCTTATTATTTGTTTTTCTAAAATGTATTTCTTGCAATAATGTTGATGTGTCAACATCTTGAATTGTGTGTAAGGAGATCATGACTAAAATGGTTATGAAAGATTCCTATGACACGTAAGAGCTATGTTAGGAAGATTCAATGACGGGTGAAGACATGTGGCAACTAAGATATTTGAGTATTGTACACTCTACTCCAATAGTGGGGTATGGGGCATTGGCTTGAAATTTTTTTTGGGGTTCCTATTTTCTCGAAGAATGGTAAAAACCCTAATACGGTTTACCTTTGGGAGTAGCCCTAAAGTGAAGTGCATGTTATAAGCATTTTTAGGGTTGCGAAGAGATGTGATGCAAAAAAGGTGTATTGTTGGTACTGCAAGTAACTACTGGATTCTTCTGTTGTCATTGTTGAGCTTGCACTGCAAGTGTATTGTAACCTTTTGTTGAAGATAATACATTGTGTAGGTTTTGAAGGGGTGGGGTTGTTTTACCGAAAGGTTTTTCCCCATCAAAAAATCCTTGTGTTATGTGTTCCTTTCTCTGTCTATTTTCTGTATGCATGGTTGGCTGCAATATTGTTGTTTACATGATATTGAATCTATAAGTGTAGAAGATTTTAATAGGATTTGCATCATACTTTCCTTATGAGATTAGTGTAGGAAGCTATTTTCGCACCTGAGTTTCCTTACAAGTGGTATCAGAGCTTGATCAACTTTTGATCCTAGTTGTTGGGTAGGGTTTTTTGAGCTAATCTCAAGTTGAGTGGGAATCTTGTGCAGAGCATCCTGAATCTTATTTGCAGTTTAAGATGGTGAGTTCATCATATGGAAGAATGGAGGTGGAGAAATTTAATGGCACTAATTTTGAGTTGTGGAAACTCAAGATGGAAGACATGTTGGAAGATCGTGACCTATGGGAAGTGACTAAAAATGCTACAAAACCAACAACTATTGCTCAATTAGATTGGTATATCAAAGACCGTAAAGCTAAGGGTCTCATAAGACTCTATTTAACTGATGTAGTCCTTCTGAATGTTCTAGATTAGAAAATCACATATAGTTTGTGGAAGAGACTTGGGGCCATGTATCAGGCCAAATATTTGGTGAACAAGTTGTTCCTGAGGAAGAAGTTGTATTCTATGCAAATGAAGGAAGGTGGATCCTCAACGAATCATTTAAATGCATTTAATCTACTGGCTGCACAGTTGACATTAGCTGGTGTCAAGTTAGAGGAGGAGGATTGTTGCTACACACTTTTGTGTTCTTTACCAGATTCATGGGACCATCTTGTGATGGTTCTCAGAATCACATTAGTCACTTTCAAAATGGATGATGTGGTGTCTTCACTTCTATCAAAGGAGATGCAGAGAAAGACTTTCATTTCAAAAAAAGAAGCCCTTGCTGTTCGTGGGAGATCCACAAAAAGAGGGAAGAAAAATGACAATAAGTCTGACAATAAGGGTAGATCCAAATCTCGTGGGAAGTCAAAGACTTCCAATAATTCCAAGGCAAAATGTTGGAACTATGATAAGACTGGGCACTTCCATAAAGACTATAAAGAGCCTAAGAAGAAGAAGAAAGCCTCAAATTCTGGTTCTGAAAAATCTCAAGAAGATGGTGATGCATTCATCGTAGCTTTGGTAGCCATGCATCTGATGATGTGTGGTTGGTTGACTTGGGTGTATCTTTTCACATGACCTCTCATTGAAACTGGTTCTCAAGATATGAAGAGTTCAATGGTGGAAAGGTGTACTTGGGTGATGATTCTCACCTAAAGATAGTTAGACGTGGAAGGGTCACTATCAAATTTCCTGATGGACGAGTAAAGGGAATCAATGGAGTTATGCACATTCTAGGTTTGGCACGAAACCTATCATCTGTAAGTATGCTGAATGATGTAGGTGTACAAGTTTTTTTTTCTAAAGATGGATGTAAGATGATGAGAGGAGTTATGGTGCTTGCTAAGGGTACTAGGAGAGGTACTTTGTTTCAGCATGATGCATATATTTCTTAGTGTAATAGTTCTTCTGTTTCAAAGAAGAAAGCAACTATCACTTTATCCTCACCATCTGAACGAGCAGTAAAGAAGATTGTGGTTAGTGGTTCTGATGGTAGTGCAACAAGTGTACCTAAGGGTGCAAACACTTTGGAAGGAAAGCTTCCTGCAGAAAAGACAATGTTGTGGCATATGAGATTTGGCCACATTGGTGAGAAGGGTCTCAGAACCCTAAAAAACAAAAATCTTGTTGAGGGGTTAAATGATTGCAATCTCGAGTTCAACTTTTGTGAACACTGTGTATATGGTAAAAAAAATCATGTTTAGTTTTACTCTAGTTCTCAAAAATCTTCTAATGTTTTGGATCTTATTCATTCTGATGTATTTAGTCCTTAAAAGCAAGACACAAGTCTTTAGTCAATTCAAGGAATTTAAAGCTCTTGTAGAGAATCAGACTAGTAAGAAGATTAAGTGTGTGAGAACTGACAATGGTGGTGAGTTTTGCTTAGCAAAGTTTGAACAGTTCTGTAAAGAACAAGGTATCGAGAGGCATAAGACAACTCCTTATACCTCAGAGAAAAATGGAGTTACAGAGAGAATGAATAGGACATTGATGGAGAAGGCTAGGAGTATTCCTAGTGGAGCTAGTTTAGAAAAAAGGTTTTGGGTCGAAGTTGTGGCCACTGCTTGCTATCTGGTTAACAGATCTCCTACATCAAGCCTTGTTGGTAAGATACCCATGGAGGTGTGGTTTGGTAAGAAGCCTTCAATTAGAAATCTTCATGTTTTTGGTTGTGAATCTTATGCACATGTTCCAAAGGAGAAAATATCTAAGTTGGAAAAGAAAGCTGTTAAATGTATTTTCATCGGGTACAGTGCTAGTGTGAAAGGATACAAGCTTTGGGATCCTGTGACTAGTAAGGTGTTGTATAGAAAAAATGTTACTTTTAGAGAGCTAACATCTTCTCCTATTGTGCTACAACTAGATGAAAAAGAAAAGGAAAAAGATGTTGTTCAGTTCCTCCTACCCCTGAGAAGACTGAACAGAGAGACCATGTTGGGTCTAATGATGAGGAGAGCTCTAGTAGCTCTGATAGTTCAGAAGAAGAGGAAGAACAACCTCAACCTCATCCCTTGAGGAGATCCATAAGAGAAAGAAATAAACTAGAAAGGTTTGGTTATTTTATGTTAGATTCCAGTTGTGCTTTTGCTTTGATTACTAACACTGATGAGCCTAGATCTGTGAAAGAGGCTTTGGGCATGGAAAATGTAGGTTCCTGGATTGAGGCTATGGATGATGAGATGGCTTCATTAGAGAAAAAAAAAACATGGTACCTTGTACCTTTTCCTAAAGGGAGAAAATTCATTAGCTGTAAATGGGTGTTCAAGAAGAAATTTTGTGTAGATGGCAATGTTGAAAGGTACAAAGCTAGATTGGTTGCAAAGGGGTATTCACAAGTAGAGGGAATAGATTATGGTGAAATATTCTCTCCTGTTGCAAAGTTGACATCCATTAGATTTTTTGTATCTCTTGCTACATCATATGATTTAGAGATAGAACAGATGGATGTGAAGACAACTTTCCTTCATGGTGATTTGGAGGAAGAGGTTTATATCTCACAGCCTAAACACTACATTGTTAAAGGTAAAGAATCCTTAGTTTGCAGATTAAAGAAATCTGTATATGGTTTGAAGCAATCTCCTAGGATGTGGTACCTTAAGTTTGATGCCTTTGTGTTGTCAATTGGATTTGTAAGATCAAAATCAAATCATTGTGTTTATTTCAGAATTGAAAATGATCACCTTCTTATTGTTGCATTATATGTTGATGATATGTTTCTGTTTGGGAAGGGTAAGGGTATGATTTCTAATTTTAAATCTCATTTGTCAGTACAGTTTGAGATGAAAGATCTTGGGGCAGCTAGGTACATGTTGGGTATGGAAATTAGTAGAGACAAGTCTAACAGAAAACTTTGGTTGAGTTAGAGTAAGTATGTGAAGTCTATGTTGGACAAGTTCAACATGGTAGATTGTAGACCACTATGTGTTCCTATTCTTGTGGGAATAAAGTTATCTATAGATGACTATCCAAAATCTCCTAGTGAGGTGGAGGAAATAAGTAGAGTACCTTATGCTAGTACAGTTGGCAGTCTTATGTATGCTATGGTATGTACTAGACCAGACATTGCCCAAGCAGTGGGAGTCCTGAGTCAATTTATGGCTAATCCTGGACGGATACATTGGGATGTAGTTAAGCGATTATTTAGATATTTGATAGGTACATCAGATTACTCCATATGTTATCATGGTAACTCTTTTGGATCTTTGCATTCAATTTGTATTCATGGGTTTGTGGATTTAGATTGGGTAGGTGATATTGACTATAGGAGATCCACCAGTGCTTATGTGTTCACTATGTTTGGTGGTGCCATCAGTTGGATGAGTAAGCAACAAACTGTGGTTGCTTTGTCCACTATAGAAGCTGAGTACATGGCTGCTACTCATGCTTGTAAGGAAGCCATTTGGCTTAAGAGATTGTGTTTTGATGTTGGTGTTGATGCAGAACAAATTACTATTTGGTGTGACAGTCAGAGTGCTATTTGCCTTGCACAGAATCCAACTTTCCATGCCAGAACGAAGCACATTGATGTGCAGTATCACTTTGTGAGAGATATGGTGGAAGATGGAAAGGTAAATTTGGAAAAGGTAGATATTGTGAAGAATGTTGCAGATACATTAACGAAACCAGTGGGCACTGAGAAGTTTAGATGGTGTTTGAAGTCTATGGGCGTTTTGGCCTATAGCAGTTAGTTCCTGTTATGTTCCTATTGCTCTTACAAGGTGTTCGAAAAGTGGGAGAATGTTAGGAATAAGGTGTCTCAACCTTGTATAATTCCTATTCTTATTATTTGTTTTGTAAAATGTATTTCTTGCAAATAATGTTGATGTGTCGACATCTTGAATTGTGTGTAAGGAGATCATGACTAAAATGATTATGACGAATTCTTATGACATGTAAGAGCTATGTTAGGAAGATTCAATGATGGGTGAAGACATGTGGCAACTAAGATATTTGAGTACTGTACACTCTACCCCAATAGTGGGGTTTGGGGCATTGACCCAAAATTTTTTTTGGGTTTCCTATTTTCTTAGAGAATGTTAAAAACCCTAATATGATTTACCTTTGGGAGTAGCCCTAAAGTGAAGTGCATGTTATAAGCATTTTTAGGGTTGTGAAGAGATACGATGTGAAAAAGGTGTATTGTTGGTACTACAAGTAGCTACTGGAGTCTTCTGTTGTCACTATTGAGCTTGCACTGCAAGTGTATTGTAACCTTTTGTTGAAGATAATACATTGTGCAGGTTCTGAAGGGGTGGGGTTGTTTTACCGAAAGGTTTTTCCCCACCAGAAAATCCTTGTGTTATGTGTTCCTTTCTCTGTCTATTTTTTGTATGCATGGTTAGCTGTAATATTGTTGTTTACATGATATTGAATCTGTAAGTGTAGAAGATTTTAATAGGATTTGCATCATACTTTCCTTATGGGATTAGTGTAGGAAGTTGTTTCCGCACCTGATTTTCCATATAGTTACAACATGAATGACATTTAACAACCAAATTGATCATATCAAAGGGTAAAAATAGGATAAGAAGTCATATTGCTTTACAATACAACTTGAGAGCTTATAAGAGAGAGACTAAGAGGTGATTTCATGTTTGGTTTGAGAAATTTATCAAATTTACAAGAAAACCCTAGCAGAGTTGATAAGGTAGTCAATACAAAAAATCACATCTATCTTCAATATAACTCTAGATACACAACAGATTACTAGTGATTTGGAGAAACCTAGGTGTGAATTCAAATTGCACCAATTTTAAATTGATAGAAGATGACCCTGAAGATGCATTTTTTCATGTGCATCATTGTGGATGCATGTTGAGGACATTCATGCCTACATCCATTACAAATTGGAGAAATAGGTAGTTTGGATATTCACAGGAAATTTAAAGCCTCGATGGAGTTCAAAGAACCAGAAGCAGAATTCATCATCATTTTATTTGGATTGGTGATCAACCAATCAAGATCTCAAAGGAGATAATTCAAGAAGTCACTGGATTTAGTGCCACTACTGAGCCCCTAATCTGAAACTTGCCATAAAAAAGATTGCGGAATAGCTTACTAAGCCAAGATGGGCTGGAAAGTAATGACAATCAATGATATCACTCAACTAGATGCCAAACTTTCCTATGTGATTCTCAGTTACAAGGTATACTACAGTAGGAACCTTAATTTTATTTCAGTAACTATTATTCACATAGCTTAGCAAATGTTGAAAGAAGACATATGTTCAATATGCATGCTTTATTACTTAGGATTTCATGCCATCCAAGATGGGTTAATAGCACCTAAAGATTTCATGCCACAAAATAATAACAATAGTTGAATGGAATGTGCTCAAGTGATAAATGCACTTGCCCATTTGAGAGACAAGAAAAAATATTAAAACTAAATAAAAGACCTACTCCAACATGCTGGGAAATGCCAGGTGGACGTGTTTCATGACATAGACAAGAGAGATTCCCCCTCATCAACCTTGGGAAAGCCTTCAAAATAGATTCCAATGAACCTTAGAACTCATTCACATACCAAATGAGACTATTAATCTCTCTGAGAAATTAATGAATGAAAAAGATTCATCTCAATACTATTAACATATTCATAGGAATATCACAAAATTGTTGTGTTCAATAATT
Source organism: Cupressus sempervirens (assembly GCA_028749045.1). Taxonomy (NCBI): domain Eukaryota; kingdom Viridiplantae; phylum Streptophyta; class Pinopsida; order Cupressales; family Cupressaceae; genus Cupressus; species Cupressus sempervirens. Next base: position 19,085,829 of record CM053786.1, read on the forward strand.
GAAGCAAAGAAAAATTTGGTGTATTGTGTGAGTCTAAATAATGCTATCATTTTTATATTTATAAAAACACTTATTGGGAAAAATAACGAAGTGTTTTCCCCTTATATTACTTCCCATTTAAAAAACCAAGGAAAATGCAATAGATATATTTATCAAAAAAGAAATAACATCAACGAGAGTAACCATGCCATCTCTTAGCATTCTCAGTATTGCCATTGGCACATAAAGAAATGGGCTACACTTCACAATGCCAAAACCTTGAGCAGAATTCACTGTGGGAAGAAGCAAGTTATGTTTCCTTGGTAGGTGTTAGCTAGCAATCATTTCATATAAATCTTATAAAATAATTCCCAAAGCTAACCACATTTTGAAATGAGATAACAACTGATATATATCATTTCAAACTCAATTTATTCCTATTTGTGCATAACATTAGCAGGTTAGTGTTATTCCAAGAGAATGGAATTTATGTAACCTCTTGACTCTAACAAAGACAAAGGGCCATTCTTATCACTCTTTGGAGGTAAACCATAAACTCTGAAGAGACACTAAGCCAAAATTATTGGGCACACAAAGGTAAAAAAAATGGCAAATGTATAGGAAAAATAGAGTCAACTTTTATAAAATGATAAATATCTCCTAGAAACAATTGAGAAAGGTTCAAAGCACATGCCTCCTCATACAACTTTAATAGCATTTTTGGATGAGATGTTATCACAATAGAAAAACACTTAGCTGCTGCCCTTCAAACCTTCTAGCTGATATCCTCATCATTGCTATATTCATTAGCACTCTCTCTACATCAACATAATAGTATTCACATGTTGGTAATAAAATTCATAATTACATGAAAATAAAAGACACCATTGTGCAAAAATTAAATTTTCTCAAGCAAACAATTCTCTTAAGCAATTTTAACATACTCATCCTCCTCTCCATTACTCTCTTCTATATCTTCTTCCATATTATCAGTGTAGTTTGGATCATAGCTTATGTAGTCCAAAGCAAGTTCCAAAATCATATCACAATAAATAGCCACATCTCTGGCACAACATAGGACAAAAATCTCCAATGCCTACAAATTGCATCTTTAAGGTGATTATTTACAAATTTTTGAATAATCAAGGTTTTCTATTTGAAGAATGAAATCTGAAGATGCATTTCACAAAACATACATATACTTTCAATATAGATGATATGAACTTTTAAAATGGAACCACTAATGTTAACAAATAGTGTGAGATGAAAATACATAATTTCTCTACAACCAAACTCTTTTAACACCTACAAGCTATTTTGTCTTAGCTCCTCATTAGCTTCAAATGCACTTTTACAATAGTTAATAAGCTAGGGAACAGTTTCATTTAGATGCGGTCCAAACCTGTACCCAATAGCTTGACTATATTAGAATAAGACTATAGCTTATATAGCTAAAGGCCATTGATGATACATGGATGACCACATGGACTACAAGATTAAAAAATGGAAACAAAATATAGAATCACATTTTTAAGTAACATAAAATTTGACAAATATTATATTATTTTTATATTTTCTATATCAATTACAATATTCAATTATTTTTCAAAAGGCCTTCACTTTTTTATCTTCTAAAACCATTTTTCCCATAAGAACCAACCATTAACTACCCAACACAACAATATATTATTAGTAAGTAGGAGATATTTTCTACAACAAGTCAAATTATGATATTGCTATGCGGATTCAACTTTGTAGATTTTAAGTCAAACTCATTGACCCATGTTTCATAAGTAATAGTTCACAAGGACTCATCTCTCATGAGAATGAATGGAACACTTAGCACTCATTGAAAATAGATGATGCTCACAGGTGGTGGATAAGCTAATATTATAATTTATTAACTATAAACTAACACTATGGATCATAAACAAACAAAAGACTAGTATACTAAAGATGTGCTCTTAGCAACAATAGTTGTCTATTCATTTAATGTGGCTAGAATGTATTCAGAGCCATGCATGAGAATATCAAAAGAAGTTTAGCCTTCACTATTTGACTGTCATGGCTATACTAGGATAACTATGGTAGAAGGGGTGAATTGATAAATCTGTCCCTACAAATGGGACTGACAATAGCAACAAATAAATAAGCAATATTTGAGAGAGATTTAAACAACATAGATCACCTGGAAGGCTCTTAATGTTGGTGCTAGATGACAAAATCAGAGGTTTGAAAAGCATAGTTGAATTACTAGTCACAATGGAAAATAGAGGCTTGTTTCCTACTGCTTGGAGAGCTAATGTGGATCCAGAACTATAACATTTCTCATTCCTATACATGTGATTTGAGATATAACAATGCCTTAATATTGACTATGAAACTCAGTCTTTGCTTCTTTATAGTCAGTTTTGCAATTTATATTGCCAAAGCATTGATGAGAAATATCATTCAGTGTAAATCTATAATTTGTTCAAGTAATCTGGTTCTAGATGTTTGGTGTAACAGGATCACAATGTACTAGTCATTTGAGTTCTTAGTTTTCAATATTGGAATCAAAGTTGCTTTTTAAGATTGAGGATCTGAGGACCAAATGAGTCACATTTTCAAGAGTGGTGGGTCTTTCCTTGGAAAATTTGCTAAGACCAAAACCTTTCACACTGAGGAAATTCTTATCCCTTTCCAATGAATCAAATTGTGAAGGAAGAGAATGAATCCCTTCTATTGGATAATACTGTCCTTCAAGAATTTCAATCATAACACCTTTCCCACTATTTGCTTGCATTGTCAAACCTCTTCCCTGTCCAGAAGTTCTAAAATTATTCATATCATATGGCATTTGGCTTGTTCTCTATGCAACAAGCTTAACAGTTCTTGTTTGACTTGTATAAGTAGGATTCAAAAGCATTTTATTCTAGGGTATCTTACATAACCTTGTCGAGGCTAGGTCACTGTCATCTACACTTTCTCCTCCAGAAGCTTCATACCCATCACTGGTAGATCTTTGGAGCTTGGAGCCTTCAGGAATACATGAAGGGCTAGCTAAAATAGATGGTATGTCTACAATGCTTGACGATGATTCCATGAAAGATTGAAGATCGGGTGAAGCAAAGCTACTTTGAGCAGACAATGCAATCAACCTTCCAGTTGACATTGCTAGGCTAAATCAAAATGCACTTTGTGCCTCTAACTATAAAGGAGCCAATCTCTTTAAATTTTCTACCATGTGATTAGGATGATTGCACGAGAATGCTTTGGGTATTGTGTTACAGGTTGTATGTGACTTGTGAGGAGGCCAAATTTTATAAGTAGATCATCACCCCCATGCATTACACATGGTGATCCAAATGTTATAACAAGCACCAAAAAAGACATAGGCACCACTCTCCTTATCAAAAGCATCAAATTTAATGACATGGAGAGACTTCCTCCAAGTGAATGGGCCATAAAATGGACAAGACCATCCTCTCCATGTGTTTTCAAATCAGAATAAATCTCACAAACATTTTCTCATAAATACCATTAGCTGCTTCATATACGAGGTCGAGGTTTAGTTTTTTGGATAGTCATAGGCCATGTGGAGGGGATATATTCTTTTGACTAGTACCTTTAAGCTGATTTCATATAGGGCACTTTCTATTGACTTGTACATTTATGTTGTAGGCAAAGGGTATCTATTCATTTGGGTATAGAAAGCAAGACTCCTAGGAACTTCTAATAAAATAAGTTTAAGCTGAACAAATTAAATTCTTTCTTGTAAAAGTATTATCACTGGCCAAAGTTTAGAAGACCATCTGGATGCAGTTAAAAAAATTTTGGATTTGGGCTACAGTTATTCTAGATGAGATGGCAAAAAATATTTTACGTATATACAAGTTTAACAATAGGTTCTATAGGTGAAGCACTGTTGTAATAATTTTTGTATGTGTTTCAAGAACTTTATGAAAGGATAAATAATTTAATGACCAACCGTAAGAGAGCACAAGAAGCCAAATACCATTGTTGCATGAGGTGTTGTGGTCTCAACATGGCATATCAGACCAACAAGAAAGTTACATTGTGTGTTTTCTAGGGATGAGACAATACAATGCTATTTCTTGGTCTTCTGAAGTACTTGGAACTGTAATTGTGTTTGTCTGAAGGCTTAGAATTAAAATCCTTATAGGTATTGTTAGGAGTTACATTTGGCATATGTAAAATGCTTTACCTATATTTCCAGATCTGCAAATCTCTTTGCACTGGCTTCAATCTAAACTATTTAAGTACAATTCATTCATTATTGGAGACAATGTGAAGATTGCACTAAGAGAGGTTATTCTCTGTATAACCCTATTACCCAAACAAACATTGTAGGTAGCCACACATAAATCCCATATCACATTTGCATTGTATGTTATGGGCAATAGTAGTTGTGGATCATTTTAGACCTATGACATGCAAAGTGTCCATTTTATGTTAGTTTGAGCTTCACTTGGTTTCAAGAATACTATAATATTCTCTACTTAACAAGGCCAACCATGTGAAGGGGGCAGCTTATCTGGCCTCACCCCCATCCCCCTAACATCAATCTAAAGTACCCATTATCATCTAATTACATTCTTCATTCATGGATTCATCCATTTATGAACTATAACATTCAATCAATACAATCACATAACATTCATTAATATGATATAAAATCCATTAATACACAATACTAATCAAAACTTCATTAACGCATAACAATATTCATTAACATAAAATAAAAATCTGTATTAATATGCATCATTCATACATAATTACTTAAAATAAAGTTCTTTCATTATCCAACAAGGTTTATCAAAGAAGATTTTTAAAACATCATTTCTTTTTTTTGTTTTTCTAAGCTCTCTTAAGAAAAGTGCTCATAGGAGCATCCATATCTACATCATTCTCCTCCTCTTCTAGCATGTGTAATGTCAAATTAAAATGGCTCCTTCTCTTTGGAGGAGTAGGAGGTTGTTGCACTAAAGGGGGCTCTATTGCAAGAACAAGTGAATGGGATAAATTGGCATACTCTTTTTCTTTTTCTAACTGTTACAAGTCTGTAATTAAGTACGAGTATAACATAAAATATATTTTTTTTACTTGAAAATGCCATATCATGTACATTAACATTTTGATCTGCCACTGCGTCAACATGTTGAACACTTGGAACATGGTCCACTCCTTCAGCATGATGTTCAACATGCTCTGAAATATTCAAAAAAAGGATACACGTCAAATTCCATTTGAAGATGTTAAATTGTATTCATAATTGCATAATTAATTTCCAATAGCAAATTAATACCTCCACCACTATAATGCATATCATGGCCTTCGTCACAAGCAGGTTCTGTGGTAGGATATGAAGCCTGCAATAAAATGTTATGCACATTGTTATGTAGTCAATTTACATTTAAAACTAATACCAAAAAAGAATCTTCTCAACTATTTAATTTCATTTAATTTTCATCTCACCAATTTACCTGTGAGATATCATTTGGTGCATTGGATTCTTGGGCAAGACTTACAGATTTTTCACGTAGGCATGCAACCACAACTTTATAGCCTTCCTTGAAGACAATTTTTCTATCTTCATCTATGACCTCCACATTGAAATTTGTGCCTTGTGTTTTTTTTTGATAACGTCAGTTTTCCATGTATGGTTTCATTAAACAAAACTATTTGCAACATTATATTTTAAAAAAAAATCATTGCTCTACTTACAAGTCGAGATTGGAGATTCATATAGCCACTAGAGCCAAGTTTGTGTTGGCCAACCTTTTCTACTCTTGCTTTTGTAGCCACAAATGTGTCCTGCAATCTATGAACAATTTCAAACATCTTAGATTATATATTTACAAATATCAATAATTAGTGCATGATTACAATGTACTTAATACTATAATGACATACCTCTTTTTGCCCTATGCTACTTCATTATCTCTATCTTCACATAGCCTTTTCTCCTTTGCATCTTCTATTATTTCATTCCACTCCATCGGTGGAATCATAGGAGGAAAATCATACTTTGGGTTATCCTTAAGAGCCCTTCTATATTGATCCCTCACAGTCTTTATATGCTTTGCTGCTCTTTTTAGATGTAGGCTAGTGTCAAAAATATTTTTCCCAAATTTCTCCTCAATAGATACAATTAGCTGATTTTTTAATTCGACAGCTTATAAATTCCACCTTTTAAAAAACAAATAGATTGTTAGATCAATAACTTTAATATATTACAATAAATAGAAGAAAAGAAAAATTATGTAGCAATGATATGAAACTACGTACCTTTTACGTATGGTGGGTCCAAATAGTCTCAATGTCATATGAAAAAGATGTTCAAAGAAAGCATTATTACCTACAAAAAAATAAAGGATTTATCAGTACAAAATGAGTAATGTAAAAGAAAACTAAATTTACACTTTAAATAATATCAATTTTAAAGCACTTGGAAGCTTTTGTTCTTTTAATGGAAACATAGTTTTCTTATTCAGCAACAATGTCCCTTTATATGAACTAGTACTAATCACATGAACTACTCCAGGAAATGGATCAGCTTCAGTAGTACTACTCTTTGTTGGTCTATCAACTGAAACATCATAACAATTAAATGGCAATTTTAGTACTGCTCTTTGTTGGTCTACGTCCTTGCCTATGTCCATGTCTCTCTATGTGTGGGTATATATATGTATGTATGTATGTATGTGTGGTATTTGTATGCATGTGTTTGTGTGTATGCAGGCTTCTATAAACATCATTTAAGCACTGATATGCTACTTTTTTGTTCATCAACTTGTAAAAAGACATTACAAAATATAGCACATTACAAAATATAGCCAAATAAGGTTTTACCAGTTCTAGTGGGCATAGACGATGATGTTTGCATGGTCCTTGTTGCCGATAATGCAGCAGACAATAGTGGACCACCAACCGAAGGAGGAGTCTGCACTTCATCATGAGCTAAATAATAGAATATTGTTAGCAAAGGCATTTGCAATGGATAAAGATCAAATGGGATACTAGCGAGAAATGTCCACAAAAAAAAAAAGGTAAGTGTTATAATGTTGATCAAAACAAACAAAGTGTTACTTGCACAAAGGTTGTGTGCAACAACCCTGACCATGCTCACCATGTGATGTCACAACTGACACATATGTCTATATAATAACACATAAAATTAGAGATCATGATCCATAAGATACTATAAATTATTAATATCTATTGAACTTCTATTACCACTTTAGTAGAATTACTACTTACCTTCAAAGATTGGATTCTACGGTCCAATTCTATTCTTAGTGCCTCTTTCTTCTCACTTCTATCACCCTTGATGATAATGTTAAGAAGTTCATCAGTGTATCTTTATGCAATTTTTTGGGTGATGAATACAGGGTTAGTACTAAGGCCAATGTCATGTAGATATGACGCTCGTATTTTAGATTGCATTTGATCAGCGATCATTGTAGCTTTTTCCTATCATTTGTGACATCAAATATTTGTATACTTTCATCAAAATAACTCCAAATCCATAAAGAAAAGAACATAACAATATGACATTTGTTTCTATATTAACATTAAAATTTACAATAGTTAATGTTTACCTCTATTGAAGGTGTCTGAGATGGTGCATCCATATTGCCTTGTGAAAAAAATTAGTAAGTCTTAGAAATCAGCAGCAAAATTAAAGTAATAGACTTACCAAAAAAAATATTAATAATAAAGTATATTGTATATGTAAACCATTTGTCTTAAGTTAAAAATTTAGTGTGACTAATGTTTATATCTAAAAAAATATTTGACATGTTTTACTTAATGTTTATATGTGCACATATGGTTTGGAAAGAAATATTTGGTCATACAAGACCCCATCATAGTTGACATTGATCCTACCTAGACATTTCATTGATCATCATGATCTTCATCCATGTCATCATCATCATCATCATCATCATCATCACCATCATCATACTTATCACTTTGATCATCATCGTCACCACCGCCATCTTCATCACCATCATCATGACCATCATCGCCATGATCATCACCATCTTCATCACTGTGATCATGATAGTCATTAGCATCATCATCATCATCACCATTATCATTAGCATGACCAAAATCATCACCATCTTCTTCTTCTTCATTATTGGGTAATTATTGTTCTTGATAATCATTTACTTCCTCTTGTGCTTCTTCAATATCTTCTTCTTCGATCACATTATACTTTATCGGCCTTCCTCTTGGGTCATGTCTAACAACAAATGACCAACCTAGTTTGTGTGGAACACTAAAGTAAAACACTTGCTCGCCTTGGCTTGGAAGAACATAGGGCTCATCTCTGACTGGCTCAAATGACCTTGTATTAATCATAGTAAATCCACTATCATGTTCAATAACAGTCCTATCATGATTATTTTGATTTAGTCAAAACCTAAACCATTTGATGAAAAATAGAACTATTTTGAATGAATTAAAGTCACACTCAAGTATATCATCCAAAATACCATAGTATCAATTTTTAGATTGTTGAGAATGTATGTCAGTTCTAGATAAAATATTGGTGACCGCGAAGACAACACTTATCCCGAAATCACACATTTTCTTTGTTTCATCTAACTTTTTTGTGTGAAATTTATAGCCATGGTAGTACATAGCTTTGTAGTGTTTGACCTGCAATTATTCAAACATGTCAAAAATCTTCTCATTGATCTGTGAGTTGATATTAAACTTATGTCTCATGATTAGTAATCTTATGCATACCTTTGTATCTCTTAAGCCATATATTAGATCAAGTACCATTGGCATAACATTTGGATCTCTATTACGATGAGCTTCTTTAACAAATGATGCAACACCATCCCATGTTAATGAGTGACCATTTTCTTGAGACTGTTCAATCCATACTGTCATCCAATGAAGATTGTTTGCAATATACAAGTGTAGTGCATCCCACTCATGACCAACTATAAAGAAGACAATTACACTAGTTAGAAACAATATATATATATATATATATATATATATATATATATATATATATATATATATATTGATGATGGATAAGAATTGTTAAATTACAAAAAAAAAACTTATAATTAACTCTTACCCTCCTCAATCTACCTTTCCCCGTCAGGTACTCCCCTTTGAATTTGTCATTAGAGTTGGGATTCCAAATGCAATCTACATGGATACCTGCTGTAAACTTTAGAAGATATTTATTGATATACACCATGGTCTGGTATATCATAGAACACTTAGGACGTGCTATTTGTTGAACCAAGCCCTTCATAAATTTCAAGTGCCTCTCAACCATCCACATTGATCTAGCTTGTACAGGTCCACACAATTCAATCTCCTCAACTTGATGTATGGGGTAGTGTTCTTGAGCATTGTAAAATGTTGGAGTAAACACTTTTGCATTTCACACATAAGCTATGAAATTTTTCTCTTCCAATATTTTATATATTTTTTATCAATTTCTTTAGATGATAACCACCTAAAAGAGATTCAACACGCAAAAACACATAAAGAAGATTTTAAATAAAATTATACAATAGTATTCAGATAAAAAGCTATAGATCTAAGAAAAAACATTTCCAACTTCATGTATTTTCCAAGATCATATATAACTTGTTTAATACTGTTGTCAAACTATTGTGGAAGGGATAGAGGTAGGACGAACTGCAATCATTAAAAAATGATCATTTCAATATATTATTAAATAATGCAATTGGTACTACATTCAATCTTACAAATATATTGTAAATAGAAAACATGACTTACCTTCAGGAAGGTATGCCAATAATGTGTTTTCAACCCTGGCCCAAAATCACCTTTCTTTGATAGAAGAGTGCTTATAATTGTAGCAAATCCTTTTGGAAATTTTGTTTTTTTTAATTATTTTTTTTAATGCATCACTTTGTTGCTCCGTTAATAACTAAGGAAGGACACTTGTATTTATGCAGTCTCCATTCCTATTTGATTCAATGAAAACTTTTAGTGCACGATTGGATTCATGAATGTCAGTACAAATTTTAGCAATTTGTTCTCTATCACACCTTCCATCCAACATTTTTCATAGTGTCTCTGTTACATTCTTTCCAATATGCATAGCATCAAAAAAATGTGTGATTAGGAGATCCTTGTAGTATGGTAACCTACTAAATTGAGTAGGATAAATTTTCATTCCTCTAGGAAGTTGGTCATTGATGCCTTAACAACTTTCATGAGCATCAGTTACAATATTAATAAATATAAGACAATATCAAAATACAAATTATAAACTTCAGACGACAAATTGGACATTACCTCGATGATTTAATCGATTATATTCCATCTTTCATAAATGAGGTGTCATTCTTTGTGACCTTGATGATGTCTCTTCTTTCCCATTGGAAATATGTTTTTCAGCAATTTGATACCTATGATTATTGTGGAGAAAGTTTCTAAACTCATCAAACACTTGCTTTCCTAAACTTCTCAAATGATGACATTTCATCTTCAGACCACAAATTGGACATGCAAATTTTTCTTTTATTTGAAGACCTAAAAAATCATGTATAATTGGATCAGGTACAATTATCATGCACAACTTAAGCATTCGATACTAATGTGTAAGCACTATAATAGACCAAAAATATGTGATTTTAATAATATAACATACCGCAAAAATGAGTTAGCCCAGGGGCATCATGTATTGTCCATACAAGCATTGCATGGAATTGAAATTGTTGATGTCCTATCGATCTAGAGATGTCATACATAGTGATGCCATTCCATAACTTCAATAACTTGTCAATTAGGGGCTCAATAAACTCATTCATATCTTTAACTTGGTATTTACCTAGCAATTGAATGAACATAAACATTACGTAATTATTATAACCATTTTCATGCACTATTTATAAATTAATTTAGATAACTATAAAATAAAAAAATACCTGGCACAATCATTGACAACATTATGTGCTCTCTCTTTATGGACATCCAAGGAGGAATGTTATTGTTAATAACAAAAATAGGCTATACTAAGTAAATAGATCTCATATCTCCATATGGATTGACACCGTCTACTGCCAATGAAAGTTTCAAATTACGAGATTTTTTTTTAAAGTGTGACCATGTTTCTTCTATCTCTTTAAATGCAGAACCATTAGTAGACATTCACATAATGTCATCATGACTTCTATTGCATGCATGGTAATCTATAAATTGTTCCAAGCTAGCACACCTAAATAACCATTCAAAATGTGTGTTGGTGTAAATAAGTATTTACTTATTACACTTACTTAAGTTTACTTAGGTTAATGAATTATTTATTTAATTTGCATTATTTTATTATTTTTATTTATCAGACACTTAGGATTTTGTGCACTCTTGTGAGTTGTCTTGATGACATCACAGGGGTCTGCACCTCTTTTAAACACATGTATCTACAACACAAGAGTCTTCTACACACATATGACACTTAGTCATTCTTATCCATTCATCTAGAATGTTGGATAAGGTGCTTAGTTGTCTTATCTTTTGGTTGTTTCTAGAGACATTCTAGGTGCTTCCTGAGAGGCCTTTATATACAGACACTCCTAGTGTGTTAAAAATCACATTCTGAACAGAGCAATGTATTCAAATATACTCTGATTAATTGATCATATCCATTTTTGGTCTACTGTGTGCTTGTGTTTGAGTTCTTAGTTCCTGGGTGAATTTTTCCCTTAGGCAAATTCTTTCATGGTATTAGAGCAACTTGGAGATTTTCTCATCACATAGCCATTTCGAGACCATTCTTGCTTCATCACCTCAGCCTAAATCTAGAGTACTACAAAAGTTGGGAGTGTCCAGCATCAAATCTGACCTCACCATTGCATCTAGAACGCTAATTTGCAAAATTGGTATGATCATTTCAGATCTATACATTTAATTTTTAGCTCTAAATTTTTTTCATCTGCATCTCTGCTATTTTTTTCAGATCTGCATTATTTTCTAAAAAAATTTGTCCATAGGGCCATAGCAGAGATTTTTCGCAAGTGAAGATTGAAACTTGTTGGTGCAAATCTGATATTTGCATCACATTCAAAAGGTCCAAAAACTCCTAGATTAGATTTTGTTTCATCCAAATCAGACATCTGAGGTAAAATCTAAAGCCATTTATTTTTTGGAGGTGCGGTGGCAATTCAAAAAAAAAAAACAGCAGCAACAATTTTCAAACAGTGATATCTTCCTCATACAGACTCCTTTTTGCGAGCAATTTTTTTTGTTTTGGGGTAGGATTTCATGATCTACACATTGGTGTAGGTTATTTGAGATCTCTATTTTTGAATTTTTTTGCAACTCCAAAATTTTGAATTTTTCCACTTAAAATACTTGGTACGGGCTCATCCGGACTCTAAATCAGGTTCCTTTTTTTTTGAAAGTGCATTTTTTTTGTCTAATTTCTAGATCTACAATCACATTATAGGTTTTGTAGATAGAAATACTACTTTCAAAAATTGGCCTTAAATTGATAAGTGGCTTTCAAGTGCCAACAACATCTTTTTTAGGGGGGTTCTTTGATTTTTTTGGAGGTTTCATTAATTGATCCATCATGGAAGAGGAAGATTTGATTGAATTGACCCCACACAACTATCATGAATGGAGTCAACTTGTTATCAGATATATCTGTCAACACAATGTACTGCCTTATGCACCAGATCTTGAGTTTACTTTTGATCAGTGTGACATCATTTGGCGTACTCTCTATTTACATATGGAATATAAAGTCCTAAAAAAGTTGATCAAAATTAAGTCATCTGATCCATATGTTTTTTGGATGTATCATTGGGAGCATTATGGAGATCCAGCTATTCCTCCATTCCTAAAAGATCTTCTTCCACCAGTTGTAGCTGACTCCTCTTTAGATGAGATCACACCTCCAGCTATTGTTGCTCCTGCTGATCCTATTTCAACCACAGATGCTTCAACATTAGTGCAGCAAGATACTTTATGTCTTCCTACTCTACCTTCATGTGAAGACTTCCTCTAAGAAATTGCACATTATTTTGTTGAATCTCACATTGAAGATGTGGGAGATATTCTTCATGGCATTCATCTTCTTTTTGAGGCAAATACTCCATCTGTTTCCATAGTGACAGATTCATGTACTTCAGCACTGCAGGGTACTCATGGTCTTCTAGGTGATGATTTCTTGCTAGACATTTCAGCTCTATTCTTGGAGTCACACATAGTAGATATGGAAGACTTTTATGATGATTTATTGCTTCTCTTTGCTAAGGATTCTTCTACAGTAGTTGCTAGGGCCCACTCTAACCCTCAACTCCATGCTCTACATGATCAATCTTTCCAAATTGGTGTGATTGTGGATTCTTCTTTACAACATCTGTAGGAGGTCTCTTCATTAGTTGAGAAGACTATTGGTTTCCTGAAGAAGGTTCTACCACACTCCTTGTTTTATCTTCTCTTCTCTTCAGCAGTTTTGGAGGAAGCCATCATCAGTATCGACACAGGGACTTTTGAACAAGTTTCAGAGATACTGATCAACATAGATATTCCTTCTCCATCTAGGGGATGCATCTCATAGGTACGCTTGCCTTTGTTTCTTGCAAAGGGGAGGAACATCATACAGAGGTGATGGATCAACTTCTACATAGGAGCATTCTTCACTGATCGGCATACTACTTTTAAGGGGGGGGCACTACCTTGTCTCCTTCTTCTCCTTTTTGGGGGGGACTTTTTCCTCATTGGAGATTTTGTCCTTCTCCATTCTTTCTTGTATATACCTAGATGTATGTCATAATGGGGGGGTCTTGATTACTCCATCCATCCATGCATCCTCTTTCATCTCTCTTTTTGGGGGAGGGTTTTTCCATGAGGTTTTCCCTCTTTCCCCGCTTTATGGGTGATTTGTATTTTCATTATGTACATGTGTACCTAACATGGTCTAGTAGTCGGGACCCATTATACATCTTCGTCATAGTTTCGTAAGCTTAAGGGCATTCCCCTAAGTTTCACTTAAGGAGGGGTGTTGGTGTAAATAAGTATTTACTTATTACACTTACTTAAGTTTACTTAGTTTAATGCATTATTTATTTAATTTTCATTATTTTATTATTTTTATTTGTGAGACACTTAGGAGTTTGTGCACTCTTGTGAGTTGTCTTGATGACATCATAGGCATTTGCACCTCTTTTAAGCACATGTTGTCTACAACACAAGAATCTTCTACACACATATGACACTTAGTCATTCTTATCCATTCATCTAGAATGTTGGATAAGGTGCTTAGTTGTCTTATCTTTTGGTTTTTTCTAGAGACATTCTAGGTGCTTCCTGAGAGGCCTTTACATACAGGCACTCCTAGTATGTTGAAAATCACATTCTGAATAGAGCAATGTATTCAGACATACGCTGATTAATTGATCATATCCATTTTTGGTCTACTATGTGCTTGTGTTTGAGTTCTTAGTTCCTGGGTGAATTTTTCCCTTAGGAAAATTCTTACAATTTGGAATAATGGAAATGTACCGAAGAACCTTGTGAGGCACTTTTTTTGTTATTTGATCTGAACAATATCTACTAACATGACAATCAAGGCATTCTGTTGCAAATTCATGTTGTTTATGATATAGAATGTGATCATTGGGACATGCATGTATTGTTTGATACTTCATTCCAATCTGATCCATAATGTTAGATAATTCTCAGTACAAACGAGGCAAAATGTTTGATGGTGGTAACAAAAACTCACTAATCAACCTACAACAACAAATATGCATTGTTAATATAATGAATAGTAATTGTATGCTAACATTGAAGATGACAAAAATGACATACCTTAGCATACATGACATTTCTACATTGGATATACTATTCATAACCTTTAAGTTCACCAACAACACTATAGCCGACAATAGAGTTGTTTGGGAGCCTTTGTATAAGGGCTTGTGTGCCTTCTCAAGTAAAGGTATATCAAGACCATCTTCATCATTATTATCAAATTTTCTGGTACCATCATTGTGAGCCTCTTCATCACCTACCCCAATACCATCTTCTTCAATCATGTCCTCTAGCACATTATCATCTTCTTCCATGGGAGCGTTATCCTCAGCTTGGATATTCACACCTCCATGTTCCTCCAGTAGGAAATCCACATTCAACAATGGATGAAAATCATGGCCCCCTTCAACATGACCATATTGCCTACAATGACTCTAGACTGTTGTGAGTAGAATTCTTTGATTCTTTAAGCCCTTACACTTTTTACAAGGACAATAACATTTATCAAGTTTTTTTTTGAAACTGAGCCCACAATGCAGCCATTGTCTCATTATTTTGTTTTGGGTTCATATTGTCAAGTATTGTCTTTCTTCACAAGAAAATATACCTGCAAATAAATTGGACATGTTTTAGTTAATGTTTATATCTACACATATGGAAATTGTTGATTAATGAATGTCACTAAAATGATCCTATAATTTCTAGAATCCTAGATGTTTACAAAATGTGGATTTATAGACAATGTATCTTAGTTATTTGCAAAATGCCTCAAAGAGATGTCACAAGCTGAAAATTACTTTGGTGCTAGCAGCAACATGCCATGACTAATCTTGATAGCAATGACTAATCTGATTAATGCATCAAGCAATGAAGATGACTAAAAGATTGAAACATATTAATGCAATCTTCAATCAAGAACATGTGAGCTCAAAAGATGGGTAAATCTCAAAAAATATTGAGCCTAAGATCAAAGTGCCATCATTTGATAAATTGTTGCATTGAAATATGATCTAGAATGGGCATTTCCACATAGTATGTTGGTACTATTTGGCAATCATTGATCATGTGGTTATTGCAAAGAGGCTAAGGACCAAACATGGAATCATGGAGATAGTGAACGGATGTACAAAGAAAATGCAAGAAACATCAAAGAGATTGTTAACCGTTCAATGGCCTTAGTAAAGAAAAATCTTGGCACTTGAAATGCATAGTGCAATGGGATTAGTAAGATATCAATTTTTTTGATAGAATGACCAAAATAGAGCTTGGAATGCTGATTGATGGACATGCATATGGGAAAGCATGATATGTAATTTTTTATGTCAAAAATGGCTTTGACTCTATTGGCTCAATGCATGAGATACACCTACAATTTCTCTACACAATCAGCTTGCTATGAAATGTTTTAATCCAGATGGTCAAAACCTGTACAAAGAACATGAATTGTTTGACTTAAGGCATTCATGAAATTGGTGTCAATGGGTCTCTATGAAAGGCAAAGAAAGGATATCAATTCATTTAACAAAGTGCCAAATATCATACTTCCATCATAATTCAATTATGAAATATAACATGCAACAACATGTCTGATTAGATTGCTTCAAGGAGATATTTGATCAAGGATGAAATGAATGATCACACCTGGTGTGCACCACGTGATGGAGAGCCTTCCAATATCCCCTCAAGGAACCCTATTCAACTTGAGGACTCAACAACATCTTGGAATCCACTCAAGGAATTAAAATTCAACTCAAGGATCAACTAGAAGTCTCTGACTTTAGGAAACCAACAAAACATCCTCTTGAATAGGTTCACTCCCCTGAATCATTTCAACCAACTTATCAACTCACTCTTTGTTTCAACTTCCCTCTCCTTGGGAACATTCCTAATTCAATCCTCATGCAACCAACTCTTGATCTCTATACTCAAGGATTCTCCTAATCCTTACAATGCTTCAATACCCTCCAAATAACATAACTAAGGAATTCCAACTCCTACCAAACATCAATTTTGTCTCAAACTTCAAAATTGCAATACCCTTTATTGAGTTCTTCAAACCCTATGAATCTCAATCCTTCATCCTATGACTGATGAACCTTTCTATGACTGTTCCTATTTGCAACTAGGCCTAATTAGCCCTCCAATTACAAAGAAACTACCTTTTACACTTGCTCCCAACATTCCAAACCTTGAAACAGTCTTAACATATCTATTAAATAGCAAGATTCCTAAATTTTTTTGAACATCCACTTACATCTAAGCATTCTTTCATCAAACCCTCGTTTTAAGGGTTTCTAACCTAGGGATCTCTAGAAAAGACCCTTAGTAGTAACACAAAACCATTTAGATGGTTTGGAAAACTTACTATACTCCTCTAAATGTTTCCAACCTTCATTTATCCATTCTAACCCTTAGACCTCTTATATCCACCATGTGGTGCTTCCAAATGCACCTTCACTATTTTTTTTTCACCAGTCACAGTTCTACTCTTTTCTCTGTTCACTATCATAAAATTTCTTGCATTCAAATCATGGAATGTACATATTAATTATACTCCTAAGTCCCTCTCCCACAAGACACAAAGACATCACAGAAAGTGGGAGGGGATTCTACATATTAAAACAACAAAACTATCTCAGACTGTCTTGGGATAGTGATAGGTAGAACACGAATTTAAATGCTTTCAATGAAGTTTTTAGAATATATCTGCTTCTACTGTTAAGAAATCCCTTAATATATCATGGATGGACTCCCTCAAACCTTAAATATTACTAAAAACAAATCTTTTCATGCAAAGAAACTTGCAAATGTAACAATAAATTTCGAACAACAATTAACAGTCACAATGTGACAGTGAAACAGAGATTTCATTGATGTTTTCTCCTAGACTTGCTTTCATTTTGACCAATATACATTCTTTTTAAAGAATCTTCTCCCTCTAACTACTCACAAAACTGACTCCCATTGACAAAACTCCCTCATAACTGTCACATAAACAAATGATTTGTATAACATTTGAACAACAAACATTACATGTTTTGTTGTCTTTTTGCCACTTTGTTGGCTTAAGACCTTGGGAACATTAATTATTGTACCTAAATGACTTCATGATTCCTAAGTGACCTAAAGACTCCACCTTTATCCTTAACTCCCTCTAGTGTGCCATATTTGGCTTAAGTTTGCCCATTCTTGGACATTACAATTTTGACAATTTCATGCTTTCCTTACATTTGATGGCTTCAATAGCCATAATTAATCATCAATTGACTTGACATGTCTTCATTAAGCATGGATTGCCCTTGGTACCCTCATGGTCTCCTTCATACCTCCTGGTGTACCTTGTAGTTTCTTGTGTCCATTGGGTGCCCCTGCACCAAACTCCTTCACTTCAAATGTTTCCTAGTCCCTGGGAAACTATGTACCTACAAAATAGACATTAGGAAAAGCATTTTCATGCTCTTGAAAAGTTCTCAACTTCATCCCTGCTGCATACTTGTCTTCTTGACACTTCATGCCTTCTAAGTTCCTTGAACTCCATGTTTTTGCACCCTTGCATAATGTTGATGTGTGACCCTTCTTTTCCATCTGCATAGTAGCCTCTTTGAACTTATAAACCCCTACCTTATTCTTGTACCTCCTCCTTCTCTTTTTAGGTGTAGTACTCATCAACCAAATAAGTAGAATCAAGAAGCAATAACAAGCTCCTTCTAGAACGTGACTCTCACCAATCATTGCCATCTTCCCCACACTAGCAATCTCCAACATACTCTCATATGCCTATAACAAAATCAAAATAACAAACCAAAAATAACTCATTCCTTTCACATTTACATATTTCTCCATGCTTGGAATATAATCACCTCATTTAACCTTCCCTTGGCTCTTCATCTCCATTGTCTTCTCATCCTTAGTCTCTTTGTACCTTGAGACCAATAGTGTTGTCTACAACACATCTTCATACCCTTGCCGTTTTCCTTGGCATTCCAACTCCATGTTGGTGGGTGTTCCATCAGATTCAGTCATCACTATCTTTGTGAATTTTCTTTGTCCAACTTTCAATGGTCACAATATAGCACCAATCAATATCATATCTACTTATCCAAGCCTTGTCTCTTTGCTATTTACATCAGCATTTATATTCTTCATCTTTGTTCCAATCATCTCCTTTCCCTCAAGACCTTCAAGACTTGATCTTTGTCTGTCTTCATCAGCATCCCTTCTCCTTACCTTTGCAAATTTTTGATGAAAGCCCCAGCTGTGGCCATGTGCATTATTATTATTATATTTATTTAAATATTTGATTTTTAATCAAAGGATAAGCACACAAGCAGACTATTTCCAAGCCATGGAGGGTGGGGGGGGGCATGATTACTAACTTGATGTAATACTAAATACATAAATGTTATGAATTATGAAATATATTTGTTCCTAATTTCTATGCTTTGTCATTTTCTAGTTGTGACCTTCAACTTTTTGTTGTATGTGCACATTGACAACAAAAATAGAGAAATTCAATTAATTTGTTTGTCAACTTGTGTGAATTTTGAATTCAGCTCTAATGTTATGTGAAACATTTATATAATGCATATGATGAATGAATTATTATATAAATACTTGACATTCTAATATTTTACAATTTTCCTCTCTTTTTTATTGTTGTCCCCCGTTGTTCCACACAAAAAAGGCTTCCTACCCTCTACGGTCACCAAGGACATGTTCCCACATTTCCTGCCATTCCAATATTAGAAACACCATGGGATGTGGGAAAAAAAAAAAGTCATGAATAGAGGCTTGGAAGTAGTGGATAGAGGCTTGAAAGCCTGTTGAGGAATATAATCAGAAGATGAACAAAAAATGTGGACAAATCCCAAAATGATGATAAATAATTTTAAAACAATACACCATTAATCAATTTAGATGACTCCATTCAAAGCGATTGTTGGTTACAATTCTCCTTAACTAGAAGATCTGACCATTGAGGTATAGAAATCTCCAACAACTCAAAATATAATCTAGAAAATTGAAGATATCAATATGTTGAGAGATAACTGAGTTGTAGTCATAAATATAATGAAGGAACCAGTGTACCAATGTCAAAGTAAAATGAGTTTTGAAGTTACAATCATATGCCTTGTGTGAATGCCAAAAACTTGTATGTAGATAACATTAAAAATAAAAGTTGAAACTTGAACAAAAATTCCTAGATGATGAAATGTGCAACTTATCAACTCCCAATTAGGCCTTGCTGATGCTCTGATGCCACCTGATGGATTTATACAAAGTCATGTGTGGTGGCACATGATAAAACAAAGACTAAAAATTATATTCCTACCAGTTTCCTATAAGTGAGCTCAGCTGCTTCTTTCACACTACCAAGACGATGAATATTTGAGGCAAATTGTGTAGTAATAACTCTTCCTTTTGCAGAAGCAATCTTTCTCAATAATGCTTTGGCAAAATTTTTTTCAGTGGTAGTTCTTCTAGGTGAAAGAATGTGGAGTCACTCATCATCTGAAAATAGAACAAATGTTAGCAAGGAGCATAATCTAACAACTATCAAGTACATTTGATATTCCAAGCACTTTGATGGACCATAGAGAAGCTAATCAATTCTTGAGCATGGAAAATAAAATAGTAGTTTTATAATTCACTGACATAGATTAAATAATAATTATCTAAGTATTCAATTATACTAGACACAAAACCTTAATCATTGGGAAACAACCATCTATTCATTGATTTTTTGCTAAGACACTGAGTCAAAGGTATTCTATTTCCATTTTTCATTTGACATCCTACTAACAAACAAAATAGAAAATATTTTTAAAACTATATCCACAAAAATCCTCATCAAATGGGTATATGAAACTTCAATAGAACAAAATGTTATGTCAACTATAGTTAAATAATATGGCTCTAGTTTCTAATTAAGATTTGCAACTATTATACCCCATTACAATTTTATTTTCAAGCTTCTCATGCAAAAGGATTTGCTGGAAAACGGTCAGAGGTCATTCAGTGAACTAGAAATTGAAACCTTCCTGAAATCTAGTCAAAAGATTGATGTTAGATAGTTTCAACAGTAATTGAGGGATACAAATCTGTATAATCATCTCAATCCACATATATGATGTGGCTTTGAATTTTTGAATGGTTCAAAAGGATACATATTTAATAAATAAGCTTCTCAAATACAGAGTAAAGAATTGTTTGGTTTGGCATCTCAAAATTCTCCCTTGATCCCCTAAAATCAATAGCATTCTCATCTTCTAGGGAGCATATATGCTGGCAATCATATCAAGCCCTAAAACATAGAAGAAAATAGCATAACATTGCTAAGATACATGTTGGTAAGGATAGATGGGAGAAGGGTGTGTGGAGATAGTAGGACCTTTTATTATACTGAGATACAACACCCATCTAGAAAAATCCTGCACTCTTAGAGTGGTGTAGGATATTTGTGGAATTTTCTACTTGTATAAGATTCCCAAGCCTCACCATTCATGGATTTTGTTATCTTTTCATTGCTAAAACTTAGTTGTTTCTAAGATTTTAATGCATTCATCTTCAAGTACACAATCAAAGTTCTTCAAAGTTGTATCATAAGTTCAATTCCTTCTGAGGGATTCCTTCCGAATTCTTATGCATGGAGATGTGTATGTGTGTAAAAAGGTAAATATATTGTTAAGAAGTGGGGGGCATTGATAAAGACTAGATGGATAAGTAATGCCTTCATTTTCCCAATCCAAGCATTGTTATAGAAACTAATCTGTATGGAAAGTGACAAATTTGGAGAGGACCCATTTCTGAAACTTCAAGAATCAATTTAGCTCACCATAAAATACCCAATATCTACCATTAAATTTTTGGTTATTAAGTTTTGGGTTGCCCAATTCAAGCACGCTTATTGAAAGGTTTTATATTATTGACACATGGCTCTCAAATTGCCAAGTTTGCAAAAATATTTAGGATTTTGCAACATAAGAATTCATGCTCAAGATGTTAAATTTTGGATTACCCAATTCAAGCACGCTTATTGAAAGGTGTTACATTATTGACACAGGGCTCTCAAATTGTGAAGTCTGCAAAATATTTAGGGGTCTACAATATAAGAATTCATGCTCAAGATGTTAACATTTATACTTCACTTTGATAGCCTCTCTTTAGTTTTTATCAACATAAACTAAGGTAGCAAGAGTCTAAACCATGAATAGTCCATGACAAATAAGAGTTTTTCCAAGAGATATTGGGAAGTTTTGGATCTCTACAAGTTGTGTTTCACTATCCCCATCTCTTTTTGCACGAAAAAAAAATCTCTAGGGCTACATCAATGGCCTCTCATATGGCCCAAGATCAAGCCTCAAAACAACATTTTGTCTCATTGGAAATCCATGTGAAAATTACAATGCAATATATCTTAGATCATATTAAATCCTCTGGCTATTGATAGTTTGGCTTAAAATTAAGCATTGCCTAAATATGAAATGTTAGGTACTGGTAAAACTTGAGATTAATTGTTTACATTTAGCCTACAATAATTCTCATTGCAAATGTGGGTTTCATGGAGTAAAACTGATCTTCCTTACCTCCTTAACCATTTGGAAGTATTTGGAAGTAAGAGATATACTGATGAAGAGTTTGTTTACTTTCGTTGTTCTTTAATTAAGACCATTAATGTTTGGTAACTTATGTAGTAGAGAAATAGATTTAGGTCTTATTTTCTCTCTAATCTCTATCTATCAGATGAGGGAAAATTGAATATGATATAGATGGAGGAAAGAAAGATAATGTTGATGAAAGATCAAGTAATACTACCCTTAAGGCGAAATAGAGAAATATTGGAAAAGTTACTCTTTGGTCCAAACTAGTTATAGGTGAGTAAATTGCTCCATTTGTAGGGTTATCAAAAAGAGTTATAAAAGTGAATTAAAGATGCATTTAGTGTCTCTATCAAAAGGGGTTGTGATGATTATGCAATAAAGATAATATTGGAGCCTCATAGCTGGTGAGCTAAGTTCCCATGAAGACACTAAGAACTCATACCCATGTGACTTAAATAATCAACTCCATATTCATGCATTGTGATCCTCGTGACTGACTTAACTACCATTTTCTACCCAATTTTTCTTATAAAATAAAATTAGGGGCAATAAATGTTCATCATTAGTACAACTATACATCTAAACTTTTAGGTCTAGAACAAGGGACTGAGTAGTAGAAACATATGTGATAGGACATAAGTCAAGATTGTTACTAATACTGAGTTGGCTGCATTTTGAACTCTTACAAATTTTGAAAGGTATTCTCCCTCTTATATTGACAATAATTTGAGTTATAGACATGCGATAATATCAAGGACACACTACAAATTTTATTTATCTTTCATAGAACTGTTCTATCAACTATTACTTATGCACTGAACTGCTACTTTATAGGGTACAAAATTTCAAATCCATTCCCTATATTGATTTCCATTTCTATAAATTGACACAATCAGAACAAAAATTTCCAGCTAACAATCTATGCATGGCAATGTCATAAAATATTTTGAATCTTTGAAAAGGCTTTGGTCAACATACCTATTTTAGCAAATAACCCTTCAATGTCTTTAACAGATCTCTCCAAATCAGAGAGAGGTGTGCAGGCTTGCTCAGTCAGAGTGTTTCTGCTCACCATACAACATCCCAAATGTAAGTCTCATCTAAGAATATCATGTAAACTACGTCTACTAAATAACACTACATGCATACAAACTTTCTTTCTTATGGTTTGATATTATGTATTCTCTTTCTTTAATTGCAAATTTTGCATGTTTGTAATCTTCCTTTAAAGCTGATATTATTTTCCTAGATTGCTCGATAATTTTCTATACACTTTTAGATATAGTTCAAAAAGGGGATCTTCCAAAACTAAGTTACTACACAGTGACACACAATCCTCCCTTAATTTATGACCATTCAATTATTAGAAAAATCAAATAATAAATGTCTTCTAATGACATTAAAAAACATAAAGTATATAAAAACTACCTTTTTAGCATTACAATAACTATCTTGAGCTCCAATACATCATACACCTCTACCGTAGGTGGAAATTGTCATTAATTGTTGTAAATCAATTTTTATGCAAGCAAAAATGAAGATGGAACAGTCATATATCATCTAAAACATCATTAAGAATGATTCTATACTTGCAGAGCTGAGTAAAATGAGATTTATAATAGTGAGAAAGAAACAATCCTCAATGTATCTTTGTCTTGATGATAAAGTAATATTTTCGTAAGTCAGATTACCTAATCGGTGCAATTGAACAATTCATTTTGTTGGAAGCTGCCAAAGAACTTAAACAAAAAAGAGAGCATAATAGTTGAATATAACTATCGTACAATGCTATCATTCTATCACTATCACTCTTATTCCAATGGTTCATGCCTCCTTCAAGAACTCTCTTAGGATAAATCTAAAGATCTCAATAACCTTGAAGCCCATGAAACTCAGAAACCATCTGAACAGTTTTGATCACATTCACATTATCCATGAGCAATGGAGCACATGACTTTATAGAAACTAAACAATAAATCAATACAAGATTTGAGGATTGTATTTCTACAGCTATTAGGAAGTAGTTTATATATGTGAAAGAGAGTGACTTCCAAAAATTGTCACTGATCACAAATCGGAAAATCAGAACAACTTTCTACACAAATACTCTCCACACATCATTGTTGGTACTAGAACACAAGATTTGAAGCAAATATTTAGTATTAAATCTTATTCATCTATTCTACAATTCTTAATCTTTTAAGAAATAGCTCACAGTGGGCATATGTCTCCAAGAAAAGTGCAAATAAAATTTAACAAACAAGAGCAGTAACTGTAAAGATGATAATGCATTTCTAAAAAAATTGATTTTGAGCACACAATAATCCAAGTTTTATCAAACAGCAAGAACTCAAGGCATTCATCTATGGTCAAAACATTAACAATGGAGAAGCTAGCCAAAAACTTTTTGACACTCCACTGTTACAAAAAGCAATTTTGTCTTTCAAGTCTTTTCCTACCAAGCAAAGGATGGGATTGCCATCTCTACTTCAAATTTTCATTATAGCTAAAGAATTAATAAAGGAGAAGCAAACCAAAAAATTTTGAGGCTTCACTAGAATAGAAAACTATTTCAGTATTTCAAGACTTTTACCAAGTAAAGTATGTGCTTACTAACTTCTAGATTTGTGAAGCTTGCTAAAAAAAAGTCTATTATCATCCATTAGTATGAATTCAATATTTGGACATAGATCCAAATGGGTGAGAGAAAATCTAAGCCGCAAAAGGGATAGGGCCTTACAGAGAGAATACAAATGTCTGGTGAACTAAACTTTAAGATATAACCAGTGATATCAAAAATATAAATTTTCCACAGCTTTATCCTTGCACTTAAATATATGCTAACCCTGAACCTAAACATCATCTATAAAACAACTTCATGACCTGAAAGAATTAACAGTGGCTCTATTTTTTAAATTGCAATGAGTAGAAGAGAAAGAGAAAATGTAAAGGCATTGAATAGCTTTGGAATCCACCTCTGCAACTTTCTGATAGATAAGAAACTTGGAATGATATCTAATGACCATATTTAAATATGTGAATACAGTCCTCATTTTGCTACTAAATTGGACAATGGAGGCTCTTTCTTGAATAGGCATAATCGGTAATATAATTTTGGCCTTTTTTGCACTAAAATTATTCCAAAGTGGGGTATAAGGAAAACACAACCAGTCAAGGAAGTGGCCATGAAACCCTATACAATTATCTTCAGATAGGTCGAGATTGGGATAGAGCAATCTCGGCTAGCGAAAAGTATAGTGCAGTTGATGTTGCACCCACTTGTTAGACCAATTCTTCCAAGTCAAAACTAATGGATAGTGAGGCAATTGTGACTGACAAAAAATTACCCCCCACAGAAACATTAAATCTCTTAAGCCTTGTGAGTGTAAAGTTCCCATTAGATTAAGCAGTCATGGCCACACGCTTTCTTTTCAGTCACCAACAACAGGATAATACTAGACCTACAGGGTGGTTGATTCTTACCTCCTTCTCCTCTCCTGTTGACCCTGCACCAAACTCTTGCCCATTGCAATCACCGCACGTGCAAAAAAAATTTTTTTAACACTACCGTGACCTTTTATTATCACATATGTTCTGAAGATCAAAATTTAACCAATTTAAACATGGTCAAAATTTTGACCATATCGGGCCCATTTTAAAAAAAAAAATGAAAATAAGCCTTTGGTCAAAAAATTTGGTCGAAAATGGGGGCCTAATGTACTATTGTCTAATCAAAGGTTAAGTTAGACAATTTATGTCAAACCCTAGAGTGCAAAATCTGCATACCATATGCTGAAGTTTAACATAAATGAATAGACAAATCTTACATTGTGGCTATCAATGACCAAGAAATAAATTTGAAATAACAAGGAGCTATTGGATATGGATTCTTCAAAAATGAGTAAACAAAGTTTTTAGCTAGGCATTGACCTACAATGTGAGTTATTAGCACATGTCTCACACACATCTCAGTTTGAACGTGTGAGCTAGTGCATTGCACTATTAAGAATTAGTGAGAATGAAACATAATAAGTAATAATGTTGTGCATATGAATATGACTTATCAACCAAAAGAAATTTTTTATTAATGAATATATTCATCATAAGGATAACCACTAAAAGAGATGGTAGAGTCCTCAAGGCAGAAAAAATATATTAATTCTAAATTAGTTAAACATATCAGAAACATTGGCACAGGTAGGGAGAATGCTAACGAAGGTTGTGGAATTTGGCTTCATGCCTACCAATAACATTTTTTTGAAAAATTCTAAAGTTCTATCAACATATCCATTTTGTGCATATCTTGAAATGATTGCAGTCCATGAGATGACATCTCTATGAGGCATTCTGTCAAACAATTCCCATGCTTTCTCCATTCTTCCACATTTTATATACATGTCCACCAGACAATTTCCAACTACAACATTTGTTAGAAACCCTCCTTCTCGTATGCTTTGATGGACAACTATACCCTGTTCCAATGCTCCAATTTGGGCACAAGCTCAAATCACGTTGGAAAATGTGAACCTTTTTGGTTGAAAACTTGTTTGTTGCATATGATTGAACAATGTGAGTACCTCATGATGATGCTCATATCTTCTGTACGCTTCAATAATCGTATTCCATGAGGTGCTATCTTGATTTCTCATTTGGTTAAACACTTTACAAGAATTTACTAAATTTTTGCACTTGGCATACATTTTTATAAGTTTATTGTGAAAATTTGTGCGTGCACCAAAGGCAAATTGCTTGTGAGTGAGGAAATGGGAGGACATTTTTGCCTTGTAAAAAAGGTGTTCTATTGAATGTAGTTCTGCAAGCATTGGACATCTGCGGAGCAATCTTCAGGGGGTTCGTGTGTTGAAAGAAAAATGTGAAGTGTTTCCTTCAACTGGCCCTCTATAAATGGGTAGTATGGTGCGAGATTGACAAGAGTAGGGGACACAAATGGCATTTTGTGACAGTAAAATGTGCAACATAATTCAGTCTAATGACATTACACCAATGGCATTACCAGTGGAAGGCTTTAGGTTTTCAATAAACCTGATGAAGGAAGAGCATGCCATATTTAGTGTAAGCACCTAAGCATGAGACAACTCAAACCACTACAAGAAATGAAATAATCAACCAAACGTATGAAACCATAAAAAATGAATGAGGTAAATACTAGTTTAAGTGTAGAAAGTGCTAGATTCAGAGCTGAATGTGAGAGATGGAGTCCAATGTTCCAGATGAGGAGCCAGTAGTGGGAAGCAAGCAACACTAGCATTGGTGGACCCAAGGTTTGATAACTCCAGCTACTTCGTGCGTTCACCAATGAAATTGAAAATAATTTTTCATGTTAAAGTTAAGTCCGTGTTGGTAAAAATTTCAACCAACACGGGCTTAGATTTTTAAAAATGAGAAATTTTTCCTTCTATAATCTAACCAATCAAAACCTTCTTAATTGATGGTTGAAATTTTTGGTTGAAAAATGACCTCAAATGTACTAGTGATGTGAGGATAGCTTAATTCTAAGAGATCAGTTTTATCAAATGAAGATGAGAATTAGAATAAAACTAAGGATATTATTCTTAATTCTATTTTTCTCTAAAATTTATTTACATTATGACATGTTGTGTTGCTATCAATGCTAAAGAGGGAGATTGTTGAAAATAATTATTCAATTATATGTTGTATTTGATGTTACACAAAATGTCAAACATTTACTGAGTAGTCAGTAGTAGCCAAGATCACTCAAGCATTGAAGGTATTTTCTTGTATATGTCGAGCATTCAATTATAACTAAGTTTAGAAATAGTTCTAATCGAGTCTCAGTCAGAAGAAGCCAAGTTAGGGATAGAGAAGATATTGAAGAAATTTATAATGTAGGATTCTAGATCAATTGGAACACCTATGTCTACTAGACATAAGCTTTCCAAAAATGATGATTCCAAAGAGGTAGATTAGACTATTTATAGATTAATTATTGTAAAAATTTAGTATGTGGTACACACAAGACCTGATATTGCATTAGTAGTTGGTATGACCTGGAAATATTTTCTACTAATCCAAAGGAAAAAATTGTAGACATATTCACCAAGCCATTACCTAAGGATGCATTTTTGTATCTAAGAGGTAAGATAGAGGTCATTCCCCTATCTAAATCTCACTAAAAAAAAATTAGTAATGCATCAACCAACCATTTTGAAGATTAGTCAAGTTGATGCAGGATTGTCAGAGAAGATTGCATATGAATTAGTACATCAAGTACATGAAAAATACATCAAGATTGTTGTCTTTGGCATGAGATGCCAATGATGCAGAGTTTTCTATCATATCAAAGAAAGTTTGTATCAGCAAGTTCATTTTGCATAAGAAGAGATCATTAAGTCAGAGGGAGAGATTTTAGTTAGAGAAAATCATTCCAGAGGGAGAGATTGATGTTAGAGGGAGTTCTTACTAATAGAGGGAGTTTTAATGGATGAGCATAAATAATGAAAGTAGGGATATTATCCTTCTTTTTTTCTCTAAAATTTCTTTATATAATGATATGTTATGTTTCCATCAATGCCAAAGAGGGAAATTGTTGAAAACAATTATCCAATTATATGTTGTCTTTGATGTTACACAAAATGTCAAGTTTTTACTAAGTAGTCAACAAATAACTAAGCTCACTTGAGCATCAAAGGCAGTTTCCTATATATGTCAAGCATTCAATTATAACCAAGTTTAGAGATAGTATTGACTAAGCTAAGTCAGTTAATGAAGTGAAGTTAGTATTGACCAAGTTGGGTTGGTTAAAATTAGAACTCCTGTTCTAACTAGGTTGGGAGTCGGTTAATGAAGGGATCCTCTATGTTGACCAAGTACTCAATTTTGTATTAGCTGATTGTCAACATATTTACTCTAATAAATTTATTGGTTAATACAAGTCAACTTAAGGGATGACTTTTTTTATTAAAATAGTATTGAAGCTGACTTGACAAGGTGAAACATATATATGGGAGGTCAAGTTGAGGATTGAAATGTGGAATTAAGGAAGCAAATTTGAAAAATATCTATAAAGGGTAGAGTATTTGAGTTAACCAAGCTGGAAAGAACATTTTGATCAAGGAGGATCAAGTTATCAAGCAAGAACTAAGATTTGAATGACAAAAAATTAGTTGCATCAATTGTTAGGTCAAATCATTGTTACTATCTAATAATTGTAGCAATGAATCAAATCTCCTAACATAGTTAGCCTAATAGCTATTCAACAAATCCTCTAACAAGGTGGAATTTCTAGATTGAAGTGTTTGAAGACCTCTAACAAGACTACTCCTAACATGGTGAATTAAATCTTCTAATAGGGTCACACCTAATAGTGTGTTTTTAAACCTTTAACAAGGTTGGCTCCTGACTAGGCTTACTTTAGAAGAGTGAAAAATAGTAACTAGTTAAATTGGTGGTTTTCCCAAATTGGGTTTCCACATTAAATCTTGGTGACTCTTGTGTTCATGTTATTTCCTTTATGTTTTTTCAACTAAGTTAATAAAGGATATTCACATTATTATCTTAAGATCTAATGATCTCTATGTGAACTGAGTGACACTAATATATTCAGTGTTAACCTAGTTACAATAGAATATTCAATTTTAACTGAGTTAGAATAGGATTTGGTTTTATATTTGTATTGAAATCTTAAAAGGGAATTGGATTTTTTTTTGTAGTTATCGATTCACCCCTCCCCTCTCAATTACCCCTTTCCATTTCCAATACAATTATCTCAATAAAATGAAATAACATAAACCTCATGGAAACCTACTCAGGAATATATGAAGAACCATGCGAGCATCCAACTCCAGCAATGAACATAGAGGAAGATCAATGCTAATAGAGATAGTGATCTAACCTCAACCACACATAAAATAATCATCTATGGCTAACACTCATGCCAAATAGTATAGAGGACTAAAACCAAGACTCTAGTGGAGAGTAGATTGCTTGGCATCACAGAGCACAAGATAAGTATCATGTGGAAACTTTCCCTCAAGAGGATATCACATCATGTTCTTAGAGGGTAATGGTACACACACTACCCTCAGATAAACCACCAGGCCCGTACCCTTGGATTAACCACCAAGTACTCACATTTTAATGATCTTAGTTTTATTACACATTAATTTATTTAATTATAACTTATTTAGAAAACATCTACATGCTACCTTGTTGGAATGTAACTAGGGTAATGAGAGAAGCCCCTCAACATGTCAACCCTACATACCCATACTCATCACATGTTGAGTACTCATAGGTAATGTAGTTTCCCATCCCAACCCTAATTAACATAACTCTACCAATATCAATAGTGAGCTTGAGCCTCACAAGCACCCAAAAAATGCACGTGCACATACTCATGTGTGGGCAAACCAACTATATGAAGATCATAAACAACAATGGTCAGATGAGAAATAGAGAATTAATAAGTATAACAAAATCACTCAATCGACCTATATCTGGGAGTATGGATTCAACACAAATCCCAATACAATAAAATACATCTAGGGTTGGATAAATATCCCTATGGATAATGTGGATCCATGACCATATTTAGTGTCAAGAAAACCTGAGAAAGCTGGGCAACACACAAACCAAGGAAAAAACCAAAAATGCCCAAAAACCACAAAATTAAAACCCATTATTCCATTGGGTATAAAATTCGTAAATATCAAACAAAATTTGGTTTAGAATCTATATGCAAAAATGGTCAACTTAATAGCATGAAACCCCAAGGCCCCAAGCCCAAAAAGCTTCAAATGCTCATAATAGTCCAACTGGGTAGAGTTAGCATACAAAAATGAAGGGGAATACTAGTTCTCTTCCTCTAAATAGTTTAATACCAAAAATAGACTCAAAAAATGGAGCAAAAGCATTAAAATGGGAGAGCCTTACCTTGCAGCCAAAAGGCCTAAAATAGGAACACACAAGATAAAATAATCACTTGGTGGCCATTGCTAAAAATCTTTGCAAATGAAGGTTTGAATTGAGTTGGATTCAATGAGCTCAACCTTGCAACGATCCCACTTCTGTAGCTCCTATAACGAATAAAACAATAAATCCTTCTAAGATGATTTTGGAATTTTCTCTCCAAATTTCTATTCCACAAGTGAGAAGTGAGGGAATAGTTCCATTTTGGAATATATATCCACTTTTAAAAGTGAAATATAATATAAGGAAATTAACTGGCCCACTAAAACAACCCTTTCTCAACCCAAAAAAAAAAGGTAGTTCCAATTAAATGGAATTCAACTAGGACAAAGCTGCGAGAAATTAAAACAATTAAATCAAATATAAAATTCTCATAACTATTAAATCACAATATTCCCTAATAAATTTTGCAACAAATGTGAACCTTTAAATGCACATAAATGCTCACGGGTCTAATCACATAATGCAAATGAGTTTGGATTTATTAAATTACTAGAGGGTTTAATTAAACAATTAAATAGGATACGCCAACCACACAGGGACAACATTGGCTAGGTATGAAGAGCCGAATCACTAACTCCATGTGCCACTACCACAGATACAATTCTTGCACTATAAACAAAACAATCAAGTGCAATTACATATAATAATATAGCCAAAGTGATAAATGCATTAAATTACATAAATAACTAATTATTTAATCACATTAAAATAACGTATTTAAATCACTAAATGCATCATAAAATATCTCAAAGCAAGAATGAAGTAAAAAACCATAGCATCATATCAAAGTATCTAAAATCCAATAAGCCCATCATATAATTATAAGTAGTATATACATCTGAATACAAAGTAACTAGATCTCATCACAAGGAATCATGTCAAATCAATAAGTATCATAATGCAAATATGATCAAACTGAACAACATAGAATCTACCATATATGACACTAGAAACCAAAATATAATGTTTGACCATAAGATCATCTCAAGTATCAACCAATCATGAGTATTAATTTATCTTGTGAATCAAAATGTAACAAGGTACAGAATGCAAACACGAGAGGCACTACATCCTCACCCACTAGGCATAGGATTACTCCTGGAAGCCAACAAATAGATAAGGGTACAAATCTCTCAATCATGTAGTATCCTCCCAAGTAGTAGAAGTCTCATAGTTTAGGTTCCATTGGACTCTTACCTTATCTATGTCCCAACCTTTGATGGTTAGTCTTTGATGTTGAAGGATATGAATGGGCTCCAAAGAAAGCTTCTCATCCTCCACCTGTAAAGCATCCCAATCAAGTACATGGGTCACACTAGGAATATACTACCTTAAAATAGAAACATGGAAAATGTCATCGATGCATGATAGGCTAGGCAAAAATGCTAGTCAATAACAAACATGGCCAATCCTCTCTAGGATCTTAGATGACTTGACAAAATGTGGTGCCTGTTGGAGTTATTTCTTTTAAAGAACATATCAGGTAGATTTAAACCTGATACCAGGAAACAAAGACCAAGGACAAGCCTAAGGATGAGCTAAATCCTATGTTCATCAAGGCTAAATCTCAATTCTAGACCAATTAACAGAGTCAATAGGACTCACTTCACTTTAGGCTCTGTTAAGCCAAGGCAGGAAAACCTAAGGGATCTATCTTATTAACTTGATACACTTCTATGCAAGATTACCCTCTATAGTAGAAATGATCAATACCTTCTATGATTTGCTGATAACCTTCCTGATTGCAGTAGTTGATTACAATTGAAGAAAGAAATAGCAAACAAGCCATGACCCACACTTTATCTCTTCAATACATAAAAAGGGAAATTGATGTTCATTTTAAGTTTTGATCTCTCAGCATAACCCAGGTATGCAACAACAAAGAACATGTATCCTTCAAGCTGACCAATCCCTTATCCATTGGGCATTAACTAAACCTTAACATACAGATGGATACGTAAAGTATACTCATATATTCAGGCATATGATCTATCTATTTGACTTAAAAATAGACATTAATCTTCATAACAACTCTCATACTTATGATGAAATCCTTCTGGTGTAACCTGTAACCCTGTCAATGTAAACAAGGATTTACATGGATCTTTGTTCTAATAGAAAATTCATCTTGACATAAAACCTTAATGGATTACAACTGAGTCCAAGCTCTTAGTTCTCAAACAAAAAACATTACATATAACAAAAGAAGGAGATGAGAAATAGAATGAAACTAAGAAAGGTGAAACTCTTGTATTAATTTCCTTGAAAACAATACATCATTTAGCATATCAAAACTCTAAAAATACACAAAGAATGACTGTGTTATATAAAAAATGCCTTAAAAGGAATACAATATGTTGTTCATAACAAAAGAACACTGAGAAAATGGTATCACAATTATGAGAAAATCTCAGGAAATTGGAAACAGACTGATCCCACAATCCTCCTAAAATCTTCAAAGAATTGGAACCCCTCCAATAAGAAAAAAATTAAGATATATAGGAGAGAAGATATTTTAGAATCTGGAATATGAATTCGACATGTGTCCCACTGAGAATGTCCTCAATCTGAAGTTGTTGAAACTGAACTTCCTTCAACTGCCTGCAATTGAAATCATAAATGATGCCAAAATATCTAATACATTCCCTTTTGAATAATCAACAAAATGTCTCATGGATAAACTATCAGGAATCATCACAATTGTATTGAAGCTTGAAATCTAATCTTAACATATCACTTCTGCTTTGCTGGGCAATTCAACTTGTGCTATTTCCAAAAAAAAACTGCTTCCAACTACATTAAAAATAATCAAATCATCCTCAAAATTGCTAGAGAAGTTATACATGATGGAATTATGGCCAAATTTGATTGCAATTTCATCTGTAACATTAAATTTGCACTTTTCACTGAGAAGCCCCCAAAATTAGAAAACCTCTTGTAGCTGCTATCGGCTGAGACCTGCACAAAATCTAACTATAAAAATGGAAAAGTCACTCTCTTCTAGTTTTGATGGTATATTATACTATACATTTTGGACAAAAATTTCCCCCTTGAGACCACTCTGAAAATATGGCCTCCATAATTGAATAGAGAAATAAAATTGAAAAATTTAAAAGATCATATAGTATGAACTATATAAACTTTTAAAATAATTCAAATATTTCAATTTTATAATCTGAGTGTTCAAATCATTCGAGATTTGATTTTGTAATCATTTTTGACTTTTTCCCTTTTGCCAAGTGTCAATCTTTTATTTGATGAGCAAGCCCCACTAACCATGTGTTTAAAATATTTTATTTGTTAAGCCTATGATATTACGACCAAATCGTACTATCGTAGCTCTTGAATCCATCATTTTTGATGATGCGATGAGCTCACTTTTATATATTTTGAATTTGAAGTTTAATTCATCTTAATATCTCCCCTATTCATTTTAGCTTTGTCGATATTATGACAATATGCAACTTTATGATTATATGATGAGCATATCAATTATCCCATCATAACATCGTTCCACATGAAATTAACCTCTATGATCATACGCCAACTTTTTTATTCTCCATTATTTCACATCTCACAACTCCAAACTAAACTTCTTCAATCACATGACGTGGTCGTAACATCGAGAAGCCCACTCTTTGCACCCCGATCTAATGACTAGACACCTAGAGCTGCCATGTGTTACATCAATTCTGCATTTCGTAGGTCAAAAAGTTGTTGAACTTACCCAATGCTGAGTCTGCGGGCCCCTCCAAATTGAATAGTGCTCTCTACATGCAACATGTCTTAAGACACTTAGTGCTTGCGGAACAAGCTTATTAAACACTCAAAAAGTTTGCTAAGTTCCCAATGTGGGATAAATATTTAAGCCATTGCTTGCCGCCAATTCTTTCTATGTGGACCACTCCAACTATGATGCACATGGAGGGTCTACATCTTTTGGCATCCCGTGCTAGCATGCTATGAATTTCTCTACCTGTATGAGACTCCTCCCTCCTTGAGAAAGTTGTGGACATGCCTTTCTTGTCCTCTCACCTAGGATCAGGTTTAAATCATGGGTGCTCTCTCCCTTTATACTGTGGCTATTCCAAAAATGTGGGCCCCATTCCTTGCTATGGATTCTCTCAAAGACATGGACCTACTGTTTGGAGTGTAGTAGCTCCACCTTGGCATGGGGTACCCATTTCTTGTGGTGTGAAACTTGAAAGTCCCCTTTTATGTGTGGACTGCCCTACGCAAAACGTGGGCCACTAACATGGGGCTCTATCGCGTTTTCTCATAAGCTACAACCCTTATCTTTGACCCTATGCTATCATGCATGGATTGACCCATTTTTTGCATTCTCCTTTTATTTTTCCTATGGCTTTATTTTCTATGGCACCTTTGATGTGCCTCAGTGTGGACCTCCACATGAATGGGCATGCACATAGCATTGGATCTGTTGTAATGATTGATTGTGCTTCACAATTTTTATACCTTTTCTCCCTTTGGTGTCGATTCTCTCTCTAATGAAGAAGTAAAGAAAGTAATATCCATATTTATAATCAGAACAATACGAATCCCTTGCTTTCATCAATTGTAACCTGAGCAATTTCAATCCATACATAATTCATCCATTTGATGGAATCAGTCGTGCTCCAAAGTGGGTCTGGCTAAAAAAAAATTTGTTTCTGAGCAACTGATCTAATAAAGTGATCCATTAACTCTCTTGAATTGACTGGAACCTGATTTGATCACAAATTGATCATTGAAAACTTATTTTAATAATTTCCGCACCATTGTCAAATCTCTGTCAGGAGGCCTGTTGCCTAGCTTTACAAACTGACATAAACACCTAGCCGGGCTTTGAAACTTAGGATCTCTATTCTCTCTGACATGTTCAACAGGCCTGCCAAATCTCATCACATGATGACATCGGGTCAAAAGATATCAACCTCCAAAGTTGCCTCCTTAAAATCACCTGTAGATAAACATGTCAAAAAACTAGAAATTGCATTTGGAAATGGCTTCGAAAATTGGGCAAATAGGCACTTGAGGTTCTGGAATTTGGGACATTGATTCTTTTTCATGAGTAGAATATAATTTTATGATTTGGGCTCATGAAAAATCACAAGACGCATTTGGTGAAGGTCTAAAGTTGGCTAGCTAGAACTGCAGGACAATGAACATCAGTAAAAACGTATTTTTTACAAATGAAATGACCCTGGAAAAATGTGTAGACGAATTTTTCAAGACTTGAAAACTGGCACACTTGTAGTATTTTTTAGAGTAGAATATTGGGGAATAAACCATTTGGTCCCACCAATCATGGAATCAAAGATATGACATCCCAAACAAGGCTCCCAATCAATTTGCACTTTTTATTACTATTGAAACCTTAAAAATTGCAAAAGGAATTGCATTTGAAAATTGATCAAACAGATTCATCATAAGCTCAAATATGGAGCGTATAAAGTATATGACCTCTAGAATATGATGTAAAATGAATTTTCTTATTTGGATCACCTGATCAAAGGTTATAGCTTGTCAAATGGGGCTACTCGAGAATATGAACAATATGCAAATTTACAACAAAGATAATTGACTAACCTTGAGGGGTTCAAAACCTAGTCAAACGGATTTGGAATGACTTGAAACTTGGAACATAAGCTCTTTGAGATGCATATTAAATATCCTCAAAGTGGTGAGTCATGAAACATAATTGGGTACCAGATATTCAAATGCAAACATGCCCTTCAATCACTATTTGACACAGGCAAAAAATGCAAAACTGAAAAGAACTCAAAATGGGACTTCACAGAATTGTTCAGAATGTTAGTTTATCATTATAGAACATATGGATAGGCTGAAAGAAGGGTGTTAGAAACATAAAGCACCACTTTAGAATTAATACAACTACTAGGCACATATGCATGAAAAGCATTCATAGGGGCAAAACTTGGACTAGGTACTCAAAATGGAAATGCAATTTTGAGCACCAATAGTGCCAACTTAGAGCCCTTCATATAATGGATAAGGCTTTTCCACAGACACACTCTAGAAAACACCCTATCACCTAGTTCACTCTCTTTCTCTGACCATTAATCTCTAGGTGGTATGTTGAACTAAAATTGAGCTACACGCCCAAGGCATACTGGAGAGATTTCCATAGTGATGAAGTATATTTTAGATCTCTATCTGATATAATCCAATGAGGGATTCCATGCAAATGAATAATTTCCACCAAGAAAACATGCACTATAGAAGAAGTTGTGTAGGATGCTCTCATGGGAAGAAAATGTACTACCTTGGACAACTTGTCCACTGTCACCATGATATAATCACATTATCATGATGAAATAGGTAACCTTGTGATAAAATCAATAGATATAGTATCCCACATTCACTATGGAATGGTATGCGACTATAAAAGACTTGTTAGATGCTGATGTTCTACCTTTACTCTTTGGTACTCTAGACATCAAGAAACAAAATGAAAAATATCGCACCTCGTCCCTACCTAAAAGTATAGCTATCTAAGGTTGGCATGCATCTTCTTGGTGCTAGGATGTGCATGATGTGATTCTAACAAAATCAAGGCACAAAGATCATCGGACACTAGTGTATACACTAATCTAATGTGCTAGAAATACTAATCTAATGAAAGCATTTACACATTAAACTAACATAACATATAAGAGAGACAAAGAGAAGACAAACTCAAATGAGAATGTGAGCCATGGATAGGCTCTCTCAATGAGATTTGTTCTCTTGTTTTTGAGATGTGTCTATGTGTAGATTGGGGATGTATGCTCAAATGCTCAAAGTTGCTTCAATGGTGGAGATGGATAATAGCAAATTGGTAGCTTTGTGAGCTCTCAATTTGGCATTATAAGGGTATGGGTATGGTTTTTGGCTCTCAAAAGGGCATGGTAACTTTAGCTCAAAGATTGTTGATTGAAATGGCTTGGGATGGGATTCAATTTATAGGCTAAGGGCTTGAGGGATGGAGGGCTTATATGAAAGGATGGATGAAGGCTTAAGGAGGGCTAAGATGCACTCAAAGGAGAGCACATGGATTGTGCTTGTTTAGCACCAATGGGAAGGTGACACTTGTCACAAGGAGGATGAGTGTGAGAGGGTAGGGTAAAGGGTTGGTTAAAGGCATGATGAGTGGGGTTGAGTATGTAAGAGAGATGTAAGAGGAATGAGTGTGGAAGAGGGAAGAGTGTGGAAGATGGATGTAAGAGTCATGAGTGGGCTTGTAAGAGTCTTTTATGGTTTGTAAGAGCACTCACGACTTGGTGGTTGGGATTTTTGAGGGGAGACTTTAAATTGGATTAGGAAAGTCTTAAACTTGTTTAAGGAATGTGACAACATTAGGGGGTGGATTAGGCTTGGGTTTAGGATTAGATTAGAGATGTTAGAGATGTGCAAGTGGATGGCATTAATGAGGTTGGGTGAGTTAGTGGCTAAGCTTGGTTAGTATGGGTGGATGGGGTGGATTAGGCTAAATGGAGGATTAGAGATAGGTTAGGGGTTTTTGAATTTGAGGATTTCATTTATCAAATAGATTTATTTAATAAATGGGGATTTTTGGAATTAGATAGAAGAATAGGATTTAATTGATAAATAATAGGTTATTTGATTTATCAATTAGGACTATAGATGATTAATTAAATTAATCAACTAGGGATGGCAAAGGATTAATTAAATAAGAATTTAATTAATGATGCCTTTAGAGATGGCTAAATTAGATTACCAAAGTAGTGTAATCAAATTTAGGTGTCTACAACTAGCACATAAATGCATCCCACATGTCACAATAGTCCATCAAACTCTAGTGAATAACCTAAAAACCTCCTCTCAAGGGTATATCTAGACTCAATATCTGTACTCACCTCTTGATACCATGTGTCACTAGGAATAACCTCTAAGATATGGCCTTGTAAATCCACTCCTAATGACAAAATTGATATCTCATGTTGTCTCCTACTCAAGGAATCTGTGACAACATTCTCTTTCCCTTTGATATAATAGAAATCAAAGTTAGACACACACAAAACTCATAAGGGATGTTGTCATGCATTCAAGTTTGGATGAGTGAGAATATAATAAAAGCTCCTATGATCACTATGCAACTCAAACCTATGTCCCAAAAGGAAATGTCTCCACTACACAAGTGCATGCACAATGACTGCAATTTTTGAATCATGAGTGGTGTAGTTAAGTTCACAGTCCTTGAGTTTTCTAGACTTGTATGCAATCAAACAGCCTTCTTGCATAAATAATACACCCACGCCCTTTAATGAAGTATCTATACAAAACATAAAATCATTTACAAGATTAAGCACTACAAGGACTAGTGCACTAGTTAATTGCTCCTTAAGAGCCTTAAAAGATGACTCACATTGATCTGACCAAACAAACTTCTTTACTTTCCACTGAAGAGAATTGATGGGATGAGCCACACATGAGGAATCCTTCACAAATTGATGGTAGTACTCTATTAATCCATGATAGCTTATATATTCCTTGGATCCACTACAATACCATCATCTATGATGATGTGCCCCAAATACTTCATCGCAAACTAGAAGAATCCATATTTACCCAAGTTTCCATATAATTGATGGTCTTGAAAGCACTAAAACACCTAGTATGAATGGACCTCATGCTCCTTAATAGTCTTAGGATAGATCAATATGTCATCCAAGAAAAAAGCACACATTGATCAAGGTACATACAAAATACTCCATTGACCAGACTCATAAACATTGATGGCACATTGGTTAACACAAATGGAACAAATGTAAACTCATAATGGCCATAGCATGTACAAAAAGTTGTTTGATGAATGTTAGCCTCATAAATCCAAAGCTAATGGTATACTTAGTTAAGATCAATCTTTGAGAACACTCACTCCCTTCATCTAATAAAACAAGTCATCTATCCTTAGAAAAAGATATTGGTGCTTCATCATCACCTTATTCAATTGTTGATAGTCAATGCACAATCACAATCATCCATCTTTCTTCTTCATACTATGAATCCCTGTTAGGAGATTCCAACCCATTTAGGAGTTGTGCCAACCCTATTAGGAATTTTAGAAGAAAGTTGGACCCACTGCCTAAACAAATTCAAGAGCAAGACCAACGAACTCACTATCCAAATGGATTTTGTATTATTCCTTGCAGAAACTCTGCTTCTTTTTGCACTTTGCACTTCACACTTCAACAATGATCTCAATAGACATCATACTCTTTTAAAATCAAGGAAAATACATTTCCTTTATACCAAATCTTTATAATAATTCCCTGAGTTGGCTTTGAGGCTTTCCCAATTAATTAAAATAAGATAATTAATTAATTACAATTATAATAGAACTATTGGCTCATAGTCTATGTAAAACTTCACACGTGCGATACTAAGGCTTGCACACTCATTGATGTCATTAGCTGATGGTCCTCTATCTCTACCTAAAAATTAATTATAATTATAATAGAACTGTTGGCTCACAGTCTATATAAAACTTCACACATGTGATACTAAGGCTTGTGCACTTGCTAACATCATTAGCTAACTATCCTCTATCACTGCTTGACTACGTATTGTTGGGAATTCATTTTGCATGAGGTCAATGACAGGAATCCATAGTGTAATTCCTCTCTTGAAAAGAAAATATTTTTAAGGATCTGCTCCAAGGTTTAGTGTTTGTCTTGCGACATACCAAAACCTGCTCAGTAGAAGATAAATGTGAATGTTCACAAGGAGGCCTTTGCTGGTTCTAAAACCCTTTTATCTTGGAATCAAAGTAAAATATGTTTACTATCTCAAAATATCACACCAAAAGAACAATATTTTTGTATTTTCTATTATTTCAATGAATGCAACTCTAACAATGTAGCTAGTATGAGGTCCTACTCTAAAAGTTGGCGGGGGGGGGGGGTAGCAAAGAAAATAGCAAAACTGAAAGCAAATAACATGAAATCAAATAACTTGAAATTGAAATT
Organism: Cupressus sempervirens; assembly: GCA_028749045.1. Classification (NCBI taxonomy): domain Eukaryota; kingdom Viridiplantae; phylum Streptophyta; class Pinopsida; order Cupressales; family Cupressaceae; genus Cupressus; species Cupressus sempervirens. The sequence goes on from CM053786.1 coordinate 19,127,128, forward strand.
CCTAAATGGACATAAGCTACATAACACAACATGCTGCAAGTTAAACCTTCGAAGAAATCAATAGGAAACCAATGAAAATAGGAGCAGTGCTTCCTAGAATCCACTGATGCAATTGTCAGTGAGAATCTTTAACAAATTGAATGATGTTTCACTCTTCATCAAATCGCAAGGCCACAGAAAGTGTGCTCATGTGAGACAAAAAGCTATGTAGACACAATCAGGTGATCTCTTCTCAAGCTTGTTACGTCAATGGAATTCATATATCTATAGAAAACACCAAAACTAAAAGATTGCACAACTAGAAACAACATAATAAACCTTTGGCTCAATCACAATCTCATGAATAAAATCCACAAAACAATGACACATTCAGGAAAGAGTAACTACACTACAAATGCTAGCACCAAAAGCATAACTTTATTGCATAATAACAGCAGCCCTTTTTTACATTTTACAATGGGGTATTTATAAAAAATTATCTCCTCAATTTGTGTTGAGAGTGAGAGATATCTTGATGCAATAAAATATTTTAAAAATATTTAAACAAACTAAATATATAAAAACTAACAATCTAACTGGTGCTTAGAGGGACTCCATCCATATTTTATTCATTAATTAGATGCATGAGCCCTTTACATGTCAAAAATAATGAAAGCATGAGAGAGAAAGTAGGAGGACACCATCAGTCGAAGTAGAAGTGCATGGAGACACCAAAAATAGAAGCTAGCCCTTCACTAGGAATGTGTCAGAGTTAATTTTCCATCAAAATGCGCTCTTGATGCATGAAAAGTGCTATTTTTGGAACTGGCAGTCAACTGTCGGCACACCTCTGAATTGCGGACCTGCATGAAAATGCAGACCTGCATACTTGCGGAGCTCAATTCACCAAAAATCAAAGGTCTCAATTTTGAAAATGGTTTCTGGGTTTTGCTCAAATGAGATTTTAGATCACTTTTTGTATATGCTCCATGTCCCTTTCTGATGATTTACACCCTCTTTATAGCCAATTAATTTCATAAACTTGCACTCCCTTCGCTTCCTCAATCAAAAATCTTAAGGCAACTGCTTTGAATCTTGTCCCCAATAACTGCATAAGATGGGGAACTTGATTTGCTTTATGTGTCCAACCTTTGTATCTTTGACCTTTTTCTTCTCTCCACCTGTCCAATCCTTCTCGGCAAGAAACCAAGTGATCCAAATTATCCAAGATGATCAAATATTTGCAACTTTTCATATTTTTTCACAAATTTTTTAGGCATTTTTAAATGACCTTTTTGGAGGTCTTTTGCTCAAAATTTCAAGTTGGAACCTTCATCAGTCCCTAAAATTGGGCAACCAAATGCTCACTATTTTAGGGACTGAAATTAGATCTTTAGTTCTTTTTTCCAACAGTGTAAGCAATTCTGAATTCTAAGGCTCGAGTCAAAAGTTATGACTTCGACAAGTTGAGGATGCCATTTTTACCTACAAAAGAAGCAAACATTAGTCCGTAGAGTTAACAATGCATAGTAAAGATACACTAGCTACTCAAATGAAATTGGAGGTGAATCCTAAAATCTAGCTAAGTCTAAAATCCTTAAGCCCTGAAATTTGGCTAAGTCTAGATTCTTGAAGCCCTAAAATTTGGCTAAGTCTGGATTTCTGAAGCCCTGAAATTTCCTAGAATCTTTACCTTATCTCGGGGAGGTCTGAAACCTATCTCAAAAGATTCGTCGCATATATTAAAATATATCTTAAGTATAAGTTGACGTATATTTAATTGATGTATATACGTCAACTTATACTTAAACGATATGTTTTAAACCCCTTTTATGACTATTTAGACAAAATTGGAGGTGAAAGGACAACTTGGCAAGGGCACATGGTGCCTTGGAAGCACGTGGCATGAATGCACATGAGACATCTTGATCATGTGCACACACACTTTGGGCATGTGACCCTTGAAGCGCACACTTGACCCTTTGTGGTAGCACGTATGTGCTTTGGGCATGCGGCCCTTGGTGACAGCGAGCGCTCAAGCTGCATGAGCACACAACACAAATCTGTGTGCATGCACAGTGCAAATTCTTGAGCCATGCCAGTGCATTGCACGCAGCTTGAACTGAGCCATGGCTGTGGGAGCCACAGTAGTGCACGAGCATGTCATCACATGAGCGCGCGATGATGCAAATGCACTTGGTGGCACAAATGTGTGTAGCACTTCTTTCTTTCTTTTTTCCTTTTTTTGTGATTTTTTCAAATATTTAACTCTAAAATTCTAAGGTCTAATAAAACTCTTCTCCCAACTCCTGAACTATGAGTCCGAGAGTCAAAAAAGTAGGGGGGTCCCCATTCCTAGTGAGGAATGGGGCGTGTCCACAACACGTATCTCTTTAATACATCCTAGATGTAAGATAGTGAACAATCATCAAGAACTTAATTTCTAATACTCTATTTGTGAATTGCTCTCTATAAATTAGATATAACTTTTGTATGTCTTCGACTCATACATTGTACACTCGACCACATCATCAAGAGATTGTGTCGTACATGTCCATAACTACACATGACTAGACAATCAAAACATTATCTATACCATCAAGATCTTTCCCTGCTACTTAGCCAATCTTTACAAAAATAATGTTATGTTGATATCAATAATAAACAAAGTCATGAATGCAACATATCAATACTCTACAATGCTTAGTATACTCCCCAAAGTAGTATCATTAACATTCATGCTAACATCAGTAGTCTCCACTACTCTTTGCTTTGTAGATTTCTCAACACTAGCTACTAATGTGGTCCTTGGTTTGGTAGGTGGGGGAAGAGAGAGGGGTGTCACCACTAGGTTCTTTGTAGTTCCTCTAGCCTTCTTCTTGTGTGGTGCAACAACAACAAAGGCTTTACTCTTGACTTCTTCTTCTTCCTTCTCTTCCTCGTCACCACTAACTTCATCTTCTCTAAGATCTTGTGTCATTTTCAGATGTTCCTTTCTTTTGCCTTGGGTGCCTAGCTTTTCCTCTAGGTGTTCAAGAATTTTCTTCCTTTTCTTTTCCTTAGAATCTATCTTGACACTTGTAGTGGTTCTTGCCTTAGCTTCCTCAAATTTTCCAAAAGATTTGACCTCCATATCAATCTGTTCTTTTAATAATGCAACAAATTTTGCATTAACTATATCACTATCAAATTCATAGTCAAATGTTTTTATCCATGCCTTCCTTGGCTTTATTACTTGGAAAAATGTGTTACCCATATCCACCAAGAAACATATGTCATTATAATATTGCATTATCAATTCTTTTGGTATTCTCATCTTCATCTTCATTCTTTGTTTAAATTCTTCAAATTAGGTATCCATGATAATTTCAAAACTGTCTCCTAATGGAGTAATGTATTCATTGATTTTCCTTGTCACTAGTTTACCTGGTTCCCAAATGATATTTCTAGTACTAGGAAAACACTTCTGAATATAAAAGAAAATACACATAAGTGATCCAAACTTACACATTGAGTTATTTTCCTTCATGATGGATGTTAGCTTTTTGGCTAATTGAAGCTTCTGCAATTTAGCAAGATCATATTCATGATCTTTCATGACAATCTTCTATGCTTGATCTACTACCATATACAACACATTGTTTGGCTTACTTGATTGATAGAATTTGTGAGCAATTACTCTCACTACAAATTTGATCAATGGGTTTGAAATATTTGTGATGGACAATCCTCATCCATTCCACTCGACTCTTGTATTGGCTTCAACTTCCTCATGAATTAGACATCACATTCTCTTCTTCTTATCTAGTATAGGATAACCAATAACCTCATGAATCATCTTCTTGGTTATTTTGACTGCTCCATATTTTAGCCAAAACTTCATGTCATGGATCCTTCTTAATACAGCCTTGATCCATTTGATCTCAAAATTTCTTGGAAATTCTAGGCCATGAGTTAACCCTTTCCACTCAACAATTTTAAAATTCCTCCTTGAAAACTCTTTCATCACACAATTTCTCATATGCTTCTCAAATCTCATAATCACCTACTTCTCTTTCTTTCACATGTAGAAACTTGGCACATCATGTATCATGATTATAGTATGTGGTATCAAGGATAATGCACCCATTGAGTCACCTTTTATTGCAATTTCTAGAATTGAACAAAACTTAGGTGGAGGACACACATCATTCCTCACCAATTTAATGTTACTAAGCTTTACTTTTTGAATCTTTCCCACACATGATGAAATCACCATATTTATTTGATAGGGTTTGAAAACTTCTCCTTTCTAGATAACTTAGCACCACTCAAATCTTCAGTTGATCAATCTTCTTCCTTAGACTTGCTCTTTAAATTGCCTTAGGATCTCTTTTTTGCTCAAGTGACTTCATGCTCTCAAGTTTTTAAAGTAAGTTATTAAATAATTTCTTCAAATCTCAATAAATACTTCTTGCTAATTGATTTAGGGTCTCCATTAATTTTGTGTACTCATGTAGGTGGAAGCCAACTGTGTCAATCAATATTTTTCCTGTGAACTGGGTCTTCAATCTACAACTTGGTCTCTTCCATCTAAATTAGCCTATACACTAGTTTAGCTTCTAAAGTACTCAGTTTGTATTGCAATGTTTGGTTAATATAGATAATTTTACTACTGTTTGACACTATTTCTATACATGATTCTTTTGTACTAGACCTTTCATAGATTTTTTCTCAGTCAATATTGTTCCTTTGAACTAGATCTTCACTCTACAACTCATTCACTTCCATCTAACTTGACCTATACACCAGTTTAGCTTTTGAAGTACTTGGTCCATATTACAATGCTCAGTTAATATAGACAATTTTACTGATGTTCAACACTGTTTGTATACAAGATTATTTTGTACTAGACCTTTCATATCTATCTATTCTTATGCATCTTTACTTATGCAAATATGAACTTTAGAGCATTTTATGTTAGGAAATAATGCATGATATATCATTTAAATATACAATTCCTTATATACCTTTCTTACTCAATTTGAGGTGATAAGAATACCTTCTCCATTGGATTGGGTGACCTCAACTCCATTTACTCCACTATTTCCATCTTCTCCCTTTTTATTCCATGTTTGATTCATCTCCTTCCTTTCTTGATCAATGTCCACTTTTCCTTTAGCCTTGATCTTGTTGTGATTTTTTATTGGTACTCAAGTCCTAAAGTATTTTCTTAAATGTGCAAACTTGTGACATTTGGAACATAGATTGTTAGGTGCATGGTTCTTTTGGTTAGACCAATAGGGTTTTATTTGTGATTTGTATTCACATTCTCTATGTCCATACTTTTTAAATTTATAATAGTAGCCTTCAAATCTAGGTTTAGTAGGTGTATTCTTCATTCTTAATCTATATTCATGTATTTGATGTCCTTTTTTCTTGTAGTAAAAATAATAACCAGTAAACTTAGGTTTAGGATTTCACATACCATTTTTTTCTTTTTTAGATGGTAGTAGTATGAGAAAGTTTTCCACAATGATAACATGTTGGTTTTCTTTTTATTTTGAATTTCTCATCTCTCCATTTATGGATGATTATCCTTGCTCGATAGATGAATTTTCTAAGCCAATAGTTCTTCAAGATGACCTCATAAGTTATTCAAAGTATTTCATTTCTTTAGTAGGCTTGTTGAATATTTTCAAAAGTTCTTTCTTAGTTTTTAGTTCATTCTTCAATAAGTCCTATGATTTTAGATTTTCTATTTCAAAATATTTTCTATTCAACTCCTAATTTGCAAGAATCACTTGATTCATCATGTCAAGTTGAGTATTGGTAAGTGTTTTTACATTACATATCCTTTCTTCAAGTCTAGTTTCCATTTGTCTTTTATCTTCTTTAGAGACAAACTTGGCTTCCTTATCCTTCTTCTTTATCTCCATCACTTCACAAAGTCTTACTGATTGAATCTCATGATATGAGATTTACCTTGACTCAATCTATTAAAATTGATTCAATACCTAAGCCTCCATCTATTGTGATAAGATGATGTTGGGTCTCCTCTTTCCATTTTGATCTGATTTAGCTTTGCTCTCCTTTACTACTTTGACTAGGTTTCTTATCTTACTCTAACCCATTTTCCTCTTCTACAATGCTTAGACTATCATACTTAATCTTCACACTCTTCATAATGTCATATCATATTAAGCTATGTTAAGATCTTCTCTGTTTAAAGATTTTGTAAAGAGTTTTCTAGATAATTCCTTGATTCACATCTTTGTTTGATCAGTTAATCACTAAACATAAGGATTTATGATCCACATCATAAAATGCATAATAAAAACTATGAAAACCTCTATAAGTATTAAATATCTTGTCCATGTTGGCCTGAAATGGTTTACCTCAAATTTTATATCATTCCTGACTTGAATGTTAATTTTGTGTTGCTCAACACCTATAGTTTCTAATACTTGACACTCACTATATGTGCTACAGAGACTCAATGTCTACTGTGTTTAAAAAATTCTATGTAACTCAGCTTCAACATGCATGAATTGCTTGGTAAACATGAGAATTGACTTACATTGAAAATATTTGGTGACCAAAGACTTGCTCAACCCCTATAGAGCTCATCATATACATGTTTTATACATGACTTAGCCTATGTAGAGTAGCTCGATCATAGTGATGACCTACTAACTCTACCAAGTACATGACTAAGTGTTTGATACTAATAGACAACAATATTTAGAGATACCAACATATTCTACCTTTAGAAAACACTCACCATATAGGCAGTGCCATTACATTTGCATCAGTCCTCATTAAAATAACATAAAGGAGTCATATATTAAAACATTTAACATATTGAGATAATAATTTATTTTCAGAAAAAATTAAATACAAAAGGGCTAATGAATTTATTTAAATAAAATAAAATTAATTAAATAAATACAAGAATATACATTATAGTTAATTACTAGAATTAAGTATAATGTTAAGGATACATATTAATAAAAAAAAAATATTACAAAAAAATGATAATTTTAAATGTCTACACCTACTTCCTATCTTTTTTATTTTGTATGATATTTTATTTGTACTTCCTTTTACTCATCTATGGTCACACACAATCATAATATCTAGCATTCTCATTAAAGTCAATTATATTGTTCTGGCTACTTTGGGTAGTTGACAATCTTATACAAGCTTGTCATGGTTAGAGATATCAGGTTCATCAACATTTTCAATATGTGGTGTACTAATAATTGTAAGTTATAATGTTGTAAATTAATTTGTGATGGTGTAGCTTCATATTTTGGCCTCAAAAGTTTCCACCACTAAAGTATGATCGTTAGGTTCTTTGTTTGTTTTCCTTTCTTAGCTTCCCCACATGCAAGACCCTTAACCTTATTCATGTTCAATCTATCTAACTAAATAAAAGCTACCAAAAAAGTATCAAATTATTGTAGAAGTGACCATAAAATATTTCATATAATTGTCTAAGTATGATTCATTGTTCTCAATGGGGTTTAGCTTAGTTAATTGAAGCAATGAGTTCTCATTGTGGAGACACTATTTCAAATCCCAAGAGGGACATCTTGGTGGAACTATAAGTTGTGATTCTTGGTATTTCATTGGTTGTATCTGTCTCATTGTAAAAGGCGAAATCTAAGTTGTGACTCTCGATCTTCCAATTTTTGTTTCTAATATGGTTACTTGTAAGAAGATTGAATAAGCTTATAAGCCTCAAGTTATTTCTTGAATGAGCACAAGAATTGTAAGTTATTTTCAATGTAAATATGATTCAATATTCATACAACCTACAATATAAAATATAGATGTCATCATGTCTAAGGTCTCCCAAGCAACCATTAACCACTAACTTGTACCCACTAAGTTAGAATGAACTAAAAATTGTAGATAGATATAGGTACAACCTCTAGTCAATTTAGAATAATATTATAACTCAATACACTTTTAAAAAATCCTTACCTTTTTGTCATTTACAGTTGCTAATACACTCATAAGTTTGTGACTTCTTTATTGATCATAATTAAGTGAACAAAACTAAGTAAACTAAATTGTGCAAAATGACACTAATCCCTAAATGCATTTGTATGAATCCTTTTTGGAAAATTTAGAAGGAATCTTATAGGGAATACAAATATTTTGAAAATCCTACATATAACATTATGTCTTATAACATTTTTTAGGTGATTATGGTAATTCCAATATATTGTCGTGAATAAAAGAGTTGGAGAAAATGGTATTAGTTTGTGACGCGTACTTGCAAAATGATAGGACATTTTTTGGCCTCAAAATAAATCTTTATAAAAATATGGGGAAATTCATCCCATCCAAAATTTTCCTTTGAATATTATAGGCAAATGTTTTTGATTTTCATGTCCAAAAAATAAATTTTGTTGGCTATATCGTACAAAAAATGGAGAAAAATGCATTAAAAATTTGGATGATGGTCCTAGGTGTGTGGCCCATTTTTAATAACATTTTGGCAACATGTCCCATCCAATATGTAGAACTTATTTTCCAAAATTTGTTTTACCAACATGCAAAATTTTCCAATTGGAGAATATTTACCACTAAAAAAATTCCTAATTATGTTCATATACGATAGTTAAGGCATTTCCCTATGACATTATTATTGAAGCATGCTCTCCAATGGAAAATAAAATTTTAATTGAATCCATACTATAAATAAATAAAGAAATTAAAATAGAAGGTTTCAAATTTGAGATTATTACTCATTCCCTACTTGAACTTCACTTCTTCATGGCATAATGTTTTAAACTATTAAATTTGGAGAGATAATTTATGAAAAATGTGGCACAAAAATATAATTTCTTTTTTGATGAATAGTCCCTTCCTTATATTAATAAAAATAACAAATAGTTATTTGAAGTGGAAATGCATTCAACATATAACATTTGGACGTTAATGCTTAATAGATAGAGATTGGGAGAGATAGAGGTTAAGGAATAAGGAAGAAAGCTTTAAAATAAAAAATAAAGAAGTATAAAGGGAAGGGAAAAGAGGGAGAGAGAGAGAGGGATGGAGAGAGAGTGGGGAGATTTGATTTACCTAAATTACATAATCTTGGATTGTATTAAAATTCTTAGGATCTATATTAGTGAGATGATTGTCATCTTTATATCTTGAAATGTCATAAACTTTTTCATATAATATTAGAACATCAAAATTTCCTCATGATTCCAAGAACCATAATACTTATAGTGAGCCAATAAATTTTTAGATTGAGATTTGATCCTGAAGATGGAACCACCAATGTATATAATTATATTTTGTAGTATTTTATTCCATTCATTTACTTCCATGTTGTATTTCTATGTAGAATTAAAAGATGAAGCTTAAGATAGCTAAAAATACAGAAGTACAATATCCACTGGATTCATTCAACCAAATAACTTTGAAGAAATTAATTCCACACTTTATACATAGCTAAATATTGGTAAGTGGGTGATAGGTGAGTCATAAAATGTGTCGTTGATGGTGACATAATTAAATTGCATGATTTATTTTGATGAAAATGAAAAGATTATGATATGAATTGGGAAAATGCCTAATTCTAGGAAGAAAGTGTAATACACATTTGGATAATTTTGGTTAGTGATAGAAACGTACTTAGTAGATATGGCCATAATTTTGTGAATATGATATATGTATGTGTATGAGATATTGGTATTTCCTCGTGAGTTGATATGAAATATAACACATGTTTGGGTGACGTAAATAAGAATAGGTCCAATATTGTAGAGTTTCAAGATAGATTTGGTAATCAAGTATTTTGGCTTAACAAATTGAATTTCATTGTCAATTCAATTTCTTAGAAATAGTGGGATGATATTCAAGGACTTAACTCTTGGATGATGTGGTCATTTTCTTTATTTTATAAATGAATAGATACATTTTGTGAAGGTTTATCCATGTCAACTAGATTAATGACTTAAGGGTATATCTAAAAAACCTCTTGGCATGTTTTCATATTTGGATAAATTGTGATGATATATTGATGTAATTTGTGATCCTTGATACTAAATTATATATTATAAAAAATGGACCTTTACTAGACCTAGTTAAGGATTATGATGCTATGGAAAATTTTATTTTTTATTTAATACTCTTATTGTATTTGGACAATGAGTCTAGAATGTATAACAACCTCATTCTTGAGAAGTAAGATATATTTTTCTTCTCAACTCCTAATAGGGTTGTATACTTATAATAAATAAAAATCTTGTAATAGGGACTCATGTACTAATTGTTATTTAATGAATCCTAATAGAGTTAGATATCCTAATAATGATTCTTTTATACTAGTGTGTTATCTTGTGGATGTTAGACTAATTCAAAATAAATGAGAGGCAAACAAGTAAATCAATTATCTTCATGTCCAATTGTACCAATTAAACTTTTCAATAATTTAAACAAGATATACCTAATATTTAATCCTTTTGGTCTCTATATAAACTTATCAATAACATAATAACTAACTCCTAGAATGTAAAAAATTAAATAGTAAAACATCTCAAATAACATTGACACAAGTAAGACATTGAGATTTAATATGGAAACCAAATTTGGGAAAAACCACTAGTAACATATCACCAATTTTTAACTCTTCTAAGGTGAGCTTTATTAGGAGCTTATTAGAAATAGATAATAGGGTGGGTGAATTAGTATTCTACAAACTTTTGCCCACAATTGAATATTGTTAATTACTTTATAAGTTGCATATGAAAGTAAACCAAAAATTTTGAAAAATAAATATAACCATACACATAAAGAACTCATAACACCATTATTTGTTAACTAGAGAAACCCTAGCCAAGGGAAAACCTTGGTGGGGATGATACCCACAAGATGATTCACTAAACAAAAGGATCTTTTTAAGAATTACCCTATTAGGAGTCTATGAAGTACATATAGTTTCTTGAGTCCTTGTTAGTGGACTAGTCCTTGTTAGAGTCCTCATACCTATTAGGATTTTATTCAACCCTATTAGGATTTGGTAGATCAAGTACAATCTATGCAAGAAGAGCCCACTACCCTAACATGCATTTATACAATAAAGTTCTTCACAATACTAGATATACATACCACACTTTCTAACTACTATAAATCACACTTTCTTTGGTCATTCATTAGATCTTTCATCACATAGTTCACATATCATTTCATCAACTTCACATCTATCACAAATATCTCATATGTCACACACTTATCTATGCAAGATAAGATCTTTACTTATACTTCAAAAATTAGTAATTCTCTCCTCGCTTGGCCTTCATGTGTTCACATGCTTGATATAAATTATGGAATAATATCCACAAAGCTAGCTTTTCACAAGTTAGTAATTATTTTGTTACCAAAATAATTCCTTAAGTTGCACAACTCAATTCTCTTCTATCATCTATTATGCTCTGACAAATACCTATACTAGTATTTCAATCATAACTCACATCATATTGTCCATACACATTTTTACACTTAACCACATCATCATGAAATTGTTATAATTCTATCCCTAGCTATGCATAAGCTGATTCAAAGTGTGTCATCCATACACATCACATTTTTCTCTATGTTGCCATAAACTATCTAACATTTAGACAATTTTCTAACTCTAAATGCATAAATGAAATGTTGAGTACATTTTTCCATAAATGAAAACTCTCAAGATATCTATCTGACCATATTTCCAATAATCTCCTCCTTTGGCATTGATGGAAACATTTGGGAAAATTGGTTAAGTCCCAAAATGATGGCATACATAACAAAAACAAATGAAAGTAACTTACATAGAGTTTCCTTCAAAAAATAACAATTTTATTCATGTTTTGATGGACCATTACATTCCTTATCACTTTTAAACACTAATACATAAGTATACTCCCCCTCTAACATTAGTGACAAAGGTGTCAAAACTATATCCACAAAAACTATGTTGCCTTTTGTTGATTAGGTGGACATTCTGTATATGCAATCTACAAAATCATGTTTCAATGTGTCAACATTTTTTCTAGTTCTCTTTGACCATATTAGATATACTAATGAGTGCACAAAGTGCATAGGATGCCACTTCCACTGTACTCAAGTCAATATAGGAAATTTTATCATAGGCTATCTTAGCTATGAGACACTAATCTAATTTCCTCTACAAAATGACAACTTTGGGTGATAAGTATTCTCTAAGGATAGAGAATCTTCTTAATACCTTTTCCTTTTCAAACTCAATGCCTCTGATAGAATTGTGAATCTTTTGCATCTCATTCAAAATCTTCAATTCTGACCTCTAGGTTCTGCAATCTTGTAGTGAGTATCTAAAGTTTACTCCTTTGGTCTATGATCTTATTATCAAAATATGTTAGGTAACTATATGACATTATGCACTATCCATACAATTTCATGCCTTCATTTTTTCTCTTCCTTAATTCTTTGATACACACATCTAAAGTTTTTAGATCATTTATGACATTTGTACATATTGTATTAAATAGTGATGCATCATGCTTAGTTTGTGCTTGCATCGAGGCTACCTCTAATAGTATTGTGAATTCCTTATCAAAGGCCTTCATCAATTCCTTGGCCTTTGGCTGCAAGCATGGAATAGTTACAGTTGTGGTAATTGTCTTTTGCATTCTATCCAAGACTTTAGTTAGTGTCTTCTCTAGAGACTTTTCTGATTTGTTCTTTTGGAGCAATTTTCTCAAAGAACTCATTAGTCCCTTTTGATTATCATCATTATCAGATGTCACTATTACTATTGTAGTTGTTGCTACTACTATAAGAGTTACAACTAGAGTGGATGCAACTGCAATCTTCTTTTCTTCTTTGGCCTTCTTCTTTTATTCTTCCAATTTGTTAGCTACTTCTTCTACTTCCTTCCTTTTCTTTTCATCTTCTTTCTTCTTCCTTTCATCTTACTCTTTCTTTTTTCCTCTTCTTTGTTTCTCTCCTCTTCTTCTTTCTTCTTCCTTTTGTTTTGTTTTATTTTCTTCTTCTTCTTCTTCTGCTAGATTTTTCTTTTCCACCTTTTTCTTTTCTTCTTCTTCCCTCTTTACCTCTTCTTTTCTCTTTTTCCCAACCTCTTTCTTCTTTTCCTCTTCTTTCATCATCATCAAAGTTTGTATATGATGTGATATTGCCAACAATGGATTGGACAAATGTTGTAAAATGATTCTCCTTTGCATCCATAGTTATGTGAGTATTTTCCACTTGCATGGACTCAGTACCCATAAAAATGTGCGATGGTGAGGGTGCCTATTGTATCTCCTCTACTTCTTCTTCATTATTGGAAGGTGTGCTTGCTTCCACATAAACTGGGCTCACAAGTTGGGACTGCGCACTCACCTCTAGCACTATGGTCATAAATTTTACAATTGCCTCCTCTTTTTCCATCCTCGTAGTTTCCTCCCATTATAATAATTGCTCTTCTTTTTTTCCTTAGCAAGGGCTCAATAGCCTTCAAAATTATTTTTGAGTCCTCCTTGGAGTTAGTTTCACACAACTTGTTGATTATTGTTATTCTTTGTTGGAAATATAGATGGAGTAACTACAAGGGGGGGTGTGTGTGGTGGGGGATGAATTAGTTACCACAAAAAAATAAATCCACATAGCCCTTAGATGTCTTATAAAACTAGTTATTACTATCACTTGGTAGCTATACAAAAAAATTATGTAATTCGGTAGATGCAGTGTATGTTATCTTTAATAGAACTTAATTATTCATAGTGATTAACATACAACCGTAAATAAAATAACATGACCACATGAGACACTAGATTTAGAATGGAAAACCAATATGGAAAAAACCACCAAGTAACTAGCTACTGATTTTCACTCTTCTGAAGTGAGCCTTGTTAGGAGCCAACCTTGATAAAGGTTACAAAACACACTATTAGGTGTGACCTTGTTAAAGGATTTAATCACCCTACTAGGAGTAGTCTTGCTAGAGGTCTTTAGAACAATTCAAAAGAACTATCACCTTGTTAGAGGATTTATGAAATGGCTGTTAAACCAACTCTATTAAGAGATTTAGAAATCACTGCTACAATGGTGAGAAAGTAACAATGAATTGACCTGAATGAGATGTAATTGAATTGCTGATATAAATCTCTATTTTTATTTACTTGATCCTCTTCTAATCAAATACAACTTTGTTGCTCCTCAAGGATATCTAATCCTTCTTCAAAATTCACTCCAACTTTCCTCTTCACATAATCAACACACTTGCATTAGAATTCACAACTTGACCTTTTAATTATACCTTGCAAATTGTCAAGTTAGCTCATTTACAAGTTACAATTACCAATAATCATTACCTCAGTTGGATACAATCATTACATGAAATAATTAAACTTTATTTTCCAAAGCAATGAAATCCTTCATTACCTGACCCTGCTCGATAAACATTGCTCTAGAAATAATTTCCAGTGTTAACCAACTAAAGTTCAATGAACATTGTGAACTCTACAAAATCCTTTGGAGATCAAGTGAGCTCAATAAACACTGACTTTCCTTTGCTAACCTTGTGAGCTTGGTTAACACTGACTTCTTCCTCATTTTCCTTTGATGACCGAGTGAGCTCGATAAAAACTATTTCTACAAAGTAACTTTTAAGAATGCTTGATAGACTCTGGAATTTTCTTTGCTGACAACTAAGCTTGGTAGACTCTGTAATTTTATTTGCTAACAAACTGAGCTTAGTAGACTTTTTCTGATAACTGATATGACATTTGTGTAACATCAAAGACAACACACAATTGAACAATTGTATCCAACAATTCTCAAATTGTTGTCTTCGTCTAACACTCTTTTCTTTCTATTTAACAACCTATTAAGTATATCTTCTAGAATCTTACTTTGTATATATCAAACCTCTAATTTTTTAGTATCATGTTCTTACTATAGCATTCTCTAACTAAATTCTATCCATATTATTATACAAACTATAATACTTATTCAACTATAGAAAATTTTCATCATTGATAATTTGCATGTTAAAGTTTTCTACCTTTGGCTTATATGCTTTCTTTGTAGCTGGTGTTCTACCTTCTTGTGCTACTTGCTCCACTAGTCTATCTTTAGCTTCATCCTCATAGCTGGAGAATGTCATAGTGGAGCAAGTAGCACAAGAAGGTAATTCATCATCTATGACATTCTCCAACTTTGATTTGTAGAATTAAGTCACCAATTTCATTGTACACTCATTATTATCCCAATTTGTCACTCCTTGGAACTTATTTGTTGCATAGAAGAATAAATGAGTCAATAAGGACTCAAATTTGAATACTCCATTCTTTGTCTTCTTCAATTTGATAATATTATCTAACAACTATAATATGATAATTTCACACAAATTTACTTTTATTCCTTGAACTGCAATTACATATGTGGCATGTAAGAATATAGTTGGTACTAAGTTAACCCTTGAAGCATGGTTAAACTTGTACCCTAATATTTTATTCAATAATTTTACTCCTTTGTCCTAAATTAAGTCTACCTTAATGTTCCTTTTGTCAAATCTTATATTTAGGTTTGTGTCAACCATCTTCCTTACATTCTTCTCATTTACTGGATTGCATCCCCCATTACTCAATCCTATGACCTTATGAATTAGACTATCATCAATTTCAACTTGTGCATCATCTAGCCAAAACATCTCATCATGTACCCTACTTAGAATGATTCAGGTCCAATCATTTTTGTCAAACTCTGTATAAAACATATACTTTACTAAATTTAACTCTCTCAAGTGTGCATACTTGGACTTCAAAGATAGGTCATTGTTACACATGGTCCCTAAGTCCTTGTGTCTATCTTCATAACTTATGCTCTTAATTTTATAATGTATATAGCTTTTGATGTCTTCAATATGAAGCACATTTTGAAAAACTTGTGAAAATGCACCCAATGGGTCATCCATAAGAAAAAAAAAGGGTGTTTCTTGAATACATATCTTGGCCTTTCAATCACATCATAAATGGTCTACTTAGTCATTTTAATTGTAGCTGAATGCATTGAAAGAATTCAAACTCCATAATATACCTTAACAATCATGTTTAAGGCTACTGCAACTTTGCACTTCAAGAACTTCTTTTCACACTTTAATTCATTATCAAATCACTCTTCAATTCTCTCAAGGAGCTTCACATGAACAAATGGTACTCATAATCTTTTTCATGATCCTTAAATCATTTCAAATCACACTATACATTAAATGCATATCTACCACAAGTTCAAATATTGTCTTTGTTTACTAGTAAACTTGTTTTTTGATTTCTTGCTTACATTGATCATATCTAAGCTTGTGCACTCAACCATACCTTTCTTTCTATGTCATTTATCTCTTGTTAATTAAAAAAATTCCAACTCACTCTCTAACAGCATTTCTAACCAACTATTGCTCTGCCTCTTCTTAAATTGTTTAATTCAAGTAGGATGAGTCACAAACAATTGCTGACTTCATTGTCTCATCAGGTGCATCGAAATAGAATTCCTCCAAAGTTGCATAAGAGCTTTTTGGATCCTTAGTTTTCACAAATGATTCTTTGAATTCATCATGTTCCTTGATTGCTTCATTTTGACTATTATCACTTCCATTTCCATTCCTTCTCTCATTTCTATTATTGTTCCTTTTGTAGTTGGGATTCCTATTGAACTTTCTTCTATCCATTCTACAATAGCTTTCTTTGTGTCCAAAGTTATTGCATAACTAATAGATAGGTGAATTTCTTTTTTGATTAGTTCCATTCTAACTTTTAGGTGCTCTGTAATTTCTTGCAATGTGTCGAAATTTGTTACACTTGTACCACACAAACTAGATCTTTCTCTTTTAGGTCTCTCTCCATCATTCAATCTTCTCTATGATCTCCCTCTTTCATTACCTACAGAGTTAGTGTTCTTAAACATTCTACTATTTTCATTATTACAATCAAATTTAGGTTTCTTATAATCTACTACCTTATGTCTATAACCATGACAATTATCACAATAGAGATTAGTAATAGGTTCAAAAAATTTACATGTGTAATCTCTTTTCATATGACCAACTTCATTGTATATGAAACATATACCTCTAAACTCATGTCTTACTTCCTTGGATATTTCATCTTTCTTAGGTTTATCAACATCCTCTATTTTCTTAGGTTCATCATGTTTCACTAACAAATCAACTAATTCAGTTTCTTTCGATACTTCAATAGTTGCACTTGATTCTACCTTACTCAAATTAGATTCTTTAGGGGATTTAATAACTTGACCTGGTTTTGTTTTGATTTCATCTTTCCTTGTTGATTTCTCTCCAATAAGATATCCAAGTCCTATCTTATCATAAGAAGGTCTCTAGTGAAGTATCTATTCATCAATATTAGAATAAAGTTTCTCTAACTATTGCTTATCTTGTGCCAATTCTCCTTTCACAATGATATTGTAATTTTCTAATTTTTCATTTTCAATCTTGATAGTATCTAATTCATATGTTACTTGAATCAACTATGATCCAAGGGTTGCATTCTCATTTTTCATTTTAGGTTCACTCTTACTACAATCTTTCTTAAGACTTAAGTTCAACAATTTTTGACTCATGTTTCAAGATTTCATTTTCTTTCTTGAGATTTCCTACTTCATCAATGTCACAAGATTGGACAATTGAATCCTTGCTAGATTTTAGATCATCAATCTTGTCTTTTAGTTTTCCAATGTAGACTTTTTCATTTTCATACCTATCTTTTAGGTTATCTCTTTCTTTTGTAAGAAGGTAAATCTATTCAAGAGCTTCTTCAAGGATTTATTTAACTATTCCATATTCATAGAGATCTTGCTCAAGTTATTAAACTTCCTTAGAGTAATTTGACTATGGTACCAATTATTAGAAATAGATAATACTAGAATGTTGGAAATGAGAATGAAGTAACTAAGAGGGGGAGGGGGTGAATCAGTTACTACAAAAACATTTCACAGTCCCTTAGATGTCTAAAATTTTGATCTATTTTACAGATTACTGAAACTTGATATTGCAGCAAATAATAACAATCATTAAGAACTGATATCAAAACAATTCAGCAAACTCAAACACTAGAGACACCAGATTTAACGTGGAAACCCAATATGGGAAAAACCACCAATGTAACTAGTTACTGTTTTTCACTCTTCTGAAGTGAGCCCTGTTAGGAGCCAACCTTGTTAAAGGTTACAAAAACACACTGTTAGGTGTGACCCTGTTAGAGGATTTAAACACTCTGTTAGAAGTGGCCTTGCTAGAGGTCTTTAGAACAATTCAACTGAATTGTCACCTTGTTAGAGGATTTACAAAATGGCTATTAAACCAACTCTGTTAAGAGATTTGGATTCACTGCTGCAAAGGTTATAAAGAAACAATGAAGTGACCTGAATAATATGCAACATATCTTTTGCTGATTACAGATCTCTATTCGGCTTGATTGGATCCTTACTGATCAAATACAACTTTACAGCTCCTTTAATCCTTCATCAGGATTCGCTCAGTCTCCTCTTATCCAAGTATTTTCTTTTGCATCCTTTCTTCTCTTGTTTTTCACTTTTTTTTACACCTTTTTTCTCACACACTTTTACAACTTGAATAACTCTGTATATATATTTCAGATTATCAAGTCGGCTCAAATAACTTGGAAAACAATTATTCCAACAGTCGACTGAATTGAAAGATTTAACAAATCCCTTTACTGGCCGACCCAGCACGGTAAACTCTGTACAAAAATAATTTCTGTGTTAACCGACTGAGCCCAATTAATACAGAGAATTCTGTGAAATCCTTCAGTCTCCGAGTGAACTCGATAAGCACTGAGTTCCCTGTGATGACCGAGTGAGCTCGGTGAAACTGACTCCACTTTGATGACCGAGTGAGCTTGGTGAAAACTAACTTCTCCATCTTTTCTTCGATGACCGAGTGAGCTTGGTGAAAACTGACTTCTCCATCTTTCCTTTGATGACCGAGTGAGCTCGGTGAAAACTGACTTCTCCATCTTTCCTTCGATGACCGAGTGAGCTCGGTGAAAACTGACTTCTCCATCTTTCCTTCGATGACTGAGTGAGCTCAGTGAAAACTGACTTCTCCATCTTTCCTTCGATGACCAAGTGAGCTCGGTGAAAACTGACTTTTCCATCTTTTCTTCGATGACCGAGTAAGCTCAGTTATTACTGTCTATTTTATTTTCTTCGATGACTCAGTTATCACTGTCTATTTTATTTTCTTTGATGATCGAGTGAGCTCGGTTATCATTGTCTGAACTCAGTTAACTACGATTAAAGAATGATATGACATTTTGTGTGACATCAAGGACAACACTATCCAACATAGAAGGGGGGGAGTCAATCAATATTCTACAAACTTTTTCCCGCAATTGAATATTGTTAATTACTTTATAACTTGCATATGAAAGTAAATCAATAGTGTTGAATAGTAAATATAACCACATACATAGAGAACTCATAAAACTATTATGTTTAACTAGGGAAACCCTAGCCAAGGGAAAACCTTGATGTGGATGATACCCACAAGATGATTCACTAAAAAAAAGGATCCTATTAAGGATATTGACCCTATTAGGAGTCTATGAAGTACATATAGTGTCTCAAGTCCTTATTAGAGGACTAGACCTTGTTAGAAACCTCAAAATTAGTGTTAATCATAAATTGGTTTTGACATATGAGTGATTACACATTTAGTCATATTCATAAAGAGCATGCTAAGTAAGTAGTGTATGCTAAGCATAAGTTGTCAGATAGTGCATACCGACCAAGATATATAGTATGTGTTGAGCACCAGCATGTGTCAAGTAGATAGTTAGTACCAAGTCACTCCAATATTGAGCAAGCTAATATATGCCGAGTGATTTAGATACTGAGTGAATCATGGATGTCAATTTATTTAGAGGTCATGTTACAATATTAAAGATATAGTGGATACCAAGCATCAGAGGCTTTAAGTTCCAAGTAAGCAATTTTGGATATAGTTGTTTTTAATGGCACAAACTCCTATGTAAACCATTTTTGAGCCAACTTAAGGATTTTTTTACAATTCTAGATGATAAGAATGAATCTATATTGAGAATCCTTGTGCAGTATATGCAACCAATTAGATTGAGGGATTAATTAAGTAGAAAATGGGTGAATTACAATCATTAACTCCTACCTAACCATAGGTCACCTAGGTGTTCTTAAGGAAGGAAAACTCTAAAGATTATAATTGGGATTACAATACAAGGTATAGTTGTCACTATTGTTAAGAGTATGGACATGTTGCCAAGTATTGCATTAGAACACATTTCAAAAGTGACTATAGTAGATGGTTGAGTCAAACTACATGTTTTAGCTTTTTGAAGACTGGTCACATCAATAGGAACTATCCAACAAGGTCAAAAGCACCAAGCTGTGAATTCAACAAAGGAAAAGAGAAGATTGATGTTAAGAAAGTCAAAGTGTAGATGAATAAGACATGGAAGAAAAAGGAAGATTAAACCACATCAAGTTCATATGAGGTCACTTCATCCAATAGATCAGATGATCACATCACCACCAACTAGGCAATCAAAAGGTACATGGGACTGACACTTCAATGATATATTTTGTTAGGAATAAGGTGTCTCAACCTTGTATAATTTATATTATTATTTTTTATTTTATTTTTAAATGTATTTTTGCAAATAATATGTAAATGTGAGTGTACATGTCTAGTTGGCATGTTGATCACTTCCATGTATCGACATCTTGAAGTGTGTGAAGGAGATCATGGCTGAAATGGTTATGATGGATTCCTATGATGCATAAGAGTTATTTAAGGAATGACCTATGATAGGTGTAAGAGAATCTTATGACATGGGGTCTATTTGGGTGCCCAAGAATGAGTGGTTGGTGTGTGTAAGAGAATATGCCAAAAATAGGTTGGTATGACGGATTCCCTTACACTTCTCTTGTGACCGCTATTTTTGGTGGATTCTATGACAAGCTATCATTGCCTATTCAAGTGATGGATGCCATTTTCTTGGTATTGCATGTACATGTGGCATTGTGCATGGTTCTTGGTGGTTGAGCCATGAAAAATGCCCAACTCCTTTGTAGGCATTTTTTTGGATCTTAAGGTGTTCATAAAAGCAGTATTGCATGTTGTAAATGCAAGAGAGAGGAAGAGGAGAGTGTGCAGGTACTGAGGTGTTATTGGAGTCTTTTGTTGTCACTGTTGAACTTGCATTGCAAGTGCATTGTAACCTTGTATTGAAGATAATACATTGTGCAAGTTTTGGAGGGGTGGGGTTGTTTTACTGAAAGGTTTTTCCCCACCAAAAAATCTTTGTGTTATGTGTTTCTTTCTCTATCTATTTTCTGTATGCATGGTTGGCTGCAATATTATTGTTTATATGATATCGAATTTGTAAGTGTAAAAGATTTATATAGGATTAGCACCATACTTCTCTTAAGAGATTAGTGTAGGAAGTTGTTTCTGCACTTGAGTTTCCTTACAAGTGGTATCAAAGCCTGATCAACTTTTGATCCTAGTTGTTGGGTAGGGTTTTTTGAGCTAATTTCAAGTTGAGTGGGAGTCTTGTGCAAAGAATCTTGAATCTTATTTGTAGATTAAGATGGAAAGTTCATCATATGGAAGAATGGAGGTGGAAAAATTTAATGGCACTAATGTTGATTTGTGGAAACTCAAGATGGAATACATGTTGGAAGATCGTGACCTGTGGGAAGTGACTTCAAATGCTACGAGACCAACAACTATAGCTCAAGCAGATTGGGATATCAAAGATCATAAAGCTAAGGGTCTCATAAGAGTCTATTTAACCAATGTAGTCCTTCTGAATGTTCTAGATGAGAAAACTACATATAGTTTGTGGGAAAGACTTGGGGCTGTGTATCATGCCAAATCTTTGGTGAAAAAGTTGTTCCTGAGGAAGAAGTTGTATTCTCTATGAATGGAGGAAGGTGGATCCTTAATAGATCATTTAAATGCATTTAATTTGTTGGCTACATAGTTGACATCAGTTGGTGTCAAGTTAGAGGAGGAGGATCATTGCTACACACTTTTGTGTTCTTTACTGGATTCATGGAACCATCTTGTGATGGCTCTCGAAAGCATGTTAGTCACTTTCAAAATGGATGATGTGGTGTCTTCCCTGCTATCAAAGGAGATATGAAGAAAGGCTTCCATTTTAGAAAAAGAAGCCCTCGCTGTTTGTGGGAGATCCACGAAAAGAGGGAAGAAAAATGATAATAAGTTTGACAATAAGGGTAGATCCAAATCCCGTGGGAAGTCAAAGACTTCCAATAAGTCCAAGGAAAAATGTTGGAACTATGATAAACTGGGGCACTTCTGTAAAGATTGCAAAGAGCCAAAGAAGAAGAAGAAAGGTTCAGATTTAGCTTTAGAAAGATCTCAAGAAGATGGTGATGCATTCATCATAGCTTTGGCATGTGTGGTTGGTTGACTTTGGTGCATCTTTCCAGATGACCTCTCATCAAAACTGGTTCTCAAAATATGAAGAGTTCGATGGTGGAAAGGTGTACTTGGGTGATGATTCTCACCTAAAGATAGTTGGACGTAGAAGGGTCACTATCAAATTTCCTGATGGATGAGTAAAGGGAATCAATGGAGTTATGCACATTTCAGGTTTGGCATGAAACCTATTATCTGTAAGTATGCTAAATGATGTAGGTCTGCAAGTTGTTTTTTCGAAAGAAGGATGCAAGAGGATGAGAGGATCGATAGTGCTTGCAAGGGGTACTAGGAGAGGTACCTTATTTCAGCTAGATGCATGTATTCCTCTATGTAATAGTTCTTCATCCTCACCATCTAAACAAGCAGTGAAGAATACTATGGTTATTGGTTCCAATGGCAATGCAAACACTTTGGAAGGTAAGCTTCTTGCAGAAAAGACAATGTTGTGGCATTTGAGATTTGGTCACATTGGTGAAAAGGGTCTCAGAACCCTAAAAAATAAAAATCTCGTTGAGGGGTTAAATGACCACAATATCGACTTCAACTTCTATGAACATTGTGTCTATGGTAAACAAAATTGTGTTCAGTTTTACTCTAGTTCTCACCAATCTTCTGATGTTTTGGATCTTATTCATTTTGATGTATTTGGTCCTATAAAAGTTCCTTCAATCTCCAAGTCTTTATTTTTTGTATCTTTCATAGATTATTATAGTAGAAGGACATGGATTTATTTCCTTAAAATTAAGACACAAGTCTTTAGTCGATTCAAGGAATTTAAAGCCCTTGTAGAGAATCAAACTAGTAAGAAGGTTAAGAGTGTGAGAACTGACAATGGTGGTGAGTTTTTCTCAGAAGAGTTTGAACAATTCTATAAAGAACAAGGTATCGAGAGGCATAAGACAACTCCTTATACCCCATAGAAAAATGGAGTTGTAGAGAGAATGAATATTACATTTATGGAGAAGGCTAGGAGTATGCTTAGTGGAGCTGGTTTAAAACAAAGGTTTTGGGCCAAAGTTGTGACCACTGCTTGCTATCTAGTTAACAGATCTCCTACATCAGCCCTTTTTGGTAAGACACCCATGGAGGTGTGGTCTGGTAAGAAGCCTTCAATTAGACATCTTCATGTTTTTGGTTGTGAAGCTTATGCACATGTTCCAAAGGAGAAAAGATCTAAGTTGGAAAACAAAGCTGTTAAATGTATTTTCATCAGGTACAATGCTGGTGTGAAATGATACAAGCTTTGGGATCCTATGACTAGTAAGGTGTTGTATAGTAGAAATGTTATTTTTAGAGAGCTAACATCTTCTCCTATTGTGCTACAACCAGATGAAAAAGAAAAGGAAAAAGATGTTGTTCAGTTGCCTCCTACCCTTGAGAAGACTGAACAGAGAGACCATGTTGGGTCTAATGATGAGGAGAGCTCTAGTAGCTCTGATAGTTCAAAAAAAGTGGAAAAACAACCTCAACCTTAGCCCTTGAGGAGATCCACAAGAGAAAGAAAGAAACCAGAAAGGTTTGGTTATTCTATGTTAGATTCTGTTGTGCCTTTGCTTTGATTACTAACACTGATGAGCCTAGATCTATGAAAGAGGCTTTGGGCATGGAAGATGCAAGTTCCTAGATTGAGGATACAGATGATGAGATGGCTTCATTATAGAAAAACAAAACTTGGGACCTTTTACCTTTGCCTAAAGGGAGAAAAATTTTTGGTTGTAAATGGGTGTTGAAGAAGAAATTATGTGCAAATGGTAGTGTTGAAAGGCACAAAGCTAGATTGGTTGCAAAGGGGTATTCACAGGCAGAGGGAAAAGATTATGGTGAAATATTCTCTCCTGTTGCAAAGTTGACATCCATTAGATTTCTATTATCTCTTACTGCATCATATGATTTAGAGATAGAACAGATGGATGTGAAGATAGCTTTCCTTCATGGTGATTTCGAGGAAGAGATTTATATGTCACATTGTTAAAGGTAAAGAATCCTTAGTTTGTAGATTAAATAATCTCTATATGTTTTGAAGCAATCTCCTAGGATGTGGTACCTTAAGTTTGATGCCTTTGTGTTGTCAATTGGATTTGTAAGATCAAAATAAGATCATTGTGTTTATTTTAGAGTTGAAAATTATTGCCTTCTTATTGTTGCATTATATGTTGATGATATGTTATTGTTTGGGAAGGGTAAGGGTATGATTTCTGATTTTAAATCTCAGTTGTTAGCACAGTTTGAGATGAAATATCTTGGGGTAGCTAGGTACATCTTGGGTATGGAAATTAGTAGAGACAGGTCTAATAGAAAACTTTGGTTGAGTCAGAGTAAGTATGTGAAGTCTATGTTGGATAGGTTTAGCATGGCAGATTATAGACCACTATGTGTTCCTATTCCTATGGGAACAAAGTTATCTATAGATGATTGTCCAAAATCTCCTAGTGAGATGGAGGACATTATTAGAGTACCTTATGCTAGTGTAGTTGGTAGTCTTATGTATGCTATGGTCTGTACTAGACCAGATATTGCCCAAGCAGTGGGAGTCCTGAGTCAGTTTATGGAAAATCCTTGATGAGTACATTGGGATGCAGTTAAGCAAGTATTCAGATATTTGAGGGGTACATCAAATTACTCCATATATTATCATGGTAACTCTTCTAGATCTCCACATTTAGTTTGTATTCATGGGTTTGTGGATTCAAATTGGGCAAGTGATATTGACCACAGGAGATCCACCAGTGCCTATGTGTTCACTATGTTTGGTGGTGCCATCAGTTGGATGAGCAAGCGATAACTTGTGGTTGCTTTGTCCACTATAGAAGCTAAGTACATGGATGCTACTCATGCTTTTAAGGAAGCCATTTGGCTTAAGAGACAATGTTCTGATGTTGGTGTTGATGCAGAATAGATTACTATTTGGTGTGACAGTCAAAGTGCTATTTTCCTTGCGAAGAATCCAACTTTCCATGCTAGAACAAAGCACATTGATGTGGAGTTTCACTTTGTGAGAGATATGGTGGAAGATGGAAAGGTAAATTTGGAGAAGGTAGATACTGTAAAGAATGTTGCAAATGTATTAACGAAACCAGTGGGCACTGAGAAGTTCAGATGGTGTTCGAAGTCTATGGGCCTTTTGGCCTATAGTGGTTAGTTCCTATTATGTTGTTGTTGCTCTTACAAGGTGTTCGACAAGTGGGAGAATGTTAGGAATAAAGTGTCTCAACCTTGTATAATTCCTATTCTTATTATTATTTGTTTTTTAAATGTATTTTTTCAAATAATATGTAAATGTGAGTGTACATGTCTAGTTGGCATGTTGATCACTTATATGTGTCGGCATCTTGAAGTGTGTGAAGGAGATCATGGCTGAAATGGTTATGATGGATTCCTATGATGTGTAACAGCTATTTAAGGAATGAGCTATGATAGGTGTAAGAGCATCTTATGACATGGGGCCTATTTGGGTGCCCAAGAATGAGTGGTTGGTGTGTGTAAGAGAATATTCCAAAAATAGGTTGGTATGACGGATTCCCTTACACTTCTCTTGTGACCACTATTTTTGGCAGATTCTATGACAAGCTATCATTGCCTATTCAAGGGATGGACACCCTTTTCTTGGTATTGCATGTACATGTGGCATTGTGCATGGTTCTTGGTGGTTGAGCCATGAAAAATGCCCAACTCCTTTGTGGGCATTTTGTTGGGTCTTAAGATGTTCATAAAAGAAGTATTGCATGTTGTAAATGCAAGAGAGAGGAAGAGGATAGTGTGCAGGTACTAAGGTGCTGCTGGAGTCATCTATTGTCACTGTTGAACTTGCATTGCAAGTGTATTATAACCTTGTTTTGAAGATAATACATTTTGCAGGTTCTGGAGGGGTGGGGTTGTTTTACCGAAAGGTTTTTCCCCACTGGAAAATCTTTGTGTTATGTGTTTCTTTCTCTATCTATTTTCTGTATGCATGGTTGGCTACAATATTGTTTTTTATATGATATCAAATTTGTAAGTGTAAAAGATTTTAATAGGATTTTCACCATACTTCTCTTAAGAGATTAGTGTAGGAAGCTATTTCCACACCTGAGTTTCCTTACATATTTTACATCAATTCTAAGAATCTAAGTTTTGAAAAAATTATATATGCATGAATTAAGATGCAATGCATTGGTTAGAACCTAGAAGAAATCTATAAGTTTTGTTATTTTTCATGTTTTTATTGAGCATGAAAAGTTTCATTTTGTTGACTAAAATTGGAATTTTAGTTGATGTTGACTTATTAAATGTGGTAGTATTGGTCGAGCTCATTGTGATTTTTGAGCATAGTGGAAATCATGTGTAAGTCTAGTGAGTTGAAATTGCTATGATAGTCGAGCTTACAACTATGTAAGCACTAAGCATTTATTGCTGAGATTTAAGGGTTATAGGGTCAATTTTTTACTCATTTGCATTCATTCAAGGTCGAAGAGAGAACAAAGAGCATAAGGTGAATTGAGGTGAAGGATTCAAGTGTTTTTGGACTAGATTCAATTTCTACTCATCACCAATCATCATATTCACAAGGTATTTATCATGTGCCAAATTACTTTGTCTAAATTATATCAAACCCTAATTATTTGATATGGCATCTATTTATTCTACAACTATTAGGAAGGAAGGAAAAGAGGTTTTGAATGTTCAACTAATAAGAAATGAGATTAAAAAACCACCCTTGCGAGCTATTCCTAAGATTGTATATAAGGGATATCCAACTAGTCTGTTATCAATGATACCACCACAGGTTTTGATGATACAAGATGCAAGATGTTGCTACACTTGTAAGGTTGGAAGTATTGGAGACATGGAAATAAGATATTTTTATGAAAAACTATCCATAGATGGAGTGTTAAAGGAAGAAAATAAAATTGTAGAGAGAAAAGGGTTAACCCATGCCTTAGATTTTCCAAATATATTCAAAATAGAAGGGATTAAGATAGTACTAAGTAGAACACATGATCACTATATATGATTGGAAAATGGCCCTACCAAGATCACTAGAAAGATCATTCAACATGTAATAGGGTACCCTACTCTAGATAGACCCAAGACCATGCAAAGAGATGTTAAGGAGGTAATTGAGAAGAATATAGGGGTTGTACAGAACAAAAGAGAGATGACAATAGACATAATTTCAAATCCATTAATTACATTTGCAGTGAGAATAATTTCTCACAAGTTCTTTCAATCTATTAGATTGAATAGTGTGTCTTGTATGGCTATGGATTTAGGCTACACAATAGTGAAGAAGGATCACTATTATGACATTGTCAAGTTACAACTCTAGTTGTTATCAGAAAAATTGGGAGCCATAAGAAATACAAAGAGTGCACAGTGCAAATTTGGTTCACTACTAGTTTGCATATTTTTCTATGTGTGAAACACATTTCCTTCATTTGGAAAACTTTCTTGGAAGACCAACAGGTCTATTGTAGTTCAAAATGGAGAGTTCATACAAAAACTTGAGGACAACTTTGAGCCAGTCATTACAAGCTATTGTGAAGACTTTAAGAATTCTATGAAGAAAAGACTGAGGATACCATGTCACTAGTAGAGAAATATAATGATGATATTTATTTTATAGCTGATGCTAATTATACATATGTACAAGCAATGGTTCCTAGGGTAAGATGGCTTAGGCTATTGCCCTATGAAATCAATGTGGATGAGGTATTAAAAACCATTACAACTTCACTTGTAGAGGAAGTAGACAAGAGTGCCATCTCATTTAGAAATTATGAGGAATCCAAATCAAGAATTAACATATATTTGAAGATAGCTTCTATGATGTGAAAAATAAAAATTGTGAAGAAGCTTAAAGAAAAATTTGGTGAAGGGGGAGAAGAGGAAGAAGAAGAAGATGATGATGAAGAAGAACAACCTACCCAAGCCCCTCTTTTACTCACACAAGGTCAAGGAGAGGACCAAGAAGAAGTAGAAGTAGAACTTCTAGAATGGTCTAAGAAAAGATTTAGAATAAAGGGAGATGAAAGGATTTCTAGTACCATTTCACCAAGACAAGTGGGAGATGAAAGGACTTAGCAACCAAGATGGAAGATGTGAAAAAGGTGTTAGAGAATATATTTTCTCTATACGCAAAGCTTTGTAATGTGAATTTGTTTACACAAGAAGCATAGAGGGCTATTGACTAGTTGCAGGGAGATTTAAAGACAACAGGTAATATTCTTAAGTTGTCTCCTAGTCATAGTCAGACTCATTTTTAAAGGTTATTATCTACTCAAGGTGAGCTACATGCATTATAAGTACAAGATACAAACACTAGGGCTACCTTGTTAAACATTCAAGCCATGTTGACTCCACACATGGAGGTGTTACATAGGGAACTAGCCTTTGCAGAAATATTGATGAAGAAAGATTCTCATCTTTCTACTCACAAAGGCCTAGTAGACCTTGCTTCCAAGCTAGATGTTCAAATCCAATCTCTAGATGTAGCGTCCAACAATTGAGATGAAACACTTAAGATTATATTGAAGGTCCATCAAACTTTTTTGACAAACATACTATTCATGAACAACCCTGATCAAGTGTTTATCAATCAAGAGGGAGATGATCAAGTAGAAAATCAAGGGAGAAAGTTTGTAGAAAGTGCAGTGCACAAGTGCAGCAATGAAAGAAGACTACATCATCAGAAGATCAAAAGATTGAAAGAAATAAAGAGGAAGGATTAGAACAAAAGAGGGAGATATTTAGATATTCTGTTGATCCACGACAAAAGGGAATCAAATAAGAAGGATATTTTGTAACCTAAGAAGGAGGTGTTGATAGAGGGAGAAGTTTTATTCACAAGCTTTCTTTTTGGTATTGCCTTACTATTTTGACCTAGTTAGTTTGATAGAACAAGATGTTCATCATTTGTTTGATTGGTTGATCGGTTTGGTTTGCCATCAATGCCAAAGAAGGAGATTTTTGATATATGATTGAAAGGATCATTTGAGTAAAAGAACTATTGAAGAAGTGTTTTCAATCATTGTTTTGTCACTGATGTCAAACCTCCACATATTGGTAAGATAATTTCTTATATGTTTCAAGCACTATCACTTAATTGATTGATGAGGAGGATTTGATCAACAAGATGTAACAAAAATAGTGAGAGAAAGGTTGAGTTATGATTATGTATTGAAGTGCAAGAATCAATTAAGATAGTGATAACATAATGTATTGATGATCTACTTAAGGTTACAAAATGATTGGCTACACTTAGAAATTTTAGAAGAAAAAGGTTGGACAAAGATCATTTACTAAGCCTAACCAAGTTGATAGAAGGTGCTAGGGAAAATTAGTGCAAGCCAAGTAGAAACTCAGTTGGATCTGAGTGAAAGCAATTTCTAGTGGATGCCAAGCAAAGTAATAGGTGTTGAGAAAGTTACTAGATGCTGAGTGATTTTTAGTTGATGTTGAGCACTAGTAAAATCTAGTTGATGCCAAGTGATTTTACAGTAGATGTTGAGTAACATAGTATGTGCCAAGCATCAATAAATTGATAATGTCGAGCTACTGTATTATGAAAAAGATGGAAGATTCACCAATTAAAAGCCAACAAGTTTGTTTTCTTGGAACTTGTGAATCAGGAGGAAGATAAGATTGATGAGCTGGAGGCATAGAATATTATGTAAACTATTTTGAAGGTGAATTCAAATGGATTCTAGGAGAAGTTTCTAGAAAAGACAATATATGGGGTAGATACATTGTATCTTACCTAATCCATCAAAAACCCTAATTCTTGAGATGGATAATGAGCCAGAAAAGAGTTCAAATTTCGTATATGTAGGGATGTTTGATCATGAAGCAATGTTGGATTAAGGCTAGAGAGTTTTGAAAGTAAAAATATGACAAGGAGAAGGAAGAGGGTTTGCTTCATCAAGTGACCCAAGAAAAGAAGTCTGCAATGGTGAACTAAGCAAGAAGGCTTAAAGAGAATGAATGCTTGAAGGGTGAACAAGCTATCAAAGATGCAAAGATTGTAAGCCAAGAAGAGTTGAGGAATGAATAGTGATCTATAATCTACAAGTAAGATGGTAAATTATATTAGACCAAAGCTCTATTGTTACTTTCTAACAATTGCACTAGATTAGGGTAAATCCTTTGGAGAAAGGTTGACTTAATAGTCATTGAAAAATTCTTTAACATGGTGGCATTCCAAGTGAATGGCCTAAAGTCCTCTAACATGGCTTACTTATAAAAAATTGATTAAAATTCCTTAACCAGGTCACATTTAATAGTGTGTGTTGTAACCTTTAACAGGGTTGGCCTTTAATAGGCATCACTTTAGAAGACTGAAAAAGGAATATCATGTTACTGGTGGTTTTTCTCAAATTGGGTTTCCACATCAAATAATTGTGTCAAGTGTGCTAATGAATATGTTGTGTTTTATGCTTTACATTTTTGCATGCTAATGTTACTGTAACATATCAATTCTGGTTAACACACAATGAATGCATACATGATTAAGAAATTTTTATGGGTGTATTGAATTGTGAAAAGTTTTATTTGTACATCTGGACCTTGAATAACTTATTCACTCCACCTCTTAGTTATTCTAAAAGAATTCCAAAACCCATGACATAACTTCAAAAAAGGGGGAATATTAGAAAGAAGGATATTGGATGAAAGGAGATATTGAAGAAAAAGACAAATTACACAAAGGGGGAGTATATGCAGAAATAGAGTAAGCCAACAGTTGAAGCAAATTTACGTAACATGAGTATCAACTTTAGATACATCACAAAATAATCAACTTAGGGGGAGTTATGAAGTTTTGAGGTATGACTAATAAGTCACTAGTTTTGCAAAATTTTGAAGTTTTGAAATTTTGTATGTGAGCTGAGTAAACATTATACATTATCTGAGTTATGCTTAAGTTAAGGTTATAAATGCATGACAAAGTATTTTTGCCACTCATTTCAGAGGGGGAGATTGTTAATCTTAGATTGATTTTAACATATGAGTGACTACACACTTAGTCATATTCATAAAGTCCATGCTGAGTAAGTAGTGTATGCCAAGCATAAGATGTAAGATAATGTATATCAAGCAAGATAGATAGTATGTGTCAAGGAGACAATTAGATCTAAGTCACTACAATGCTAAGCAAGTTAATATATGCCAAGTGATTTAGATGCTGAGTGAATAGTGGATGTTGACTCATTTAGAGACTATGTTATAGCATTAAAGATGTAGTGGATGTTGAGCATCAGAGGCTTCAAGTGTGGAGTAAATATTTTTTGACATAGTTGTTTGTAATGAAACAAACTCCTATGTAAACCATTTTTGAGTTGACTTAAGGATTATTGGTGTAACTACGTATTTACTATTTACACATTACTTAAGTTTGATTAGGTTAATGCATTATTTTATTATATTGCATTGCTTTATTACTTATTTTGTGAGACACTTAGGAGTTTGCATACCTTTATGAGTTATCATGTTGACAACACAAAAGTACACAACTCTAATTTAGCACATGGTGTCTACAACATAAATTTGCATGATTTACCTTTGTAGGCTTATCCTCTCATCATTGCACTTACTCACGTGCTTAATGGAGGATAACCCATATCTGGTGGACATGTGCCTCATTGTATGACTTATCATGATGTTGATTCCTAGGCATTCTAGATGCATCTCAGAGGCCTTTATATATAGACACTCCTAGCGTACTTTCATTCATATTGAATCAAATACATATTGATATTCTGATCATAATCTTTCTAGTCTACACTTATGCTTGTGTTTGAGTTCTTTGTTCTTGGGTGAATTTTTTCCCTAAGGAAAATTCTTACATAGTACCAGAGGTTGGAGAATATCTCTTCTTGTAGCCATTTGAAATAATTGTTGCTTCAACACCTCGACTAGAATCTAGAGTATTATAGAAATTGGGAGCATCTAGAGCCAGAACGGACCTCACCATTGCATCTAGAATGTCAATTTGGCAAAGATCAACTATAAATTCAGCTACCCCAGGCCAAAGTAGATCGTAAGGCAATTTTTTTTGCAAATTGGCACTCGAAGGCCCCGATTTGCAACTTGGGTATGGTCATTTTGTAGATTTAATTAATTATTTTTTAGATCTATAATTTTATTATCTCTGTGTTTTTTTGGATTGCAATTTCAAAAAAAAATTAGGCTAGGTGGCCTTGCAGAGAATTTTTTTTGCAGAATTGGAAAATCACACCCTAGCCTTATAGCATGGAATATTCCATCTATATAGAGAATATTCACAAATTCAGCAATGATTATCACTCAGTGGGTTACACATATTTATCGATAGACTAAATTTGGGCACAAACCCTTAACTAGTGGCCACTTTCACCAAGCCACTAGTGGCTTGTTTGGTTTACCTTTAGTAAGCATTTCCTTTTAAATGCTACAACACCCCTGCCCACTATGCATGTGGGATATTAATCCCACATTGTTTAATGGAATCCTTTCCCATAGGCATTTTTCTCCCCCAGTGGTGACTGCTTTATGAAAATTTTATTCCAACCCATAGAGTAGAAAACTCTAGCAACCTACTCGTAATCACTGTAAAGCCAATCCTGATCAGCATGATAGACTTTCAAAACCATTTCTTGACTTCAATGACATGCAAATTTCTAGTTTCTCAATCGTTCCATAGGGCTTCCATCTATACTTGTTGACTATAGCAGTTTGCCAAATCCTGATAGTGTGGACAAATCACATTGCACCATGCAACCACTAGCTTATAAAACTTATATCACTAGTAGCAGTGTCACATGGACCTAATTCCCTGACACCTATGTTGCCACATCACCCAATACACTATGCATAGTTTGGTGACACCTTAGCCATGTGGCCCAACCATATCCTACCATGTGCCTTCCTTGACACATAGGATTCATACTCAATCTCAGTGCTAGCTTAGCACAAGACTATACACCATGTGTCACGTTTGTACTATCCCTACAACCCAATCAGCTACCACATCACCCTAGAAGGCTAATTTTTTGCCATGTCAACATTTCACTATGTTAAATTTGATGATCATTTGACCATCATTGCCAAGGATTTTATAACTACTACGATGGCTATTTGACCATCAAATTTAGGCTAGCGATTTTCTATCCAAACCCCTCTTTAGATGCATTTTTAATTTGATAGCCTAACTTTGCAAGGCCATAACTTAGTCATCCAAACTCCAAATCACGCGCAATTTTTTTATATTTTAGGTAGAAATTCTTGAAATTTTTAGTGGTGGTATTCTTTTCTAGTTTTAGTGCAAGGATTTGTCAAAAATTACATTTTTTGGTGATCGTACATTTTCAATTCTACATTTTGCAACTTCAAACGCTCCATACGGACTCATAAAGACACTTTTTTAGGTTCCATTTTTTTTGAAAGTGCATTATTTTTCATCTACTTTCTAGATCTGCATTCAAATTCTAGGTTATTTGGACAAAAATATCACTTTCAAAATTAGGCATTTTTATGCATTGTAATGCTTTGATTACTTTTCAAAATTGTTGAACATCTCAGCTATAGTGCTTAGTGACAAATTTGGGCCTCAAAATGAAGTTGTGAAAAGAAAAATTAGAAGTCCACTTTGTACATTTTGATAAGTGGCCTATTGTACACACACTACATATAAAGTGCCAAAAGAATCTTCTTTGGGGGGGGTCTTTTGATTGAGTGAAAAGGGGGGTGTGTATTCTATTATTATGTCTCTCTTGTGTGCTCTTTTTTATTTTTGCATCATGGGTTCACCTAAATGTCCAGTTCTAAGTTCACACAATTATTCTACATGGAAAGATCTTGCATGGAGTAGGTTAATGGAAAAAGGTTACAATCTTTATGTTGATAGTAAAATTCCCAAACTCACTAGTGCTAAAGAACTCATTAATTGGCAACAATAAGACCAACAAGCTTTAGGAATTATTAGGAATTGTTTACATAGAGATCTCTTCTTCCACATTTCCAGTTTCAAGGAATCCAAACTTGTATGGGACAAACTTGAAGGATGACAAGTTAATTCATCATATCCTGAAGAGGCTACTTTTAGAGTATGCCTCCTTTGTTTCAAGTTGTAATACTTACAATTTAACCATGGGAAGTTCTTTCCAAAAGCCTACATTTAATACATTTATAGAGATGTTGATTTTTGAATAATCTCACTTGATAGATTTTGGACTTTTCACGACATCAAAGACCAAAGCATTGGTGGCTAGTGATGAGCATCAATCAAGTCAAGGAGGGAAAAGTTCTAGCAACAAGAAGAAGAAGTAGTTGAAGTAGAAATCACAATCTAAGAAACAATAATCCTTCTCATCGTAAGGTGGTTCTTCTTCCAACAAAAAGGGAAATAGCGAAAAGAAGGACAAACCTTTTTGTGCATATTGCAAAAAACCAAATCATGATGAGCATCATTGCAAGACTAAAAGAATTGATGAGTTGGAAAACCTACTCAAGAAGAAAAAAATTCAAGTGCCGGGTTTTTCCAAGGATTCAACTCCAACCTCTTCAAAGGGAAAATGGCAAGCAATTATGGAAAATATAAGTTCTACATGAATGGATACTTGACTCAGGTGCCTCCTATCATATGGGTTCTTCAAAGAGAGACTTTTCTTCATTGAAGCAGTCATAGGTACCATACATCTTTGTGGGAGATGATACTAATATGGAAGTTGAAGGGAGAGGACATGTGGAAATGGAAAATGGGGAATTAAAAGACATTCTTTATGTTTCAAACCTAAGCTCTAATCTCCTATCAATTTACCAAATCACTCACCTTGGAGATGGCAATAAAGTTGAGTTCCTTCTAGATTTATTGATGGTTTTTAGTCTTAGAGATGATTCATTAGTTGCAATGGGGAAAGTCAATGATGACAAGAAGCTTTATTCCTTCTCCCACTTTGTGCCTAAGTCTCCTTCACATGTCTTGTTAACTCACTCACATTCAGAAAACAAACTATGGCATGAGCGATTTGGTCATCTTGCCTTCCACTATCTTCAACAATGTTGCTTCAAACACATGGTCAAAGGTTTATCTAACATCAACTTTTCTAAGGGTGAGTGTTCATCATGTTCAGTGGATATGCATCTCAAGGAGAAGTATGATAAAGGGAAGTCTTCAAGAGCACAAATTATTCTTTAGTTGGTTCACATGGTTTTAGTAGGACCTTTTGCGGTGACTTTAGTCAGCCAAGGTTGCTACATCCTTACTTTCATTGATGACTTTTCACACTTCACATGGGTCTACTTCCTTCATCACAAGAATGAAGTGTTGGACAAGCTTCAAGCCTTCAAGATTCATGTTGAACATAAATTAGGAAAGCCATCAAGGTTCTATAGATGGACAATGAAATTAGATATGTGAACAAAAAACTTAAAAACTTTTGTAAACTTGAGGGAATTGATCTTTAGAATCCACCAACATTTAGTCCACAAATGAGAGATGTTGCAACACTGAGGATACAAACTCTTAAGTCCATGGTAAGTTGCATGATTAAATCCAAGTCTCTTGATCCTACATTTGAAGTTGAAGCAATCAACAGTGTCACTCACATACTTAATAGGTCTCCTCATAATTCCTTAGATGGTAAAACTCCTTTTGAGGCATGGTGTGGTAGAAAACTAGTTCTGAGTCACTTTAGAGTCTTTGGTTGTCTAGCATGGGCAAACCTATCTTCTAGGGGATGCAAGGCACCAGCACCTAGGCCTTATACTTTCATTGGGTATGGAGATGGTGTTAGGGATTACAAACTTATGGATCCAAATACACATGAGAGTATTGTGGAGAAGGATATTCACTTTGACGAAAGTTCACCCAACTTATCCTCTAATCCTCTCTACACTTCATATACTATGGAAACTGAAAGTGACATGAGCGATAGTGCTTCAATAGATTCACATGCATGGGGTTCTATCAATAGTTGCAATGAGAGTTCATGACATTAGTATAGTCCACATGCATAAATTTTCATAGTGAAAGGTCTAGCACAACAAGGTACACATTGTCTTCCAACTTTAGCAACAACAAATGACTACATGGAAGACATTTTAGTTTTGTTTGTGGAGTCACACACTGTAGACTTGGGAGACATCCTTGATGACTTACATCTTCTCTTTGATGAAGATGATCCTTCTATAGTTGTTGTGAGGGCTCCATTCTCTACATGATCAATCTTCACAGGTTGGTGTTATTGTGGATCCTTATGAAGAACAGTTGGTGGAGGTCTCTTTATCAGTTGAGGAGATAAATGATTCACTATCTATAGAAATCCTTGCCAGATCTAGATTTGTTCTTTTCAACACTATTGGAAAGGGTGACCATCAGTATCAACACAAGGACACTTGAGTAGGTTTAAGGACCAACATACATCTTCAGGATTGTACCATTGCCATTGTTTCTTCCAAAGGGGAGGAACATCATTCAACACTCATGGACTAGCTTCTTCCTTGGAGCATCAATCACTAGTTGGCATTCTTCACTAGGGGGGAACTACCTCGTCTCTCTTCCTCATCTTTCTTATGGGGGGACTTTTTCCTCTTATGAGGTCTTGTTCTTCTCATTCTTCACTATTGTATATACTTTATGTGTGTCGTAATGGGGGGGTCTTGATTACTCCATCCATCCATGCATCTAGTCTTTTCATCTCTCTTTTTGGGGAAAAAAATTTCCCATGAGGTTTTCCCTCTTTGTCTACTTTATGAGAGATTTCATTTCATTATGTACATGGGTACCTAACATGGCCTAGTATCCAAGACCCATCTTGCATTTCATCCTAGTTTTTGTAAGCTTAAAGGAATTCCCCTAAGTTGCACTTAAGGGGGGGTGTTGGTGTAAATATAATTTACTATTTACACTTTACTTAAGTTTACTTAGGTTAATGCATTATTTTATTATTTATTTTGTGAGACACTTAGGATTTTTCATACCTTTATGAGTTGTCATGTTGACAACATAGAAGTACACAACTCTAATTCAGCACATGGTGTCTACAACACTAGAGTTTGCATCATTCACTAAGTTGACATGTAGAAAACATAGTTATTTGCACTCCTAATTTAGCACATGGTGTATATGACAAAATTTTTATATAATACACCTTTGTAGGAATATCCTCTCATCATTGCACTTACTCTCGTGCTTAATGGAGGATAACCTATATCTAGTGGACATGTGCCTAGTTGTATGACTTATCATGATGCTAATTCCTAGGCATTCTAGATGCAACTTAGAGGCCTTTATATATAGGCACTTGTAGTATACTTTCATTCATATTGAATCAAATACATATCAATATTCTAATCATACTCTTTTTGGTCTATAGTTGTGCTTGTGTTTGAGTTCTTTTTTCTTGGGTGAATTTTTCCCTAAGAAAAATTCTTACAAGGATTTTTTTGCAATTCTAGATTATAAGAATGAATATATATTGAGAATCGCTATATTGAGAATCCCTATTGAGGAATGAGTTAAGTGGAAAAATGTGTGATTCACAATCATTGATTCCCACCTAACCTTAGATCGCCTAGGTCTTCTTAATAAAGGAAAACTCTAAAGAATTTAAGGAGAAAAGAGAGAAGTTTGCATGGGTAGACAAAGCATTCATGGTGACTAAGGAGTTGTGATTAAGATATGAATTGTAGAATTATTTAGAGAGAATAGAGGAAAGTAGAGAGAGGATAGAAATGATATATCTAATCAAAGAGGATCAAGTATACATTAGGGAAGAGGTGGTTTGATATCTAGTAGAGAGGTGCTAACTGAAGGATCAAGATTGAGACATTCTAATAGGTGGATTAGTAAAATCTCTTAACTGAGTAGTCCTAGCAAGCTTTTGTAAATTCTTTAATAGGGTGCTTACTTCATTTCAAGTTAAAATCCTCTAACCAAACACACTTCTAAGAAGGTGTTGAAATCCTTTAACATGGTAAGATCTAAAAACCTTTTTAAGCCTTTAATAGGGCAACCTTTCATAGGGTAGATCATAGTTTATGATCAAACATTGTAACCTTCATTAGATACACTTTACAATTTTAATAGTGAAGAATTGTGGGTGTCATCCCCACCCATTTTACCTTTTCATTGGAGTGTTTCTAGGTAACCAAATATTTTATGTCATATGTGTGGAATGCTTTTTTTTTAATGCTATGGATGAATATGTTTAGTTTTGTATTTCAATGTACATAGAAATTGTGAGATGGATGTGTGGTGAACGTTTTAATGGTTAAAGTTTTGAAGTATGGTTTCACCCACCACACCCCCCCCCCCCCCCCTAAGTTTACTTTCCCTATTGTATTTCTAATATTTATAAGTTTCTTCAACCCTATTAGGAGTTGGTAGACCAAATATGATGTATGCAAGAAGAGCCCACTACCCTAACATGCATTTATACAATAAAGTTCTTCATAAGAATCGATATACATACAATACTTTCTCACTACTATAATTCAAACTTGCTCTAATAATACATCAAATCTTGCATCACATAGTTTTCATATCATCTCATTGACTTCACATCTATCACAAATATCTCATATGTCACACACTTATTTGCACAAGATAAGATCTTTACTTATATTGTGAAAATTAGTAATTCTCTCTCAATCGGCCTTCATGCATTCATATGCTTGATATAACTTATGGGATAATATCCATAAATTTGGCTCATCATGAATTAGTAATTATTTTTTACCAAAATAATTCCTTAATTCGTACAACT
Organism: Cupressus sempervirens; assembly: GCA_028749045.1. Taxonomy (NCBI): domain Eukaryota; kingdom Viridiplantae; phylum Streptophyta; class Pinopsida; order Cupressales; family Cupressaceae; genus Cupressus; species Cupressus sempervirens. Next base: position 19,166,317 of record CM053786.1, read on the forward strand.
CAATTCATTGCTATGCTCTATCAAATACTCATACTAATATTTCAATTGTAACTCGTGTCATATTTCCATACACATCTACACACTTAACCACATCATCATGATATTGTTATAATTCTAATATCAACTACACATAAGATGATCTTAATTTTTTCATTCATACACATCACATCTATCTCTATGCTACTGAAAATTTTCTAACACTTAGACAATTTTCTAACTCTAAATGCATAAATGAGATGTTGAATACATGCTGCCATAAATGACAACTCTCAAGATATTTATCTAACAATATCGCCAATAGATCTAACCTTTTTAAAGGTTACAATACACATTTTTAAATGATTTGATCACCCTACTAGGAGTGTCCTTTTAGAGGACTTAAGAATATTCCATTAGAATGTCACCTTAGATTAAAGTATTTACAAATGAATGTTAGTTCAATCTCAATTAAATGATTTTAACTGGTACACTGGTTAGAAAGTAATTGAAATTTGATCTAATAAGTTCAACTCACTTTGAAAATATAGATTAGAATGTAGCTCATCTACTAACTCACTAATTGAACTTCATTCATGTCTTTATCATTGTTCTTGATATGCTTGCAAAATCCTTCAAGCAATCACTCTTTACCTCAACTCTTCTCCTTCTTTGCATCCTTCTTCTCAAGATCACTAGTCAACAAAATTAGCAACTACTAACCTCTATTAGGTTAATCCTTATTTCTTCTTAAATATTAAATTTTCATATATTTTTTCTTAAACACCACTATTGATCTTAGGTTTAGGTTAGATTATGAGTCCTTCCATGTTTTTATTTTCTCCTTCTCCTTCTTAAAAATTCTCTTTGAATCCATTCATAGAAATGCTCAAACATGATTTCCCTTGTAGTAAATCCTTTGTCTCATCAATACTTATCTTTAACATACTTTACATATTTCAAAAATTCAACTATGTCGATTGGGGATCTAAATTCCTTTATAAAATAACAACTATTGACACTTGACCAAAACTATGTTCCTTGGACTTGATCATCACTAAATAACTTGGTCAATACTAATTGTCTTGCTTGACTTATATTGTATTTTCTCAATCCAACTTTTTTGATACTTTATCTTTACTAGTGCTTAGTTGACACTATATTTTCTTATCTTCTATTGGTCACTCAGTTAACAATAGCACAACTTGGCTTCAACTGTAATTACCTTAATCTTTTTCTTGTAGCTTGGTTTAGCTTATGTATTTGGTCATTCATTGATCATCTCTTTTAGAATTCAACTCAACTATCTTCTCCACTAAGTGTTATGATTAAAAAACACATTATATTGTGAAAGTCCATCTGATCAAGTTCCCATTGTAGTTCCACATTAATCAACCTTTACACTATTTCTTCTTTTTATATCTTCTTTTCAAATCCTCTTCACCAATCATCTTGATATGACACTCTACTCAAGTAGCACTCTACTCAGGTAGCAATTATCTCACCAAAAGGGTTTGACATCAATGGAAACATAATAATTATTCCAATTGTAGTTTCCAATAGTATATTTAATCTCCATTAGAGTTCTCCCTTGGCTAGGGTTTTCTCTATAAAAAAATTTAGTGTTATGAGTTCTTCTATGATGTATGATTTACTTTTATGTAATTTTCTTTATATTTGCATATGGTTAAGTAATAAATTGTTAAATTGGTTTAAAAATATTTACTCAACTCCCCCCTCCCCAATGTTCCTTAATCCTAAAAATTGGGATTAAAGCTTGGTTCCTGATAACAAGTCTTATCACTTGAGGAGGACCCTAATGGATGCAAGCATCTTATAGAGGAATTTTGAAGAAGAACTTGAGGACTTTAATAGAGACAATGCAGATTAATGAGCCTAAGATAGTTGAGATTAAATATTTATTAGATTTAGTTGAGGAACTTGAAAATGAAAATGAAGCACTTCATTGTGAACTTGAAATCACCACTCTTTAGATGGAAAAAGAGATTGGATATGGGGAAGAGAAAGGGAAAAAAATTGAAGTATATCTAAAGATAAAAATAGATGAATGCCATGATTTGGAAACTCAACTTGGACAGGTAAATTTTGAACTTGAAGATTCAAGATTTAAATATTAGGATCTTGAAAAGTACACTAATATTTTCAAGGGAGAGCTTTTTGAGGAAAAGATAAATCTTGAGAAACTCTATTCAAGTAGTGAAAAACTTGATTAGAAATTGCAACATAAAACATTTAAAGAAAACATGATTGGAATTGGTTATTCCAATGTTGAAATATCTAAAGAAGAAGAGTAAGGACCAACATAAGATCATATTTTGATTAATGAACCTAGAGAGAATATAAATATATTAAAGGAAGATGATGTGCAAGCAATAAATATGGATGCCTAAAGAAATATTATAAAAGTAATATTGATGATAATCGTTTTATTAGTTATTGTTTCAATTTTTGGCTTAATGTGTATAAATCACATGAATGTGAAGCTAAATCATTTTAAAGCACAAATGAGAGATCTTATTCTACAATACCTATTGGAGATAACACTGTCATGTCTTTTGGAGTTACTCTTAGAATATATAGTCCACTAATATGACTAAGAGGGAAGGGGTGAATCAGTTATCCAACTATTATAACAATTATCAAACTTATTAATCTTTAATCATATGAGAAATATAATCAAAAACCTCAATAAGATACTAATGCACAATAACACAAGATATGTTAACTAGGGAAACCCTTGATTAGAGGGAAAACCCTGATGGGGATGGTACCCATAAGATGATGTACTAATATAAATATTCCTTGTTAGAGGATGGACCCTATTAGGAGTCTATGAAATACATTTAGTACATATCAATCCCTATTATGAGACTTTGAATCCCTATTAGGAAATTCCAACCCTATTAGGAGTTGTGTCAACCCTATTAGGAGTTGTAGATGACAGATGGACCCATTATCCAAATAGCTTGAGGGCAAAGATTACTAAACCCACTATTCAAATGATCTTCATATTATTCCTTGTAGAACAATAGAAATGAATAGTAACACTCCTTCCTCTTTCTCTTTCATGTCAACCAGACTTCTACTCCTTCTGATCTTGTAACCAAATCACAAATCTTACATCCAATAATCCCTTGGATTGCTTACTCGTAAAGCATTTTGATCCTTTTTGCACTTCCTTGCACACTTAGCAATTGATACACTTCATATACATTTTACAAACATGGAAAACATCTTTATTTTATACCATATCTTCAAAATAATTCCTTATGTTGGCCTTAAGGCTTTCCCAAGTAATTATAATAAGATAATTAATTAATTCATAATTACAATATCACTGTCAACTCATAGTCTATACAAATTATCATGTGTGACACTAGGGCTTGCATACTCACTGACACCACTATCATTCTTTCTTCTATCATAGACTATCTATGCAACTCTAGACTATATCTTTGTTAGAAGATATAATGCAATCAACAGAAACTACTTCTCAAGTACTTTGTCTCTATACTACTCACTATAAATCAAGCATATCTTTCGTATGACTTCAACTTACTTAATGCACAATGAACCACAACTTCATGACATAGTGTAGAACATTTCCTTAACCATGCATCACCTGAAAATCAAAACCTTGTCTAGACAACAATGATCTATGTTTGATACTCTGCTAGTCCTCACAAACTTACTGCTATGTTGATATCCATGACAAACATAGTCATGAATCCATTATGTCAATGTATTCCAATTCTTGAGATACTTCCGCAAAGGAATACCATCAATATTTATGCTAAAAATCTTCCCCTTTGGCTTTGATGGCAATATAGATGAAAAACATCTAGATTCCAAGAATACCAAATAGTACTTTGTTGTGGCTATAGTTATTCTTATCTTTTTAAATCTTCTTCATCAATCAAATCTAAAATCCTCTAGAATACTGCTCTATTCAACATCTTCTTTAGGATCAATAATATTTGTTCACATTAAACAAATTTCCATACCTTAGAACTCTTCATACTACATATCTCCCCCATAGAAATACTCCTCCTTTTTTCTTAAATGAAGCTTTCTGAATCTCCCTAATAAAGTAAATATTTTCATTCATTGTTCTCCTCCATGCACTCTTCTCTCCATTCATTCTTAGAAGATTTTTTTCATGTAGTCTTCTTCTCCCCCATTGACATAAATGAAAAATGCCTCATGATGTAAATTTACTTCTCCAAGTCTTCAACCAGCTCAAGTGTCCAAAGACACTGTTCAAGACCAAATACCACAAGTCCTCAATGAATCACCTTATCATAGATATGCCCCATACAAGAAGCATCAACATTTAGTCCAATCAAACAATAGTGCTTTGTACCATTGGATTGATGCAATCTTTGCATCATCTACTCTAAAGGAGGTAGGGGTACAACCCCAAGCATACCTCTCAAAAATGCAAATGTATATTTAGGAAAAGGTTTCATAAAGCTATCTACAATTTGATATTTATCACTCACATACTCTAATCTGATCTCTTTTTATACTACCTTCTCTCTCAAAAAATGATACTCAATAGATATATTCTTAGTCTTAGAATGCAATACAAGATTCTTATACATACTATACTTGTGTTATCATAATATATGATAATAGGTTCTAAGAATTCTATCCCAATATCTTTGAACATCTTCTTCTTCCAAATAGCTTGGTTATAATTATTTGTTGCTACTACATGATCTACCTTAGCTATGCTCTGTGAAATACAACCTTGTTTCTTTCTCATCCAAGAATCTAATCTTCCTCCAAGAAAGAATGCTCCACCACTAGTTCTCTTTCTATCATCCATATTGCCTACCCAATTTGCATCAATACAAGCACATAGAGTGAAATCACTTGATCTATCATACCATATCCCATAACCAAATATTACTTTAAAATATTCTAGAATATCCTATTTACTATTTCATAATGATAATACTTAGGATTATCTTGAAATCTAGCTAAAATCCCAACTTTATTAGCTATATCTAGTCTTTTGTGAGTCAAATATTTCAATCCTCCAATCATGGATCTATAATTCTTCTACTCAACTATAGGTGTCTCATCTTTTCTAGATAATTTGTGACTAGTTATCATTGGTGTTTCAATAGGATTACAAGTTTCCAATCCAAATATTTTCAACAAATCTTTCAAATATTTAGCTTAAGAAATGAAACTCCCATCACTATTTTCCACAATCTGCAAACCTAAAAGGAACTATATCTCTCCTATCATATGAATTTCAAACTCATTTTTCATATCATCACCAAACTTATCACTTGTGTCATTATTTCCTCCAAATATTACTATTATCAACAAACCATTCACAATTTCTTTTAAATACAAGACACTATCTATTGTACCTTTATTAAATCCAAATTTTGTCAAATACTTATCCAACTTTGCATACCAAGTTCTAAGTGCTTGCTTTAGACAATATAGAGCTTTATTTATTCTACATACCATGTCATTTTCTTCTATTAAAGGGAATCCTTTAGGCTTCTTAATGTATACCTCTTCTTCAAGTTCTCCATTTATGAAGGTTGTCTTAACATCCATCTAATATACTTTGAACTTCTTATTCTTTGCCTAAGTCAAGAACAATCTTACTACTTCCATTTTGGCTATAGGGGCATATGTATCCTCATAATCTTTTCCTTCTTGCTATGAATAACCTTTGCACTGAAGTCTAGCCTTGTTTCTTAAAACATCACCTTATTCATTCATCTAGTTTCTGAATACCCATTTGGTTCCTATAACATTATTGTCATTAGGTATAGGAACTAACTCCCATGTGTCATTATTCACAAGTTGAGCTAGTTCTTCCTTCATTTCTTGAATCCAATTATCATATTTACATGCTTCATCTATACTTTTAGGTTCAACTTTGGAAATTAGATATAATTCCTCATTAACTTTGTTTCTTGTCATCACTCCTTTGTCTCTGCTCCTACTTATCTACTCAGGTGGGTGATTCTTTGTCATGTTTCTATTAGAGGTGGGAGTTTCTATCTCAACTCTTATCTCTTCACTTGGTTCAAACCTCTATTCTCCTCTTTTTTCAATAATTTGTACATCATTTTGTAGATCATTGTTAGTCTCAATGAAGACTTCAACATTCTCTCTAACAATTCCAGTATTATCTTCTTCATCATAAATGTAATCTAACATTTTTTCTTTAGTTCCAAAATTTTCATCAACTTTTACACTTTCATATTCAACTACTATCTTGGTTTAATGATTAAAACACCTATATGCTTTTATTTTCAATGAATAGACAAGAAACATACCTTCATCACTTCTTGGATCAAACTTACCAATTTCATCATCTCTCTTAATGTAACACTTGCTTCCAAATATTTTGAAATACTTAACTGATGGTGAATGACAAAATCATAGTTCATAGGGGGTCTTGTTCATACCTTTTCTAATCTATACTCTATTCATAGTGTACAATGTTGTATTGACTACTTCTCTACAAAATGTCTTGGATACATCATTCTCAAATGTCATTGCTCTTGTTGCCTCTGATATTGATTCATTTTTTCTTTCAACAATCTCATTATTCTCAAGAGTCTTAGGTGAAGATGATTGTCTCTTAATTTCATTCTCTTCACAAAATATTTTAAAATCTCTAGAGGTAAATTCTCCTCCTCTATCTAACCTCAAACATTTTATCTTAACATCAGATTCATTCTTAACTCCATTCTTAAATATCTTAAAATTCTCAAATGCTTCACAATTTTCTTTAAGAAATGCTACCCACATCATTCTAATGAAATCATCAACAAAAATCGAAATACCTTTCTCTATAGAATCCTCTTGTCCTTGTAGGGCCACTTAAATTTGTGTGAATAATTTCTAGCTTCTCTATGGTAGTGAACTTTTTGCTTTCTTCTGCTTAGCCAAAATGCATTCTTTCCAAACAATATTAGTAGATTTTGTTATCTTAGGCAAGTATCTAACTACAAATGTGTTGCTAAACTTTCACAATGTTATCAAAGTTTATATGACAAAATATCCTATTCCATAACCAATAGTTATCCACTTTTACAACTAAACATGTCATTTCAGTAGGATTGAACTGAAATACATTACCTTTGGACTTTATCCTTATTCCAATCAGCTTACCATCTTTATCCATAATAATAGAAGTCTTCTTTGTGAATTGCAAATGATACCCTTTTTCCACCAACTATCCAGTACTCAAAAATTTATGCTTTAGTGCATCAACAAAATAAACATCATCAGTGTTAGTCTTTCCATCAAGTGTAATAGATTTGATCCCTATAATATGACAAGTTGCATTGTTACCAACTATAACAATACTTGCATCATGATTCCTAAACTTAAAAAAACTTAGTTATATCACCAATCATTTTATGTGAACTACTATCTATTATCCAATTAGATTTATTTTCAACTTGGGAAATTAAAGATTTTTCTTCTCTGATTTCTCTATCAAAATCATCTTCTTTAATGGCTACAAATCCTAGCTCATTATCACTTTCACTCTAATTTCTTTCATCAAATTTCTCTTCTTCATTTGCATACAAACAATTCCTAGGTCTCCTAGGCTTAAAATTTCCCTTATTTTTTTCTCTTTTAGGACATTTAGATGTATAAAGAAAAAACTCATTACAAGTCCAATATGTAAATATATTCTTACCATTTGATTCTCTTCTCACAAGAAGGGCTATACCTTCTTCAATCTTCTTATCATCATCAGATTTGGTTCTACTGCTGCTAGAGAAATCTCCATGAGTGTTTGCACTTCTTGAAAAACATGGCCAAACACTTAAGGCATTAAAAGATGTCTCTACTCTTACCAATTATCCATACTATCTCAAACTTGCTTCTGTTGCTTCTAGTTTTCCAAGAAAATTTTCCCTTGTGAACTTGTTAGCATAGTGTATCAATAGTTCAATCATTTGTGCTACTTTCTTGAATGGTGGTGTCAAAATTTTAAAAATTTTCCATATACCCTCATCTTCTTCCTTGGTTACACCATAATATTTAATTCCTACAACAATCTCAGATATCCTACCAATATAGCTTCTTATAGATTAATCGTCTATCATTTTAGTATCTTGAAAAGAACATATCTAGTTTTGCAATCTTATCCTTTTTGTGTGTGTATCACCTACAAAAATATATTCTAATTCTTTCTAAATTTTGTGAGATGTTTGAGGGGATTTTACTTGACTATATTCATTCTCTAGAAGAGTTAATAGTAAATCTTATTTTACTCTCATGTTGCACATGATTAAATCTCTCTCTAGTTGACTATAATATTCAAGGTTTTTCTTATTTTACTATCATCTTGTCACCTTTTGTCAAAATCCAAATACCTGGACCCATACCTAGCAGATGAGTCTTCATCTTCTCCTTTTAACAGCCATAGTTGACCCCATAAAATCTAGGACTATCCTTTATGAAAATATTCACGATTGATCTCCCAAAGTTGTTAAGATTTCTCTTCAATAACGTAGTGCTTTGATACCAATTGTTAGAATATATAGTCCACCAATATAACTAAGAGGGTGGTGTGAATCAGTTATCCAACTATCATCATAATTATCAACCTTATTAATATTTAACCATAAGATAAATATAATCAAAAACCTCAACAAGATACTCATGCACAACAACACTACATATGTTAACTAGGGAAACCTTTGATTAGAGGAAAAACCTCAATGGGGATGGTACCCACAAGATGATGTACTAATATAAATATTCCTTGTTAGAGGATGGACCCTATTAGGAGTCTATGAAATACATTCAATACATATAAGTCCCTATTAGAAGTTGTGCTAACCCTATTAGGAGTTGTAGAAGGTAGATGGGCACACTATCCGAATAGATTCAAGGGTAATACCAATAAACATATTGTTCAAACAATCTCCATATTATTCCTTATAGAATAATAGAAATGAATAGTACTGCTCCTTCCTCTTTCTCAATCCTATCAATCAAAATTCTTCTCCCTCAGATCTTGTAACCAAATCACAAATCTTGCATCCAATAATCCCTTAGATTGTTTACTCTTAAAACACTCTCCTCCTTTTTTTACTTCCTTGCATATTTCGCAATTAATAAACTTCATATACATTTTGCAAAAAAGGAAAACATCTTTCCTTTATACCATATCTTGAAAATAATTCCTTGAGTCGGCCTTGAGGCTTTCCCAATTAATTACAATAAGATAATTAATTAATTTGTAATTATAATAGCATTTTTGTCTCATAGTCTATACAACTCACACATGTGATACTAGGGTGTATGAACTCACTGACATCATCATTAGACTAGCTTCTATCATAGGCTAACTGTGGAACCCTAGACTATATCTTTGTTAGAAGATATAATCCAATCATCATAAATTGCTTCTCAGGTACTCTGTCTCTATACTACTCTTTGCAAATCAGGCATATCTTTTGTATGACATTGAATTACTTAATGTGTATTGAACCATGAAATTAGGTCATAGTGTAGAACATGTTCTTGACCATGCATTACTAGACAAGCATAACCTTGCCTGTACAACTATGATCTATGTCTACTACTCTGCTAGTCTTCACAAACTTACTTCTATGTTAACATCAATGATAAACACCATAGTCATGAATGCAATATGTCAATACATTCCAATGCTTAGGATACTCCCCCAAAAGAATATCATCAACATTCATGCTAATAATTACATGATATAAGATCAACAAAATTGGACATACAATAATAGATTGTAGGTTGTAAGTAAATCAACATTGACCAAGGTAAGGAAATTTGGCTATTATATTTATAAATGAAATAATTTTGGGTATACAAACAGATACTATAGGCTTGATGATTTTGTCAATAATTTAAGAGCACCTACTATTGGAAACAATAATGGATCTATTTAAATAGTTTATAAGAACATCTATGATATGTTTGTGAAAGAAAGAAAGAATGGGAATGAGAAGGTGTGGAAAGAAAAGAATCAAAATGATTCATCAGGTGATGATGAACCTCTCAACTTGATCCTTCTAGTGCCAAGCACTGAACCTTCTACATCAGCTTGAGTTGGAGAAACATGGCTTTAAGTGGATCATTTGTGTATCAAAATATATTTTTCCCATAATTGTAAAGTTAGGACATGCAAGTATTAGTTAAGGAGTATCAAGGTTGAGAGATGTGATATATTTGATTGGGCCTTGACAAGTTAATTTATGGAATTATTGTCTTTTTTCATGGTTATTGTCTCTATAATAGCTTTTTCAGAATGCAAACTAATGCATTAATTGAAAAAGGTAACTCGGGTTGACTTAATGGTTAACTTGGATTCATTATTCCCCATTTCATACTTTTGAGATTGATAAAATTGTAGATAGTTTGATTTAAGTGTTTGAGTGCTAGTTTATAAGGATTCAAGTGTAAACCCTAGTTTGATTGTGAAAGGTACTAAAATTGTCTTGTGAGATTTGTATTTGGTTAATTTTAATTGGTTAAGGAAGGACACATAATAGATATTTTATATTAAAGGAAATAAATACATAACATTTCAAGAAACAACCCTTCAAATCCACGAGGGATGATCCCAAGGGTGCATTTTCATAGCCTCCAAATGAACTATACATGTAAAAGATATAAGAGCTTCTATCCAATACAAATATGATTCAATTAGAAATTTATATATCTGGAGTGACCTCAAGGATCTACTAAATGAGGATAGGACATTCAAGTTAGAGTTTACGCATTTAGAATTCCTAAACATAATGTAGATAATATATTTTCAAGAATTTCATGAGATAGAATCCATAAACATATACCTTGTGTAAAGAAGGAACTATGTTTAGATGAAGATTACATAGTTAGACATTGAAAATTATCTAAGTATTAGATAGTGTAACTAGAAAATTAAACACAATTTTGGTAAGCGTAGTTGACAAATTTATTATTTGCATGTGTACCATTGGGTACAAATAGTACATAGTGTAAGGATGACATACATAAGAGTGCAAGTCAGTATGGATAGTATAGAATGAGTTATGGGTTAACACTAGTAAAGGTAGCGTACATAATAGAACATAGTATAACAAAGAAGCATGAATTATGGGTTGAGTAATTATTTTATTTATGAAATAATTACTTAACTAATTAGGGATGACATTATATATGTTAACCCTAAGAGGGAAAGATTTTTTTTCATTTTTCCAAGTGTGTGAATGCTTGAAGGCTATCTGGACAGAATTTTGTAAAATGTAAAGGACTAAAGGAAAGTTTATAATATGCAAAGTAAAATGTGTATATAAATATTGTAAGTGATATAAAAACTTATATGAAAACTATATGTGTTAAAAATTATGTTGTATGATTAGAGGTATGCAAAGAGCATCAAAGGAAAGATCAAATATTGAAGATATCAACATTGTAAAGAGGTTTTTGTATCTATCTCTTATGTATAAAGGAACTTCATTACATATTACATGTTTGGGAAATGGGTTCACCTTGCATAAATTTTTTAATTGTATATAACAACGCCTAACAAGATTGAGTATTTTAATAGCTCCTAGTCCTCTAACAAGGACCGAGACACTATATGCATGTAATAGAATCCTAACAAGGTCAACATTGTTAACCAAATACTTTTGTTTACTGGATTATTTTGTGGGTACCATTTTCCCTTGGCAAAAGTTTCCCTAGTTAAGAAAATATGGTGTTATGAGATCTCTTTGTGTATGATTATTCTTACTATTGAACATTGTTAGTTTACTTTCATATGCATGTTATAAGGCAGTTAATAAAATACAATTCTGGGCAAAAGTTATAGAATATTGATTCACCCTCGCTCTCCCTCACCCTCTTAGTATTTCCTAATTATAAATGAACCAATTAAGAATAATAAATATTTAATCTCCTTAGTGATTGTTTTTTAATTTGGGTATAATACATACTACAAAAAAAACTATCAAGAAGGAAGTTGAAAAAACCATTGGTTCCAGATGGGACAAGCAAACCCTAACCCTTGTAGTTATTAGACTAATTTTCAAGATAATGAGCTACAATATAAAGTATAGTAGAAGTTTCAATTAAAATAATCTATATAGAATGTAAGATGGTTATAGAGCATGAGAACTTTGATATTTTGATATCATTAGATAGAAACTTCTTGAGAATGTTAGAAGAATCAAGCACGACAAAGTTGGAAGTATTAAGGTTTGGATCACTTATCTATATGTACCACTTGAATAATTAAACATTAAACACTTCATTTTTCTACTTATCCTATTGTTGTTTGGTCTCTACTGTAAAACTATCATAAACCTATAACTTTCATTGCATAATGAAAAAATTATAAAATGTAAACATTTATAAAACATTCATTATAGTTTGACACTAGAAGTTTATGTGGAAACCCAATTTGGAAAAAACTACAAGCAACATGTCATTCTTTTTCATTCTTTCAAAGTGAGCTCTGTTAGGAGACAACCCTGTTAAAGGTTACAAAACACACTATTAAATTTGGCCTCGTTAAAGGATTTAATCACCCTATTAGGAGTGGCCTTGGGAGAGGACTTTGATCATTCCATTTAGAATGTTACCATGTTAAATGATTTACATGGATTGTTAAGTCTTTAAATAACTATTAGGTCAACCTCTATTAAAAGCATTTAAATACAAACTATTTACAATGATAAGAAAAAAAATAGTAATTATTGATCAATATGATTATAAGTCACTTTTTTAGGTTTAGGTCTTTGTTTAGACCTTATGTTGGTTCATTGCTAAGCCTTCCACTATCATCTTTGATCTTGATCTTCTTGGATACCCTTCAAGCAGTTAGTAGACTCTTTTCATCAACACTTAAGCCTTTTTCTCTAAATCCCTTATCAATAACAACATCATATTTGCAAGCTTTCTCCTTTATCTTCCCATTCACACCCTTGTGTATTTCTGATCAACCTTGCTCTTTATGTCTCTCGTCACATACAAACTCACACATACACACATTGTCTAGGCTTGGGTAGGCTTGACTAGACATGGCACCAAAATTTTAGTTCAGTATCTCTCTTAAGAGGTAATCCATGCTTCACCATTTTCTACATCCACTATAGGTCTTAGGATTTACAACCAAATTCAACTTGATTCAATGCATTTATCTATCTTCTTAATCATCGTCTAGAAACTTCTCTAGACTTTATTTCTTATGGCTTTACCTAATCATCTCCTTGAAATTAATGATCCAACTCATCAATCTTATCTTCAACACATTTTACATCTCCTAAGAAATCAACTAAGTCAGCTTGGTCTTACAATTTATTTGAACTTGTTCTCTTATTATTACTCAACAATCTCTAAATTTTGATACTTGGTCAACACTAAAATACTCAATCACTATAAAACTTGTTGGCTTGATATCAACTATCTTTCTTGGTTGATGCTAATGCTTGGTCAAGATTAGATTTTCTTGGCACTAACTATAGCTCAATTGACACTAGCCTTACTTGACACTCCTTAGTATTTTAGTAATTTTCTCGGCTGAGCTTAGCTTTCTTAACATAAAAAATTACTTTTCTTTATCAAAGTCTATCTAATAAAATGTCCATTGTAACTTCCTTTTCATAACCTAAACCTTTCCTATAAGTGATATAGTTATGAGTAACTTTTCAAATTCTCTTCATCAATCAAATAAATGTGACATTTAGATTAGGTAGCAATATGTCTCATCCATAGATTTGACATCAATGACAAAACAACAATTGTTTCAATTGTAAGTTTCCAACAATCTCCATATTTGGTATTGATGGAAACATCTCAAACATTTGAATACTATTACCATACAATCCAAAGGATTTTGCTTCATTCTGATTCCCGTCCATGCAATTTTTGAAAACTCTCTCTATCGTCATTTTGTATTTTCAAATTTCTCTTACATTATTGTTGAGATAATGGGTGTTGCACACATTGCATAATATTGTTATTTTATTATTTTATTTTTATTATGTAATGTTGTACCTAGATGGACGTGCAACATGTAAAGATTCTCATGGAATATTCTTGATGAGTTGTATTGTAACATTGTGATAATATTTTATGTAATTATTTAATATTGGGGAAAAGAATTAAAAGCCCAATATTAAATGTGGGGTCAGTGGGTTAGGTAGCACATGGTTTATGTAATACCACTTGGTGGTTTTGTGGGACTTGCTACTATATAAGCAGCCACAAGGGTAGTTGTTGTAGAGAGAGAAAGAGTGACAAGGAGAAGACAAAAGGCAAGAGTCGAGCGGGACAAGGCTTGACAAGTTAGCCAAGGGAGCATTTGTGAAGGTTGGAAGCATGGCATGGGATGTGTGGATTCATGCTTGTTCACATAGTTTGCTCGGTTGTGGCTATGGCCATGAAGGCTTCCATGGTTGTATGGCAATGGTATTTTTGCTGAATAATACATGGTGATGGATGCTTTTGGAGGCTGGGTTTTTCTCTCAATGAGGTTTTCCTAGGGTATATCTTGTGTCACAATTTTGTGGGTATGTTGTCTATTCTCTTGCATGTGGATTTTAATTTTGTGTTTATTTCAGATTTATCTATTATGGGTTATGTGGAAACGGTTATATTCTTTGTTGCCAAGTTTCCTTACAAGTGGTATCAGAGCTATGGTTTTATTATTTGTAACCCTAGATTGAATCCATGAGAATGCATGAGAGGATAAAAGAAAAGGGCAAGATATATGAATGATTTATTGCAGATCTGAGGGTTTTGGATTTTCTATTATGATGGGATGTTAAAATATTTGGGCATGTGAAATTTTTTGGACAAAAATATTTTTCGGATGTTTTATTTAAATGAGGGTTTTGGGGGGTAGCTTGCAGAAATGACCTCCTGGGTAAAAACAGATCTCACCATTGGATCCGGGTCAACATTTCCATAAATTTTGATATATAATATGCCCTAGTTTGGCCATGTTCAGAGGAAATGAAAGAGTTTTTTGGTTTTAGCCCATGATGGCCGTCAAATTTAATCCCATCAGAATTTTTGTCACTAAAAAAATAAAAAAATAAAAAATCGTACTGGAAATGGTAAAAAGACTGTCTTAGTAAAACGGCCATAACTTTCTCTCAAAATATCGAATTTTAGAGTTCTTATAGGTGTTGGAAAGCTAATTTAGAGCACTACAACATGGTGTAGGTTTGGTTCTATGATTTTGAAATTTTGTTAGGTTTTGAGAGTCCTAAAGTTAGATGTTATTTATTTTGAGCACAGATTAGGGCATAACTTGGGCATACGGAGTCAAATTTTGGACTTCAAGTAGTCAATGGAAAGCTCTTGGAGAGCTCTAAAAATTGGTTCAGATTTGGTGTAGGTTTGGCATGATTTATTTGTTGATATATTGATCTGAACAGTTCATAGGTATATTTTGACTATGGTAACATTGTGAGTTTATGGCATTGGAGATTTAAGATTTGATGTCATTGTATACTCAGTTCATATTTCAGATTAGTCTCATGATGATATGGTTATCAGTGTTTGGTTTGGATATGCATGATGACTTGTTGGATCTACAAGTTGTGTAGTGTTGTAAGCGGTCTATACTTACAGGTTGCATTTATGGCTTGGTTATGGGTTGTCTTTGCCCATTGATCTTCATTATTGATGCATATTTAGATTGGTGGCTTGGATTTGGGTTGTCTATGCCCTAAGTCACATGATTTGCTGACTATTTTCTTCATGTAGAAGGGATGAGATGTTGTTACCAGGTACAGTAATGGTAGAGGATTGTGGTTGACTATGCTGACAGGTTGGACACTTTTAGAGATAGATGCTCAGTTCATGGATGTGATCATGGTGTCATGGATTTTGGCATGACATGATTGGTTATACAAGTACATCCTTGATGTTCATTAGCTTGGATTTTCTAATTTGGTTATGGTGGTATATCTTCGTGGTTGAGGATCATGGTTATTTGGTTTCTTTTGAGGAGCTCATGATGTGCACTTTGAGTTCTTTGATGGTTTGATGCCTTAGTTGATTCTCATGGTTAGAGGATGGTATTTTCATCATGATGTCATGGATAGCTTGGATACACGGTTTAGTGGGAGCTTGTGACAGTGATGAGGTGATAGTGTGGGATTAGTTCCTGGTTTGGTTTGGATCTTCATGTAGGAGATGGATTTTATGATGCCACAAGTGACTTGGTACCACAGTTAAGTGGGAGTTGTTGGCATTGATATATTTATTGAGTGTTTGCAGATGTTGGAGGTTTGTCTTAGATCCTATTGCTGCAAAAGCATCTTTGACATTTGCATGGTGCACTTGTTATCTTCATGGTGTTTGAAGATGGTTAGATCTTGAGGACTCATGGAGTTCTTGGTTATCTTCATGGTGTATGGAGATGGTTCTTCCTGGTATGTGGAGATGGTTTTTCTTCAAGGTGTGTGGAGATGGTTGCATCTTGAGGACTCACAGGGTTCTTGGAAAAGGTGTGGTTTATACTTTTATTTGGCATGTTATCCTTGGTGTGAGGATGGTTTCAATATTATGTCATGGTATACTCTTGATACCGTTTAGAGTTGTGACATGTTATGGTGTGTTCATATGGAGCATGTTATCTCTTTAGTTGAGATGGTAAGATCATGTTGTCATGTTTATGTTCCTGAGGCCATGGTTGGAACTTTGACATTGATCTTGGTTTAGTTTCTTGGTATTGAGTACACTGATCATAAGCTGAATACTTCATGATATTGCTATGTTGCATTTGGAGTTGGCATGTATTGATTGGTTACAGGTGCTCATGGATACTTAGAGACAGTGGTGACGCTGATTTCTCTTGGATTAGAGAAGTATTTGTTGGGACGGTTGATGGTTTCAGCAGGAAGTCCGAGGGGCAGTCACCTGATATGGACTTGAGAGGAGATTTTTCTTAGATGAGTCTTGGTTGGAGACTTGGGTATCTTGATGAGCATTCTCATTCCCCACTCTTGGTCTACTCGGTGGTTTGCTACTTGAGAGGTATAGCCCATTATTTTCTCTCAGTTGCATTATATTTATGCTTATCTTTCATGGATATGGATCTTGAACTATAGCACATGAGTTAGTTTTGGAGGGTTCATTTGAGAGATGGTTTAGCATTGGTTATCTCCATGTGCATATGTTGTTATGTTGGTTGATTTTGGGAGATGGTTTTATATTGGGCATTTTCCTTGGATTAGGAATGGTTATTCCTTGGTTTAGGAATGGGTTTATTGAGTTTGATCTTCTTGTGAGAGGCTTACATCCATGATTAGTTATATGGTATGGTTTGGGTGTTGTTGAGTCTTCTTGTTGGGGTTTTATGGAGGAGATCATACTTGCACAGTTTACATCTAGAGGTGTGTGTAGAAGGACATGATACAGGTTATGATTTGCATGGTTTCTCTGGTCTTGGTTATCTTCCTGGATGTTTAGTTTTGCCTACATTGGATTTGAGATTAGTTAGAGATTGTGATCACTGGTTTGTGCTCATGTATGTCATGTGAGAGATGACATGGTTATTTCTTTATCTCTTTCCTTTGTTGGTTGTGGTGAACTTGGGAGAGCATTGGAGACTTGTTATGAGAGTTGTTCTTGCAGGATATCAGTTTATGTATTGTGGATGTCCTTGATACTACATGGATTCACTTCTTTGAGATGTTGTGAGTGGATTGGTTATAGATTTGACATTATCTTTTGCAGTGGGAGCTTCTTGGTATATATGTGGCAAGTATTTCTCTTGAGGCTTGTGATTGCAGGTTGCAGATTGGATATGTTAGTGATATGAGATTCACTTGTTATACCTTGGAGGTATGGATAGTTTGATGGGTTTGGCACTTGCTGTGGGTGCTATTTCAGCTATGGATATTTTGACAACTACGAATACATGTGATTACCATTGGATTAGGTTATTTGTGCTTGGAATTTCAGTTGGTATAGGATTTTATGATCTTCTAATGCGACAGGTTGGGTGGTTTTCTCTTTGGATGGCTTCTATGTATGTCCAGTGGGAGTGGCATAATAGGAGGTGAGATCATTCATGTTCAAGATGCTGGATACTTTGATTTTGTTGCAAGTACCAGGATGGAGCACTTGGTGTATTTTGATCCATGATGATGGATGTGCTGGGAGGGATTGTTCCCTTGTTCATTTATGTGGCTACGGATTGACCCTATGCAATGTATACAACAAGTGGGAGATTTTTGAGATAATGGGTGTTGCACACATTGCATAATATTGTTATTTTATTATTTTATTTTTATTATGTAATATTGTACCTAGATGGACGTGCAACATGTAAAGATTCTCATGGAATATTCTTGATGAGTTGTATTGTAACATTGTGATAATATTTTATGTAATTATTTAATATTGGGGAAAAGAATTAAAAGCCCAATATTAAATGTGGGGTCAGTGGGTTAGGTAGCACATGGTTTATGTAATACCACTTGGTGGTTTTGTGGGACTTGCTACTATATAAGCAGCCACAAGGGTAGTTGTTGTAGAGAGAGAAAGAGTGACAAGGAGAAGACAAAAGGCAAGAGTCGAGTGGGACAAGGCTTGACAGGTAAGCCAAGGGACCATTTGTGAAGGTTGGAAGCATGGCATGGGATGTGTGGATTCATGCTTGTTCACATAGTTTGCTCGGTTGTGGCTATGGCCATGAAGGCTTCCATGGTTGTATGGCAATGGTATTTTTGCTGAACAATACATGGTGATGGATGCTTTTGGAGGCTGGGTTTTTCCCTCAATGAGGGTTTCCCAGGGTATATCTTGTGTCACAATTTTGTGGGTATGTTTTCTATTCTCTTGCATGTGGATTTTAATTCCGTGTTTATTTCAGATTTATCTATTATGGGTTATGTGGAAACGGTTATATTCTTTGTTGCCAAGTTTCCTTACAATTATTCTCTCCCTTAATACTCTCCTTCTTTAGATTTGAATTCTTAGTAATATCTCCTTCTTTGAAAAAAATTTCAAAGATGTGTAGCTCTCTCAACTTCGAACTCTTCATACATCTAAATTATATAGATTTTGCATGTCTAGTTGATAATTTTCATTTGTCTATGGCTGATCTATTTATACTATATTAAATTATTCTACCTTAGGCATGTCCCAAAGTAGAGCTGAATTTCACCACTGTGTAGAATGTTTTAATTACCACATGCAACGCAATTCACCTTATCCTCTTAAGTAGCTCTAGTTAGGGGAATCACCCCTATTTTACCTCTAAGATATTCATGAGCATCTTTAAGTAATGGTTTTGTGAATATATCAATAATGTGTTCCTTTGTATTCACATATTCTAGCTTCATTTCTTTAGCTTGAAATGATTCTCTCAAGTAGTGATACTTCATACTACTGTGCTTTGTCTTAGTGTGCATCACTGGATTCTTTGAAATGTTGATAGCACTTGTGTTGTCACAATAGATAACTACTGGATGTGTAGTCCCTTCATGCATACCTTTGAACAATTTCTTAATCCATAGTATGTTTGAATAATTCACTGCAGCTACCACACACTCAACTTCAACTATTGATTGAGAAATATAGTTATGCTTCTTGCATGTTCATGATAGCGATCTCTTTCCAAGAAAGAATGCACCTCCACTAGTGCTTTTTCTATCATCAATATTTTCAACCCAATATTAGTTAGTGAAAATCTTCAGTTCAAATCTATTGCTTCTCTTGTAATATAATTCATAGTTTTCTATACCTTTTAGACATCTCAATATCCTTTTTTATAGCCATCGTGTGATTGTCTTTAGGATTTGCTAAAAACCTAGCAACTATCTCAACTGCCAAAGAAATATATATAGCATGGATCTATAGCATGGATTTGCTAAAATTTTCCTATCATGGATCTATATAGGGTCTGATTCACATCAGTGGAATCAGCATTCTTAGACATCTTATTTCCTATAGACAGAGGTGTACTCACTAGCTTTGAATCCTCCATAATAAAAAAATTTAATATCTCCTTGATGTATTTAGATTGGGAAAGGAAAATACCAAATTTCATTTGACATACTTGTAATCCAACAAAGAATTTGATTTCACCAAACATAGACATTTCAAATTCCTTTTTCATTTCATTAGCAAATGATTTACTTGATGCTTCTCTTACTCCAAATATGATAACATCAACATATATTTTAGATAATAGTACTTCATTGTTCTTACCATTCTTCAAATATAAGTTGTTATCATTTATCATTTCAAAACAAATTTTTACTAAGTAGATATGTAGTCTTCCATACCATGATCTTGGGGCTTGTTTCAATCCATATAGAGCTTTTTTTAGTTTATATATCATGTTCCTTTTCTCTAGATCTAAAAATCCTTCAGGTTGTTCAATGTATACTTCTTCCTCTAGTATACCATTTAAAAATGTAGACTAAAGGAACAAAAAGACAAGAGTTAGACACTCACAAAAGAATATAGAAAAAACAAAACCACGAACCATTAAGTATGATATCATACATAAGTAAATTCAATGTCTACTATCATAGTGGGAACATAACCTAGATATCCCAATGTTGAAAAATGGGCTCTGATACCAAATGTAATGCCCCTCTTGGCAATCCTTGGAACAAGGATAAAAAAAGGCTATTATTTTTTAAAGAAAAGATGTAACAACAACAACTTACACCAAAAAGTAATGGAAGAATAACATAAGCCAAATGAAAAATATCTCCAAGCGTCACTACTTACCAACTTAGAATAAAAGATCACATGAATAATGAGAATACTCAAAGAGGATCTAGATAACATTCATGGATACCAAGAGGGGAATATTTAACTATCAATTCCAAACAAGATGTCCATTTCTAACTAACTAATTTAATCAAGAATAGTAAGAGGCCCTCAAATGGTCATGAACAAGTTGAGGGCTCAAGGTTACAAACACTCATCTACTGGACACCTTTTTGAAAGAAAAAATTTAAATCCTAAAATTAGGCTAAGTCTAAATTTTTTTCAACTTTAGAAATATTGAATCTTTATCTTAACTCCTAGAGGGTTGAAACCTACCTCAAATGAATCATTGTATGTATAATATATATCTTAAGTGTAAAAAAGATTGTTCTTACACTTAAGATATATTTAATACAACCTGAACTAAATGGTTAAGGTATATGGACCAATAAATTTGAAACGGTATCCAAATCACCTTCCTAACATATTGAAAAAGTCAAGAAATAGTGATTATTTGGCTAATAAATTCTTCTGATAGGTCTGGTATGATACTTTACATAACTGCTAGATAATAGACTTTATAATGCTGGTATGATACCCAACCAATATTGTATGCTAATCTATGAATTATTGGTATAATATCATACAATAATATTCAAGAACTAGTACAATACTTGTCTAGTATCATAAAATAATCTATAAAGAATCAGTATGATACAAGGACAAAATCATCCAAGACTTGAAAATGGTCACCCAAGATACTCACAAGGCCAATCGACCAACTCAGACAACAAACTAGGGTTAGAACCTCCACGCCATGGAGTATAGGAACTACAAAAGTTGAGGAGTGATCAGTTGAAAGAATAAAAGAGATAAAATAACTCTAACATATTAGAATGTGAAATAAATACCTCTATTTTAAATAGTATAAAGGTAATAGAATCATAATTGAAACATGAGAAAAAGCAACATCATTCTAAATAGGAATGAGGAACCACAAGATACTATCTCAAATCATGATATCGAAATAATATAAATCATAAGGAAACATACTTTGGAAACCATGGAGAATCCAAGTGAAGCATCAAGCATTAGAAGTAACTAGAAGAAGGATAAATTTATATGTCAATCCTTTTTTGGTTTTGTAAGTTGTTAGAGGGTTAGTTACTAGTCTTGTTTGAGTCTAATAAGGTCCAATGGTCCTCGGATTCAAACTTGTCCCATTTTTTTTGTAAAGAGAAACAAATACTTAGGAGGTCCTAAAGTTGATAAATGTGCTCAAATGGCTCAAAGGTTGCTAGGATTGAGAAACTAGCATACTTGGTCACTTATAGGGTCCTAAGGGTCCTAGTGAAAGTCCTAGAAAAATCCTAGAGACACCCATTTTATGAAAACATGGAATGGAGCAAAATTACTCAAAAGTTGTAAAGTTGCTCAAAAGTTGGTTGAGCAACTTTTGCAATTTTTGCAAAAGGTTGCAAATGAGGAATGGGCAATTGTAACCACACATGCTCAGGTATTTGAGCATGGGATGATTATTTTTGATGGTTAGAATGAATTTTAATTGCATACCACACATGTGAGAAGACTATAGATACATTTTTTTAATGTTTCCTTGTATTTGTAGGGTTTCCATGTTTTGTACTATTGTGTACAGATTGGGTCAATGCTTAATATGAATTTATGTACTTGTAAATTGGTGTCTTATCTTTCTTTTTCATACTCAAGTTTGATCTCAAGTTGCTAGATTGCAAAGTTGCAGAGTTTTCTAAGTGATTGGTCTATGATCTCCATTCGTAGAGTTGCTTAGATAAAAATGTCTCAAACCTAATCATCCATAGTTGAAAATTCATGAAACCTTGTGGGGAGATACATTATACCTTTTACATAATGTTTTTTTAATTCCTTTATATTTTTGTGATGAATCTTCTAGGTATCAAGTGATGCTCTAGGCTAATTGTTGGGAGTAGGTGAGCCATGACAACAAGAAGATGTGTTTGCATAGCCCACCCATGATCTGGCATGGTTAGAATCCCTATGGTTTTCCCTAAATTAAACAAGTGGTTGTAAGGGACATTGTTAATTTTGAAGGTTTCTAGAAGTCATTTTTGTGAAAACTAGTTTAGAGCCCTAAAAGATGGCCTAAAAACTAGGGCTTGAGGGTGAACAAGGTTGTGAGTGATTTGGGACTCTAAAAATTGGGATTCTTGAAGTGCTAGGTAATAGATTTCAGAATAATATGACCTTCAATAAGGTTTTGTGGAAGGATTTGGAGAAATTGGCTAAAGTAGTGTAACTAGACCTAATACAATTAGGCCTAATTAGCCTTGTTTGTGGGAAGTGCTAGTTATGTATTTGTCAAGGTGACCAGAAGTGTTTGGAAGGGCTATGGAGGATAAGGAGTGTTAGGATAAACCATAGATAGAAATAAAAATTACATGCAAATATAAACAATATTAAAATAATAATAAATCACACAAAAGAGAACACAAGACACAAACATTTAAAGTGTTTCATCCAATTCCTGGGCTATGTCCACCAAACAACAAGTCTAATATTATTACAATCTAGTGATTACAACTTTATTGCAATCTATAATCCCTTATAGCTGAATACCACTATAAGAAGAAATTTTTGCATCACACCTTATGAAAATCGCTAACCCAAAGCCCTTTTATACAAATATTTGTGTTGCTTTAGGGTTAAAATTAGTTACAACATGTCAACTCAAAAATGCCAATAAAATAGCTCCAAAAAGACCAAGGAATTATGAAATATGTCCTTTGTCTTCTTCATATTCACATTGTTCCAAATGATTATGATCTCTATTATTCTTCTTGGAGGCCAAACTATGATCTTCTTTTCTTCAACCCTATCATGGACCATAGGGATAATTAGAATCATGCCAATGTCTAGTGGTTCTTTTATGTAAGATACATTGGCTTCACATGAACCAATATTTCTCATCTTTACACAAGGTTTACCTTTCCTTGGTGACATAAATACAATAGTTTGACTATTCAACATACCAATTGCCAAAAAAGATGGCTTCATCCAATTCAACAACTTTAACCTTATTGTTTTCTCTTTATTTTTCTGCACTTTAATTGTGTTTATTGTCCATGGATAACTCATTACCTCTACATTAAGATATGTAAATTCTATATTGTCCATGGTCTTGCATTGACCCATTACCATCTTATTTCCATCTTGAACCTCTTCTTTCATGAGGGTTAGCTCTGCAGCTTCATTCCTTTGATTGCATTATGTTTGATTCCAATATTGCTTGCCAATAATAGAAAAAAATTAGCCTCTCCAAGGTCAATTTCCCTATTCTTTACATTAATTAGGGTTTTCTCTACCTCTTTCACTAATTTAATCTTCAAATGGCCTTTCTCTTTACTACTTTCATCAATATTTAAAGTCATAGTGCTAACTATCTACTCCATTTTTCTTTCATGCTACAGGGAATTTACTTCCTCATCATGTTCAACTCTCCTCGTATGTCCTATTCACCATTAATATCCTCTATTTTGGAAATTTGTTCTCCCTTTGGCTCTGTCATTTGGTCTAACTCAGTGATCATTTCCTTTCCATCTACTTGATCCTCTTCCTTAACATTTTCCTCAACATCTCTATCCTTTTTACTATCCAATTTACATTCAACTTCTTCCTCTACCTACTACCTTATTAATACCTCTAGTCTCCTTCCTCTTTCTTCATTCTATGCTAGTGCCTTCTTTAAATTTATCATCTCCTCTAACATTCTTTCCTCCTCTTCTATCTATCTTCTCTTTATCTCTTCTTTCTTTCTCCTTTCATATTCCTTTTGTCTTCTTAAGGTATCTTTTTAGAATACCCATGCTCTCTAAATATCTTCCTCCAATGGTGTCATCTTTGGTGTCTCTCAAACATAAAAAACAATTACCACTTCAACTGCAAATTGTCACTACTTCTTTGTCCTATTTTTAACTCGGACAAGAATTAAAAATTGTCTTTATACCTGAGACAAAATATTTCCCATAGAAATCATAATACTTCTACCAAACTTATGCAACCAACACAATTGTACTCTCTAATATGATGTAATCCTACTCTGATACCAAATATGATGCAATTAGGAAGGTGTTCAACATGATCTTCTTACAAACTTTTCCACTAGGCTTCTTCCAAACCCTACCAAGAATATCATAATCATTCCCTTGGGACTCTTCCAAGGTTAGAGACTGAGTGGTTGGCCTTTTCTACATGCCACACTCACCTCTTCCAAGTATCTATACCTTTATCTTCACAAACAAAAACAACTATCCCTCTCACCACACAACACCTCCACTCCCTTACACCCTCCAAGATATTTCACAAACTCCACCCTCCAAATGCTTACAAGGGCTTAACTAATCACAAAAAATGTGATTTCAAATAGTCATAAGGTTTTATACACCTTAGTGGGCTCTAAACACCAATCCTAACAAACTAACCTAATGAGGGCTCTTCCTTGTATCCCTATCTTAAATTTTTTAAGAAAGAAATCAAAATATTTCAAAACAACTACTAAAACTAAAAGAGGATTCAAATACCCAATACTAAGCTCTACTAAATTTCATAACCTTAGGTTTTCAACTATTCATTAAGGAATTCAAATTGTAGACCCTAATCTAGGCTAATAGGCCTAAAGGACACACTCAAACTATAACCTCACAAAAATCTCAAAGAACTTGGAAAAATGAACTTTCCCACACATTTACCTTATAAAGAAATTTCAAACAGCTAACTTGTGGGCACCTAGCTATTGTGGAGATGACTCAACTTTCAAACCCTAGCCTTAATGAAGGTTTCATTGCTATTTTAAGAAACTACTTCAAACCTCCATTATCTCAACTGCTTAACTCTTCCAATGGATTCTTCAACATCCCAAGAATGAGTGCAAACCTTCAAACACACATGCAAACTCGAGACAAGCTTTTGTCATGTTTTCTTGAGTGTTGATTCACTAGATTTTGCATGCAATAGTAGGTGCCTTATAAATTCTTGGACAAATCCATTATAAAGAGTAAATTTATGGTATAAAACTACAAGATGGAAATGTAAAACAACAAAGAAAAAATTCACATCTCCCATATCTCCATACAGTGAGAACATGCAACCAATGCGGTACTTCATTCTAAAAGTGTATAGAATTTATTATCTAAACAATGAGTAGTGAAATCTTGGCAATAACCCAATGATACTAGGCACAAATTTAACATTAGAAGTAGTTCCATACTTCATTACCAATATATAGGAAGCTTAGGAATCACACATCCATGAATTAAGGGAGAAGATATTAGGACTATGGTCAAATACCAGTACACAGGAAAATTTCACAAAAAAACAAAACACTAATTTTATTATTCAAAAACCACACACCATACCCTTCACTTTTCTTGTCCACCTTTAATTCTTTATCCTCTACATGAGATTGAATTTCTTATTTAATATAATACCTTTCACATCCCCAAGGAGTTCATCCAAGATGGTTGACCTTCCATCTTCTAAAAACTATCATGTTGCAAAATGTTGTCAGCAACATTTTTGACAACATAGCAACATTTTACACTTTTTTGCATTTTGGCATTTTATGTTACTACATGCCTACTCGGCACCTTAAATAGGTAAAAAATATAGTAATGAACATTTTAACACTATATTTTACTCCATCTATGGCCTTGCATGGCCTTTTCCACTATTAGGGTCTTTGACCAAAATTGATTGAAACATAACCTCGGGCTGTATGACCTTAATTGAACACATACATGAAATTGAAATAGCTAATTCACTAATCCTTTAATGACTTAAAACATACTAAAATAACTCAAAATTCAAGGGACATGGTTAGGGTGCTCCTACACCACATTATCTAACCTCTTTAAATAAACATAATGATCTGAATGATGCATACTAAATCCATGACCATGCATAAAACTGTCAAATTTTAGATACCATTATCAAAGTTCTTTTGTCAAGTCATATAAACTTTTCTACAATTTGCACACTAAGTTATCCTTACCTTTTACCTCAAATCCCTATGGTTGTTCCATATATATCTCTTTATCCAAATCATCATGAAGGAAGGTTGTTTTTATATCAAGTTGCTCCAAATGAAAATCTTTAGTAGCCACAATACTTAAAACAATGTAAATAGAAGTCATTTTAAGGATAGGAGAAAATACCTCATTTAAATCAATGCCCTTTTTCTATGCAAATCCTTTTACTTTCAATTGCTTCTTACCTCCATCCTCTTCTTTCAACCTATAAACTAATTTATTCTATAGAGCCCTTTTACCTATAGACAACTTTCATAAATCCCATGGCTTATTTTTCAAACAAAGAGTCTATTTCTTCCTTCATTGTAGACTCTCACTAAATCTTTATATCCACCTACACAACTTCATCATAACATTCAGGCTCACCAACATCAATAAGTAAAATAGAATACAAAGAAGGAGAAAATCTTTTTGTATGTCTACTTAGCCTTGTTGACCATCTAACATTCATTGGGATGTGTGGTATTTATTGTTACAATTATTGCATATCATGAGGAACTACTAGAACATCATATTATGGAGTATCATCCCACACTACATAATCATTTTCTTTCTTCTCATGTTGTTGTAATAGATCTTTATACAACACTTTCTCATTGAATATGACATCCTTGCTTCTTACAATTTTATGATTTTCAAAATCCCAAAGCCTATAACCAAATTCATCAATGCCATATCAACAAATATACATTTCCTTGATGTATCTTCCATTTTGGTTCTATTTTTAGAATCTATATGTGCAAATGCTTCACAATAAAAGGTTTTGAGAAAAGAATAACTCACCTTCTTACTAGTCCATGCTTCCTTTGAAATACCACAACCCAAATGAGTAGAGGGACCTCTATTAATAAAATATATAATAGTATTGATAGCCTATGCCCACATGTTTAAGTGCTGCCCAAGATGAAACCGCATACTCCTTGTATACTCCATTATTGTCCTATTCATGCATTCAACCACTCCATTTTCCAATGGAGCCCTTGGAACAATTTTCTATCTACAAATACCATTAATGGAGCAATAATATTCAAATTCATGACTACAATACTAACCACCATTATCAGATCTAAGACATTTTAATTTCTTACCAATCTCATTTTCAACCAAGCATTTCCATTTCCTGAAAGTTTAAAATACATCATATTTATGTCTAAGGATATAAACCCATAATTTTCTAGTTGCATCATCAATAAATGTAACATAATAATGATAGCCACCAAGGGAAGATACTTGAGCTGGTCCCTATACATCTGTATGCACAAGCTCTAATCTCTCACTTTTCTTTTCCTTCCCATTATTTAGAAAACTCACTCTCTTTTGTTTTCTATAGACACAACTTTCACAAAAATCTATATTAACACATTTTAGACCTAGTAAAACTTTTTTTGAATGAAGTACCTTTCTCACTCCTATGGCTATGTAAGAATTTTGCAATATGCACAAGTAAGAAACTCCTTCATGGATGACTTTCCCTTGGAGTTTTCTTGTGGTGAGAATGTTGAGTATTCTTTCTCTTGTTGTGAATTTTTTTGCCACATTTTTTTCTTCTTGTTAGACCCTTTTCCTTGATTCCCTTTACTAGCCACCAATGCTTTGGACTTTGAAGACTTGAGAATCCCCATACTCATCAAATTTGATTGTTCTACCATCATCATCTCTGTGAAGGTATCAAATGAAGGCATGGTGAAGGAAGAACCTAAGGTTAACTTATGAGTGTTGAAGTTGAAAACAAATGATGTATATTTTTGAGGAAGTTTTCTCATCAAATTATAGATCAATTTTTCATCCTCTATGGTAATTCCACAATCCTTAACCATTGACCTTAGCTCATTTGCCTTGTTGACATAGTCTTGAATTGTGTTAGACTCCTTTGGATCTAATGATATGAGATTTTGATCAATTTCAAAACCCCTAGCTTTGTCTAATTTTGAACACAAGCTAGAAAACTTATCCCATAATTCCTTTACTATTTTACAATTATCAATATGGAAGATAAGATCTTCATGTACATAATTCCTCAAAGTACCAATAACAACCTTATTGTTATGATTCCATTCATTTAGTTTATTAGGATCAAATGGTGCAGCCATGGTTCCATCAACATAATCAATTAAACCTTTTTCCATCATTTTACTCAATGCTCTAATTTTTCATGTAGCATAATTATGTGGAGTTAAAAGTGGAAACCTAGGAGAACCCATGATGCAAAATAAAAGAACACAAGAGAAAGAGAAGTGCAAACACTCAAGACATGCCCCCAAATCACTCAATCAAAGAACCCCCAAAAATGGATGATTTTGGCACTTTATACTTAGTGTGTGTACAACTTCCGCTTGTCTAAATGAACCAAAGTGGACTTTTGATTTTGATGGTTACAACAACAAATATGAAGCTATATCAAACTGATGCAGGAGCATCCAGAGGTATAAGGGCAATCCTGTGTCACCCAAAAAAATTTACTTAGACTTAGTTTCTATTTCATGTGTTTTCATTTCTGGATACCCATTTGGGTCGAATAAAGGTTCCAACTCTCATAGTTCCACTATTAGTGTTATGGGTTAGAGTTTTTAATCACCTTGGGATACATGTAAATGCCAAAAAAATAGGAGTATATAATTAAGTCATCATTTTGGTGAACTAAAAGGTGTAAATTGGTTGGATGATTTTCATTGTAATTTAGAGCATTCCAGAAAAAGAATCAAGTCAAAAGGCCCCAGGGTTTGAAAGTTAGCAGTTTTTCAATTTCTGGAGACATCCTCAGAATGCTTCAAAGTCAAGTTAGGGGCATTAAATGACCTCAAAAAAGGCTTAAAAATGGGGGATGAGTGAATCTCTCCATATGGCTATAGAGCGCTTTGAGAGCTTTCTGAAAATGTAAACGGTTCGTCAATCGAAGCTATGGTTCAAAAGTTATGCCTCCCGAAAGTTCGATTACCATTTCTGGATTCTTCTAGTTTTGTGCCAACTTCTAACACAGCTTCTAGAGCCTTCTACTTGGTTGGTGGATGCCAACTAGCACTTTCTAAAATGTATTCCTAATCCTTAATCCTTTGGGTCTATTTAAGGATATTTTTGGCATTGTAAAAGGCAGTTCGGAGTGGAGTTTGAGAGGAGGTACTGAAAGGAGAAATTATCTCTAGATTTATGCTATTGTAAGCCCATAGGGCATGTTTTGAAGTCTATTTTCTCTGTATTGAATGTATTAGCATATTTACATAGTTAATAAAATTTTCCCCTTTCCTATTGTGTCCATTCTATTATTTGGCTTGACCCCATCACAAACTCAACAAGATAAGACATAAGATCTCTAAAGGGTCTATTTAAAAGTGCCAAAAATGACCAAATGCTGAAAGTACTATGTATAATCAAAAGTACTCCAAATTGATACCAATTCTAGAAAGTAGACAAAAAATCATGCACTTTCAAAAAAAATAGCACCTGAATATGTGTCCATATGAGCTCAAATGAAGCCTTTGAAGTTGCAAAAATTGGTATTTTTAATTTTCATATAAATTCAAGAACAATGATTGCAAATAACCTATAGCAAAGTGTAGATCACAAAATTCTACCCCAAAACAAAAAATTGCTTGGAAAAAGGAGTTTGTATGAGTGAGATATCAATATTGGAAAATCACCTCTGTAATTATTTTTCCTGAATAGTCACCACCACACCTCCAAAAATCAAATAACTCAATATTTCATCTTAGATATCCAATTTTGATGAAACAAAAGTTGATTTGGGAGTTTTTTGATCTTATGAATGTGATATCAACATCTGATTTGCACCACCAAGCTCCAATCTTGACCTACAAAAAAAAAATCTCCAATGTCTATAAAATAAAACTCCTATGTAAGAATTTTGTATATCTCTGATACCATGTAAGATTTGGTATAGCTCTAATACTATGTATGAATTTTCATGAGGCAAGAATGAAATGTCAAGATCTAGAAGCTCAAGAGATAACACAAGAGAGACAAACTATGATCAAAGGAGAATGGATTAATTAGATAATTGGATGAATACATCATACAAGTGCCTTGTATATAAAGGCAATCAAGATGACTAGGAGTCATGCAAAGAGATAAGCAACAACTAAGCACATGTCTACCAAGAGTGGATTATCCCCCACTGTGCATGAATGTACATACAACAATGAGAGGATAAGAATGTAAAGGTGTATCTCATAAAGAGATGTAGTAGACAATATGTGCTCAATTGGAGTGCAAACTACTGTGTTGTCTACATGACAACCAATATGAATATACAAACTCCTACATGTCTACATGACAACTAATATGAATATACATTATCCTAAGTAAACTTCAGTAAAGTGTAAATAGTAAATATTTATTTACACCAATAGTATGCACAAGCTCTAATCTCCCACTTTTTTTTCCTTCCCATTGTTTAACAAACTCACTCTCTTTTGTTTTTCATACACACAACTTTCACAAGAACCTATATTAACACATTTCAGAGCGAGTAAGAATTTTTTTGAATGAAGTAAATTTCTCACTCATGTGCCCAAGTCTATGGTGCCATAGTGTTGTATCATAATCTACAACATTTTTTTGTTCTCCCTATTCAATTGCAACAATTGTTCCTAAACATTCATTTTCTCTGAAGCAATCAAAGTAGAATGAACAGTATGACCTGTATAAATATATAAGGTGCTTATTTTCACACTATTTTCTAGTACAAGGGAACCTTTTGAAACCTTCCAATTTCTATCATTAAAAGTAACTACACAACCTTTATCACCAAGTTGTCTTACTGAAATTAAATTCCTACTCAGCCTTGGAACATTTCTTACCCCACGTAGAAGCCAATGATTCTCATTTTGCATCTTAATCTTAACTTTTCCCTTTCCAACAATCTGATAGGGTTCATTATCCCCCAAATAAACAAGCCCAAAATCCCCTTGGACATAATTAATAAAATAACCTCTATGGGACGTAGCATGAAATGAAGCCCCAAAATATAAAACCTGTGAATCATCAACACTAGCAACACGTCCTATTTGGATTTGTTACTTACTACATTTTTCTCCTTGTTCCCTTCTAGTTTATCTCCTTCATTTTTATTTTGAGTCCAACAATCTTTCTTATTATGGCCTAGTTTATCATAGTACCAAGAATCTCTTGGTCCTCTAGATTGAGACATCTTTCCTTTTGACTTTCTTCTTGATCTCTCTTCAACTTCCAAAAAAATATCCTCTCTTAATCATTATGCCTCTGCTTTGTGCATTTAGAGGATTTCTTGATGTAGATACACTAAGGTTTACCAATGAGTTTCCTCACTCAAAATAACACCAATCACATCATCATATTCTAGGATATTAGATCTAGAAACAAAATTACTCACAGCCATTACCAAACTATTCTATCTTTTAGGCAAAGAAAACAAAATTAAGAGAGCCCTAATTTCTTCACAAAAATTGACATTCACAAAAGATAATTGACTAGTAATAGAATTAAACTCATTTAAATGATCTACAATAGATCCACCTTCTATCATCTTCATATTAAAGAAATACTTCATAAGAAATACCTTGTTTGAAGCAGAGGACTTCTCATATAGTTTTGTTGGGGTTTTCCTCAATGTTTTCATCATCTTCTCTTTTGTAATGTTAAATTTCATCGATGGGTCTAGGCATAATTGAATTCTTACAAGTGCCTTATTATCTAAGATCTCCTAGTCCTCATCTATCATAGTTCCTTGTTTCTTTTTTTTCCCTTCCAACCACATCCATAAATCCTTCTGATAAAAATAGTCCTCCATTTGCATCTTTCATAACTAAATGTTCTACCCATTAAACTTCTCCACCTTTAGCTTACCCTCATCTTCCATCACTCCCACTCAACTGTGAGACTTTTTTATAGAGGATAACTAAAAAATAACTAGGCTTAGATACCACTTGTTAGGATAAACCACATACAAAAATAAAAATTACATGAAAATATAAACAATTTTAGAAAATAATAATTTCATAGAAGAGAACACAAGACACCAAGATTTAATGTGGCTCACCCAATTCTTAGGCTATGTTCATGAAACAAAAAGTCCAATATTATTACAATCCAATGATTACAATCTATAATCCTTTACAACTCAATATTGCTGCAATAAATAATTTTTTCATCACACCTTATGAAAATCCCTAACCTTAAGCCCTTTTATACAAGTATTTTGTCTACTTTAGGATTAAAATTAGTTACAAGATGTTGGCTCAAAAATGTCGATAAAATGGCCCCAAAAAATTGAGGAATTATGTAGTATGTACAGTACTTCCTTGATCAATCACCATAAACTAACAAGGAGGATATCTTCAACATCAAGAAGGGCCTAGGAATGGTGAGTATAAGATCCTAAGCAGGGGTTAGAGTTCTAGAGGAAGGAAGGGCTAGTAGGACTATTTCCTAAATGAGAAGGTTAAGTTCTAGCATCAACACAACTATAGCTAGGAGGCAAGTTGAGGAAAGGGTCTTGGAGGCTAAGGTTGGTGGAAATAGAAAATGAGGAAAGAACCATTGGATGATTCAAAGGATTAACTCATAACTAGGATTAGTTAAGTGCTAGAACCCTAGACCCTCTGCATCATTCTCCCAAACTCTATGTTTGATAATATTTCTTAGGGTTTTTCTTTGAATCTAGTGGGAAAGTTCATGTCTTTCAAACTGACCATTAAGATGGTAAGGAAATGGTTCTTGATGAAATGGAAAATCAAAGGCTCGATGAAGGTGGCTGCTATAGCAAGTGTCATTTTTCTCTTTAAATTTGTGGTTAAGGAAGACCATAAACATGTTTTGGCAGGCACACGGAGTAATGGATACCACAATTTAGCCTTGGCCAAATTGAAGCCATACTTTGACCCTATTATTGATCTCAATAGAATGTCCCTAGTCTAGGATAGACTTCCCTTAGAATATAAGGAAAAAAATAATTTCAGATGGATTCAAGACTCCTTCAAACATGTCATCAAGATGGAAGTTATAACTCTCCACAAATCTCAACTTGGGTTTTCCATATTTAGTGTCAATGTGGCTATCAATATACCCCTCCCTAACACTATTTCTTTAAGATCTAAATGGGGCTCATGGAAAAAATCTCTTATCTATGAGAATTTAGATACTACCAAAAATGTAGGAAGTATGGTCATGTCATAATATACTACAAACCCATTGCTCATAAGGAGGAGAAGATAAAAGGGAAGGTCTCCTCAGCTGGAGTGATTTCCTCAAGAGAGTGACCTAGGTTATTCTTGGGGAGTGGATCCAAATCCTCCATTACCTTTGAGACTCTGGATGAGTTTAGAGAAGTCAGTTTCTTCTCTTGAGAAGTCTAGAGAATGGAGGAAAGAAATGGATGGCTAGAATAGGAGGAGATCTCTTCAAATTCTTAGGTAGGAGTTTCATCTTCTAAGTCCCATAAGGTTGTGTCCAGGGATTTAGATGTGGGATTTTTGGATTCTACTATCCTAATAGTGGTTTCTAAGGTATCAAAGGATCTTATTTCCTTCTTCGCTCCTTAGATTGGTTTAGTGAATATAGGGAGTCTTCTCTTGATGTCTATCCATTCAATTGATTGTCCTTCTCTTAAGGGCACATTGATAGTCTATTTACCTTGTTGTCACCAAACTTCCATGCTTTCTTCTACTCCCTTTTCTTCAGTGGTGGATGGTGGGGGATGGAAGGTTCCCAAAAGGAAAACTCAAAGAGTGCCATAGGCTAATGTGGGATCAGAGAATAGAGTTGGGAGACCACTGAAAAAAGTGGCAAGAATGAAGGTGACTTCTCGTGAGATTTCCCAAGGGAAGTAATAGGCCTCGAAGGACATCTAGAAAGTAGAAAAATTAAATTCATCACATGGACCATGATGGGTTCCAATGACTCTCAAAAATAGTTTTCTTCAAAAACATGATTTTTAATCATAAGATTGATATTATTCTTATACAAGAGGTCAAGATGAGTAAGAATATTTTTGACATAATGGTGGGATATAGATGGCATGGTGCTAAATATACTTATAGAAAAGAAGTGGGAACCTCATGGGGGATTATGACTATGTAGAATCTTGAAAAGCTTAATTGAGGTTGGGGGGGGGTATTCATATTCACCCTCACTTTTTGGTGGTAGCATTTTCTAACAAGGTATGTAATTAGGTTCTTTTCAAATTTTGCACTCCAAATACTCTTGGGGGGAGACATTGCCAAATTGGGAGGAGGCCTCTATATGTATTTCTAAATGCATTGGAGCCAAAATCATACGTGTGGGGGATTTTAATACTCCTTTGTACCCCTCAAAGAAACTGGGAGGCTCAAAGGACTACTCAAAGAGTATGTATGATCTAGATGGGTTCTTGAGGATGAATGACATGATTGACATGGACTTTTAGGGAGTCCCTTTTACCTATTCTAATAACCATTTGGTTCATAATGTTATATAGGTAAAGTTGGATAGAGTGCTTCTCTCAGTTGATTAGGATATCCTCCCTTTCACCCCACTACAAGAATTTTTGAGGACTGATTCTAGCCACTCTATGCTCCTATTTAATTGGGCTAGCAAAAATTTGAATATAAAGAAACCTTTAAGATATGAGATCATGTGGAACTTGCATCTACAATTTAGAGACTATGTTCAACATATGGTGGAGTATTAGGGTCCAAGGTATTGTTGGGTATCAATTAGCTAGAAAGCTAGAGAATATTAGAAGGGAGGTTGTAGGATGGAACAAGTCATCTTGTGGAGATATATTTTAAGTAGAAGAAGGAAATCTAAGATAAATTAGAAGAGATTAAATGTAATATCCCCTTTTGAAGATAAAATCAAATGTTAATATTCATAGTTGTGAATAACTAAAAGAAAATATATTTGATAATAAATGAAGATATTTGGATAATAATTATAATTATAATTAAAGAAATAAATGATACTATATAATCATCTTACTTGTCAATAAATATAATAATATTTATACAATATATTGACCCCTTACTATAATCCATTGCCCCTAAACTATTCCCAAATGGAAACATGATTGTTTTCTTGAGCATGAAATGTACTATAAGTATGGAGAGGCATCAAAAGGTTAGGGCATCAAACAAGTCATTGAACACTCTATCTAGTGAGATAGGAGTTCTTAATCAAAAAGTACTTAAAATAGTACTACCTTTACTACTAAGAGTTAGTTGAAAAAATACATGATTGTGCAAACTGATACAAGAAGACAACCCATTTATAAAAATAATATATATAAGGGCAATCACATTTGATAATGCATACTATGGTCAATAATCCAACCATGTCTCATTAAAGGATAATTTTAATATGTTACTTTCCCAAACACTAACCCCATAAAGAGACAATTGTTGATAGCCAAATAATCATTGTCAATTACTAATGAATAAATGATAATTGGAAAATGATAAATGAAGGGACTTCTAGCATTTATTTAGCATATGGTTCATAGTAGATCAATAAGATGATGTCATCTACTAGCTAGAGAAGTACTTTACATAGTGATGAATATAATACAAAGAAGGATTTACTAAGAGGGTTTCATGCATTCTTTGAGTTTCCTTCCATACAGCTCTCTATCAAAGCTTTCCCTCTATGTTTTCCCACTCTAAAACTACATCTAGTGTGAGAGTTTTGAGGCTTGTTTATAATGGCCCCAGCTAGCAATGACCTACTTGTTGATACTGGTGTTTACCCTGCTGCTTCAGAAAGCCATGGTACCTCTATTGAACAAACTTCCTTTCAAATTCATCCCTAAGGTTTTACATGAGGTAATCCTAATATTATCCTTCCTTTGCAAGAATTTGATGTTTCTTGTGACTAGTTAGAACAATATACCTTGATATGATGTTTTGTGGTAGGACTCCTCCTAAAGCTATGCTCTAAGAATGGGTTAACAAGAGCTAGACTTCTCATAAAGTCTTCCTTGATGCTATAAAAAAAACTTACCAAAGGTTTTTTTATTTCATTTTGCCATCATGTCTCAGGTAGACAGGGTGTTTAATAATGACCCTTGGTCTATGCATTCATTCATTCCTTTTTTTCAAAGATGGTCAAGAGATTCTACTGTCTCTAATGACAAAAAGCTTAGGATTCCTCTGTGGGTTGAGCTCCTAGGTTTTTGATTGTCATGTTGGCCTTTTATCGAGTCTATTGCCAGTACTCTTGGAAAAGTTATTACTAAGGAACATGAAATTTTTTTCAATGCTCATCCTCAAAAATACATGTGCATTGAGGTTGATCTTTCCAAGGATCTCAAAGATTCTATGGAAATATATATTGGTTCTCAAACCTTCTCTGAGAAGGTGCTCTATTAGATCCTACGCAACACCTATTATAGGTATCAATTAGTAGAACACAAGATTAGGGATTGTCCTTTGGCTATGCCTAGGGTTAAACCCCTTCCTAAGGAGGCCCTAATTAAATATGTAGAAGGGAAACAAAAAGATGAATGGACTGCAGTTGGTTGCAAGGGAAAAATAACCTTGGCTCCAAAATAGTCATATGCAATTTTTGTTTTGGTTCCTCCTATTTCAACAAGAGCGCAAACCCTAGCCATTGTAGGGGCAAAGCCAATTTTTTTGGATTCAAACCCTGGTGTTTCCCAGCTTTCAAACCCTAGAGGTTCATAGGGGATCAAGGCAGCCACAGGGGCTAATACTTATGTTGTGATTCATACCTCTTGTAGCCTTTTCCATTCTAACCCAAAATGTGTGGCATTCTCACAGTCCTCTTGAACATGCTAAGATGCCAAATAAAAGATAGGCTATCAATCTAGAGGATTTTCCTACTAGATTCAACCATGTTTCCACTTTCCTACAAAATAGCTACTCCTCTCTCAAGGACAAGGAAGATATGGAAGATTTTTAATAAAAAAAATTATCATGGAACATGAGAGGTCATATAGACCTCTCCAAGAATTACCATGTCAGGGATACCCATCATAGACTTGGTAATTTAGATTTTCTTTGCATGCAAGAGGTTAAAATTTCTAGTTTCATTCTTTCCTTTGCATGTCACGTCATTTGGATGGATAGCATTATTTTTTCTTCTCAACACAAAACTAGTAGAGGTGATATAGTTACTCTTCTGCTACCTCATCTTCATTATGTTATTATTTCACATGGTTCTGACCTCACCAAATTAATTTGGCTTGTTCTTTCTATCAAAAATCATTCCTTTGGAGTAGTTAATGTTTATTCTTACAATGATACTATAGAAATATCTCAATTGTGGGGCCAGATGGCAAACAACTTACCTCTAGCTACTTGGGTTATGTGTAGTGACTTCAATATGGTTGAGTTGGCCTCTAACAAAGATGACATTTTTCCTTTTCACTGGATAGCTAGGGAAAGCAAAGCCTAGTACTACATGCATAATAAATTGGGCCTTTATGATCTTAATACTAACCACTGCCAGCATAGTGGGGTTTGGCATGCTTGTTCCAACTATCAAGCTAGCTCTGACCAGATTTTAAAATTTCTTGATTGTGATATGGTCGCTGCATAATATTTTATGTCCTTTTCTAAGGATTGATATCTACCTATCATTCCCTTGCCAGATGTGACATTATCAAACCACTATCCCATTTATTTTTCCATCTCTTGGCATATAGTTGTCCAACATGTTGTCAAGACTTAACTTTTCCTCACCACATCAGTGCTTACGTATGCTTCCACCATTGCTTATACCTTACATGTCTAGACTTTGGAGCCATGTCCACATTCTTAGATATGTTGGACTCAGTGGTGGATGTCATCACCAGAACTAGTAGATTTCTTTGCATCTATGGGAGGCAGTTGGTGGTTTTTAGATGTTGATCTTATGAATCCACTAAGATGGCTCTCAACAAAGCTTCTAAAGCTCTCACCCTTAACCCTTTTGATGTTGATTTACAAATATAGCTTGCCAAGCCTCATCATGACAAACAGGTTGTAGACAACTATGCTACTCATGGGGCCCAAATCAAATCTCACCTCCATTGGTTAGAAGTTGACAATATGGCTTCTAAAGAATTTTTCTAGGCTCTTAGAGCCCATCATACCAATTTTCGGATTAAAAAGATTAAACAGACAATTTTTTTCTCTCTAGTCTCCTTGACATCGAGCAAGCTTTTGTTCACCACTATGAAAATGTGGTTGCTTCATAAGGAAATTTAGTTGCTTGGGAGGAAGCCCTCAGAAAGTATATTACTATTACTCCAAATTTCCTAGTGGTTAAGCAACGAGCTTTCTATGAGAAAATTCTCACCATTTGAGACCTCAAGGAGGTAGTTTTTTCTATGGCTAATGATAAATCCTCTAGGTGTGATGGGTTCCCCTATGAATTTTACAAACACCTTTGGGAGTCTATTGGTCTAGACCTGCACAAAGTTTATCTTGAAGCCTATCATTCTAAGAGTCCAGGAGCTATTATTAACAAAGGCAACATCAAATTCATATGTAAAGTTGGAGATCCTAAAGATATT
Organism: Cupressus sempervirens; assembly: GCA_028749045.1. Classification (NCBI taxonomy): domain Eukaryota; kingdom Viridiplantae; phylum Streptophyta; class Pinopsida; order Cupressales; family Cupressaceae; genus Cupressus; species Cupressus sempervirens. The sequence goes on from CM053786.1 coordinate 19,205,596, forward strand.
TGTAATTGGTGACCCATTACCTTGATTAATGTGTCTTATGAGATTATTGCCAAGCTAACTTCACTCAAAATTGACCATCTCCTACCTTTAATTGTGCTACCAAAGAAAACTAGCTTTATGAAGTCTCAGTACATTCTTGACAACATCATTGCTATCTGGGAAGGCATGCAGTGGGCTTGCAAATCCAATCAGCTATCTATATTTTTGAAAATTGACTTTGCTAAAGCTTCTAACTAGATCGAATGGCCTTTCATCTTGGCTATGCTTCAAGCTCTTGGTTTCGGCCCAAATTTCCTTCAGTCCATGGAAATGCTTTTTGGAGATGCTAATTCTTGTATTACTATCAATAGCTTTCAAACTAAATCCTTTGGGCTCTTTTGTTCCATCTGGCAAGGTTTCCCTCTAGCTCTGGCTTTATATGTTCTCACTATTGAAGGTTTTTGATACTTGATAGTCAACTCTATTTCTTCTGGTTTGGTTCATGGCATTTCCTTGCCAAATTCCTCCTCTTTGTTGGTCAATGGACACTTTTCTAATGATTCCTTTCTCACTCTTTCAAAGGGTGAGGAAAAAATCACTAATACTTTGCAATGTCTAGATACCTTTTGTCAAGCCTCTGTCTCTACTATTCAATGGAACAAAAGACTCTATTTTTAGAAATATTTTCTTCTAGCTCTGCCATGGCTTAACTAGTTCCAATGGAAATGGGTCACTCATAGTGAGATCTTTCACTTTTTGGGCATTCCTTTTTCCTTTCAAGCTTTGGCAGTTGATTCGCAAAATGTTGTGCTTATCAAGATTGAAATGAAGCTTGACTATTGGTTTACTAAACCCCTTTCTCTTGTGGGGAAATTGTAGATTTTCTCAAAGGTTCTGGCAACTATACATATGTATTATTATTGCTAGTGGGCTCCTTCCAAAGCCTCTTATCTAAAATAAGAGTGATTACTATGTGAATTTCTTTGGGCTTTTGGCTTTTATCATCATGGCTTCCATAGAGTGGCTTGGGATTATTGTAGTCTCCCTAAAGATTTTGGAGGTCTTGCCCTTCTTTCCACTCAGAAGCAAGGGCTTTCTCTTTGTGTCAAATGAATCATTTGTGCCATTACTGGAGATGAAGCTTGGAATGTTTTTGTTTGGCATTGCATTTCTTCTAGGTTTCCTATTAATAGGCCTACATGGAAGGGTATTGGCTTTCAAACCCTTCTTATCATGTGAAAACTTATGCATATACAGGGCTCTTTTTTTATCAAGGGCATCTGGAAAGCTTGGGAAGTTGTCAAGCCTTGGCTTTGCTAGTTTGGTGATGGGTTTTGGGATAGACTCTCTTTGAATCAATAGAACATTCAGTGGTCTCCTCTATTTTCCATCAAGGTGTCCCTTTGGCCAAGACTTAAGGTGTTTGTGCTCTTCATTTTTTTTAATGTGGCATGAAGACACCTAAAGACCTCTTTTCTAGGGTCACTATGACCCTGAGATCCTAGGAAGATACGCAAGTCTAGTTCCATCTTGCCTGTACTGATTGGAAAACTTTTTATCTATTGGTTGCTATAGTTCTAGATCATTTACTTCATAAGATGGGTATTTCATCTATTCATCCTTAGTGAACTAACTAGAAGTCATGTCCTGCCACTCCATTTACTAGCTATAAGCCTATCTTAAGGTATTGATGGCTTTCTCCCAATTTGTTAAAGGTGGATACCCTTAACTAGCACTAGCATTTGAAGGCTTCTCTTTCTCAATGGAGAAAGTGTTTTGATGCTATTTCAAATGCCATTATAGAGCCCAAGATTTCCCACTTTGCTTGGCATCTAGTTTTTCAAGGTCTTCCCCTTGGGTCTCAGCTCAAGCATGTTGGGGTTCCAAATCCTCGATGTCCTTTATATAGGTAGCTTGAGAATTTTTTACCTATTTTTTGGCTCTGTAGGTGTGCTCAGCAATATTGTCATTGGATTCATGATTTTTTAAAGCCTTTTCAGCCAAAACCCTTTTCCTAGCAAATGGTTATTTCCCCCCCAGTTTCCTAAGAAGTTTACCCAGATATGGCATACCTTTAGGATGGATATTTTATTTACTTTATGGAAAGATTGGAATGTTATTATTTTCACTCATATTTTTCTTGACATAAATGTCACTATGTACACTAAAGCATGCATTTGTAACAATGTAATGATGTAGATTCAAGTACAAGCCAACAAGATGGCTCTAAAGGTGCTCCACCTCTAAGAGCTATACAATCACTAGGGTAATGCTCCCTATATGGTTGCCAGAGTGCCACCTAATGTCTCACTTGATGCTACTCTACCTAGGGGCCACCACTGGGGGCACAACTCTTCTGACCACTGCTTGCACATACCATGCTTGCAGGCTTCCCATCACCAGTCTCCCAGTATGGTGATGGTGGTTGGCATTATTTCTTTCTTTCTCTACTCCAAGGTGTCACAAGGTGGTCCCCAAGCTCGATGGCTCTCCCTCCTAGTGCCTAGCATATTGTACTTGGTAAATGGCCCATTCACTTGGAGTTGGCTATCTCACCCCTGCGAATTGATAACAAGGATGAAGCCAAGGACCTCGATGATGTTGCTGATGGCTCGACTATTCCTAGCCTACCTACCAATCCCAAGGATGACTAGGGATTTCATGATGGGGATGAAAAACCACCCTCAGTTGGCACTGCTTTGGCAACCTGAGGGTTGTCTCTTATATATTTTTTGATGAATAGTTGTTGATTCTGGCTATGACCATGTGAACTTTTGTGAGGTGATCTTGTATCCCCCAGCCTCTTTTTTTTTAATTGTATCTAAGTATATTATTTATTAATAGAAAAGGACTATTCATTAAAAAAAATAGAGTCATGTGGATCAAGTAAAGGTAAGGAAGGTATGGCTCTAATTATTTAATTATAATTATGAATATGTACTAATTTTAATTATGAGTATATTTTTACTACAATTATAGATATATTTCTATTGTAATTATGAAAATATCATATGTATAATTTATACTTATAATTATATACAAAAGTATATATATATAGTTATGGAGTTTTAATACTATTAAATGTTAAGATCAAGAGAGTCCCTTTTAGGGAAGAGAGTGATCTTAATATGGTTAATGGCTTAAGATTAAGATAATCCCTATTAGGGAAGAGAGTGATCTTTATATGGTATTTGTTGGATTGATCGGCAGCCTTCCCCTTCAGGATTCATGACATGGCTTAATTACCTCTTATGTTCTATAAGCCTAGTGGTTGTATCAAGCATTAACAAATTGATCTTTTGGTGTAATGGAAACATTGTATCAAGCATTAATAGGTCAATCTTTCGGTGCAATGGTAACTCTAGCTTGTAACAAGTGGTATTAGAGCTTGGTCATAGGTTTGAATCCCCTCAGGTAACACTGAGGGGGGGATTGTTAGACTAACTAATAGCCTTCCCCCTTGGGATTCATGACATGGATTAACCACCTCTTGTGTTCTATAAGTCTAGTGGTTGTATCGAGCATTAATAGGTTGATCTTTTGGTGCAATGGCAACTCTAGCTTGTAAGAGTATTAAGGTGAGAATATTTTGTAGATGTTAACATATGCGTATGTGTCAAGGGCCCTATATAGAGAATGTATCTTCCAGGAAGGACCTTAAAGGGAGCACTTCATTGAAGAGAAAGAAGTAACTAAGGAGATGGAAATCCTAAGGAGGGTTATCAATCCCAATATTAAGACATATTTAATGTTAGGGTTAGAATAAAGGGTAGAATAGTATAGTAAATTTTTATTGTTTAAACTCTAAAATTTATTTTATAGGTATTACTTACCCCAAACTAACCCTAATAGTGGAGACATTTTAATGGTATTAGAGCATGATATTTCCATCTTATAGGATGAATAAAATTATAAACATTTCAATCAATACAAGATCAAACTATTGAATATACGTGATTTATTGTCAAGAAGGAAGAAGTAGTGTAGATCCACTTGAGATAGGAAGATTGCAAGATGGGTAAGGACATAGGTTCCAATGCCTTCAGGAAAGATTCCAAGACTAGTGAAGACATAGTGTTTAATGCCTTGAGAAAAGATTCCAAGTTGGGTAAGAACATGATTTTGAAGTCCTTGAGGAAAAAATCTAGGATGGGTATCAACATGTAGCCCCAATAACTTGAGGACTCTACTTGTAGATGAGTATCTAGCACCTTGCAACATCAAAAATTGCATCTTTCTTAAAGAGGTCAATTAAAGAGTAGACCAAACTTGAATTCAATATGATAACTATCAAATCTATTCAGGATTATTTATCAACTCCTTAAAATTGAATTGATCTTAAATGCACAAATACATCTTTGTATTTGAGACAATCATAAAAAGAAACCCTAACAAGATTTTGAAACTATGAATATCATCTTCTAAGCTATCAATCAAGTTATGTTTGAAACCATTTGAGACAACTCAACCAATATCTCAACATTATGAAATCTATAATTTTTCATTATATAACATCTAATCACCAAACATAAAATTGTTGAATGTGCTCAATCAATCACCCAAATGAGAATTAATGCCATGATCACCATTTTGACTAGTGTATAGAATCTTTAATACCATTAAGTATAAATGCACCTAACTCCATCACAAACTAACTATCACTTATATCAATTCAGATTTGGAACTCAATCAAGAGCCATGGATTAATTGTGATTGTTTCATTTAAATGAAAAATATAATTGCTTGAGGGCAAGCAATTGTAGGAGGGTAGGACTATAATATCCCCTCTTCTAGTTAAAATATAATGTTAATATTCATATTTGTAACTAACTAAAAGAAAATAAACTTGATAATAAATGAAGATAATTGGATAATAATTATAATTAAACAAATAAATAAAACTATATAATCATTTTACTTATCAATTAATATAATAACATTTATACAATATTCTTACCCCTAACTATAATCACTTACCCCTAAACTATTCCTAAATAACAACATAGTTGTTGGCTTGAGAATGAAATGTAAGTACAAAGAGTCATCAAAGGGTTAGGGAATCAAAAAAGGAATTGAAGACTCTAGCTAGTGAGATAGGAAGAGTTTTTAAGGGAAAAATACTAATAATAGTACTACCTTTACTACCAAGAATTACTCGAATAAATATATGATTGTATAAATCGATACAAGAAGACAACCCATTTATAAAATTAATATATATCAAGGTAATCACATTTGATTATGGATAGTATGGCCAATGATCCAACCACATCTAATTAAAGGATAATTTGAATATTTTGCCACCCAAACACTAACCCCATAAAGAGAATATTGATGTTGTCCAATGAAAGTATATAAGGAGCCCTCCCCAAATAATCACTGTCAATTACTAATAAATAAATACTAATTGGAAAAAGATAAATGAAGGAACCATTGGAATTTATTTAGCAGATGGTTCATAGTAGATCAACATGATGGCATCATTCATTAGCTAGAGAAGTACTTTACATAGTGTTGAATCTAATACAAAGAAGGATTCTATTTGACTAAATCAAAGAGAGTCATGTAGATCAAATAAAGGTAAGGAAGGTATGTCTCTAATTATATAGTGATAATTATGAATATGTTCTAATTTTCATTATGAGTATACTTTTATTGTAGTTATGGATACATTTCTATTGTAATTATGAATATATCTTATGAATAATATATATTGATAATACATATATAAAAAAGTATATATGTATATGTAGTTATGGAGTTTTAATATGATTAAATGTTAAGATTAAGAGAGGTCCTTTTAGGGAAGAGAGAAATTGTAATATGGTTAGTGACTTAAGATCAAGAGAGTTCCTTTAGGGAAGAGAGTGGTCTTAGTATGGTTAATGGGTTAAGATTAATAGAGTCCCTATTAGGGAAGAGAGTGATCTTAATATGGTATTAAGGCTATAAAATTCCATAGATGTCAACATATGCACATGTTTCAAGGGCCCTAGATAGAGAATGTATCTTCTAAGGACCTTAAAGGGAGCACTTCATAGAATATAGAGAAGTAACTGAGGACCTAGAAATCTGCATGAGGGATATTGATCATGATATGAAGACATCTTTAAGGTTAGAGTTAGAATAGAGGGTAGAATAGTATAGTTAGATTTATTATTGGTTAAATTCTAAAATTTATTTTGTAGTATTACTTGTCCCAAACTAACCCAAATAGTGAGGATATTACATTCAAGGGATATGGCATGGGGGGATCTCTCTATCACTATCCATGAGAATGAACAAGAATGACAAGAGAGATGAAAGTTGATAATGGGAAGAGAAGAAGACTTTTGGAAGTAGGGTGATCCCACAATAATGGGTTCCACTTTTTGACCAATTTTGACACTAAAATCAATATTTTTGAAACAAACCCCACATTCAAGTGACTATATCTCTAAAACTATAAATAATTTCAAGATGATGTAAACTAGTGATTATAGGCTTCAATTTAAACCTTATGTAGGTCTAGTTTGATCTATTTCCAAAAAGCTTTGTAAAATTCACAAGGGAAACCATCACAACCAAGGGCCTTATCATCTGCCATGGAGAAAACCCACTAAAGTGAGCTTCTACTCACAAAACACATATTGTTCTGGAATGAGCCTTTGATAAGTGTCATCCAAAAAAGCCTACAAGGCTTGATTTTGAGCTTTCAAAGGGCCCTACAACATGAAAAAAATTTCATAGTGGCAAACAAAACCTTGGAGAATGTCAGGAAGCTCATAGAAGGAGCACTGACCCTCCTAAATGTGTTTGATCCCAACCACAGAATCACAAGCCCTCAATGCATTAAAAAATTCCTTGGAAGCCTAATCTCCAACCTCTAACTAGTATAGGTAGGCTTTAAGCTGATCTCCCTAGGTAGTATAGTTATCTACAACCTACTTCTGGTGGTAGAGTTGGCAAGCTAAACCTAGAGAACTGTGTTAAACGGATTCATGGCTAGATTTTTAGTGGTCGTACGAAGGTCTTTGGTAGTGGCCTCATACAATCTCTTGTGTTAAGTGGCCAACTATCTCCCATAAATGTGAAGAAACCTTGTAGTAATGGCGATGGCATCATTCCATCATTGAATCCACCTAGAAGTGGATTAGGGCCTAGGTTCAAGATTCCAAGTTTGTAAAATATGAGAGGCGATGGGTGGATGTGAAAATAAAAAGATATTAAGGTAAAACTGAGTTTTACAATTACAAGGAGGGGTGGAATGTGAGCTAATGGAGAAGTGAATGGGAAAATATTTAGAAAGAGTCACATTAGGGAGTGGATTGATAGGTAGCATACTCGTGTAAGAAAAGGAAAAAAAGGACTGAGAAAAAATTGTAGCATGGTCTAGCCTTTTAAGAACCCTATTAGATCCATCTCAAAAGTTGGACCAAGTGTACTAGACACCATCAGATCAGTGGAAGTGAACATTGGGATAAAAAAGACTCAACCATATTGAAATATGAGCAGAATATCTAGGTGATAGGTGGCAAATGATTAGTTAGCCACCTCCATAGGTGTGAATGCTTGACCGTATTATTAGGAGCATAGACATTGACAATGCCAAAAGAATGATTTTGAAAAGACAACAAATTCCAAACAATTATTTGCATGGGGTTAGAACCATGAGAAATAACAAAAGGAAAAATTTAAGGGGAGAGGAGAGTGACTACACCACCTTGACCAGTTTCATGTTGAGAGGCAAAATTAACACCATCCAACCATATAACACAACTTCTAAGTTGAGAAGAAACCCAAAGACTTTGACTTCTTATAGGCATAATACATCAATATTGTCAAGCCTACGCTTGGTATCATGAATAGAATATTTTTGAGGGAGGCATGTTAGCCCCCACACATTCCATGAGAGGAAATTCATTATAAACTAGCTTGCATGTTCTCCTCGCCCCTAAGAGAGGAGAAGTTGTTATGCAAGAAAGTAGAGGATTCAAACAAGGGGTCACCCCAAGAAATGACTCTTCATTTATCCTCAATGATAGAGAAAAAATTCTAGCCTTCAAGGCTACAAGAATGATGGAGAGACTGAGAGAAAATCATAGAAGCTTCTTGAGGCATATAAACCCAAGCAGCTTGAACCTCTAGTTATTATGTCTCCTATGGCACAAGGTTTGAAATAGGTGGTGACATGACCATAAAAACCTCAAGAACCATGGGAACAAGAGGAGCCACACTGGAGCTAGGATGGCTAGGTTCTTGAGAAATGGGGCCTAGTTTAGTAGCACCCTTGCCTTTCTTAACAACCGTCATCCATTCATCTTTTTAATAGCTAGAGCTAGCTTGGTTTCTTGGACAAGAGAGCAATTTTTCTCAAGAAGAGGACAATCCTTTATCTTATGGCTAGTAGTTTGATAGTGATAGCAAGCATTCAAGAGGTTCAGGTAAAGTACCTTTTGGGTAAAGGTGGTAGCACCAATCTAAATTTCCACTTATTCTTTAAGGTCCCTAGATAGGTCAACCTCAACACAAACCCTTCACTAAGGGTGGGCATTGAAAAATTTATTTGGTTCCACACAAATCACTTTTCCCATAGTTTGAGCAATTTCTAGGAGGAAATACTAGCAAGGGATGGGAAACCTTGGGAACTCTACCCAAACTAGAACCCTAAGTTTATAATCATCTGAGACACAAAAGTCTCAAGACCATCTCTGAAAAACAAGTAGAGACAAGTGAACTACCCATAGCCCATGGCTGAAAATTCTCTCAACCTAGGAGGGGTTATCAAAATAAAAAAAAAGAAAAGCCCTTAGTGAGGCTTTGAATCTCTTCAGGGGAAATCCCCTTGGGGTCCAGGCCTTGGTGACCCATTCACACAGTGTGCTTTTAGTTGGAGTACGACCCAAAAAATACCCAATAAGAGTTTGGGTTTCTAGCCATTGGCAAGTAAATTCAAGAATAGAGATATTCAAAACTAGGTTGGGAGAGGAATTACCTTGTGGAACACCTTGGGCACAAACTTGTGTGAGCATTTGATTGATGGGGCTATTCTCGCATGCAGCAACAACTCTAGCACCAATAGAAACTATTGGGCTGGAGAGGGTCAAGGCCATTATATCCTAAAAGGAATTCCCACACTCAATTTATAATGACAAGTGGTGTGGTAGAAAGGGTTCAGAAGAAAATTGTACAAACCCTAGCAGAGCACCTATTTGAGAATTTTTCAATTATAAGAGTTTTTGGATCAATATGTAAATATTAATTCAATGTTAAATGTTATACTCTATTTCTTAACAATTTATTTGAGATTTTTTTAAATGCTGAAGTATTACAAAAGTAAGCATAATAATAAAAGACCATTTTATACTCCAAAATTTTCATTTCTTGTGTTGAATGGCTAATTGAAGGAGATAGGAATACAAAATTCTTCCATAAATCAACCTATTAACACAAGAAGAGAAACACCATTTCAAAAAATATTGATGGTAATAATTTTGAGCTTACTAATGAGGAGGAGATTGGAGCATTGGCTGCCAGATACTTATAGGAGGTATACAACCCCCCTCTTTTGCAAGTGGATCCTATTATAGAAGAAGATAATTTGAGTGATATCAACCCCATGATAGATGATAGGATGAGACAAGATTTAAATAGAAATTTTTTTAAAGAGGAATTCAATGAAATCATCTTTTTCATGGGAGCATATAAAGCCCCAGGACCTGATGGCTTTCCTTTGGCATTTTTCCAAGAATTGTGGGATATCATCAAGTATGATCTAATACGCAGAGCTTGTAATTTTGTTGGCACTAGTAGAATCCTCAAATAATTTAACTAGACTTATATTTTTCTTGTCCCTAAGATGGTCTCATGAAAACACATTAATTATCAGAACAATAAGCTTTATTTCTTCAACACTAAGATTGATCTCTAGCATTGGCTTACTAGGGAACTTAATTATCAAGTTTCTTCACTCCTTGATACTTATCTTCCCCACCCCCTAATTGTGAAGGAAGTATCCTCTCAATTATAGAATGTAGTTGTTGAAAGAAAGAATAAGTAGCTATTGTGTTGGAAAGAATAAGTAGCTATTGCTTCTCTCTAGAGGATTCTGGTCTATTTTCTATCCTTGTTTAATATTTTGAAAAAGTTCAAGGATATCATGGAGAAATTTTAGATTTTTTTTTGTGGTCAGGTAGTAAGGAAAAGATGAAAATGAATCTTGTTAGTTGGGAGATAGTTTGTAAGCCAAAATTCCAAGGCAGGCTAAACTTGAGAAGATTAGAGGATATTAATAAGGCCCTTATCACTAAGATTGTATGGAGATGATCTCATGAATTTTTTGGTTGGTGTAGGATAATGAGGATCAAGTATTTACATTTGATTCCTTTCAATGGGTTACTTTATAGTATTGACCTCCCATGTGGATCAAGGATATGGTCCAATAGTGTTAAACATCAAAATTTATTAAGAGAAGGGGAGAGATGGAGCATTAGGTATGGGAATAAAATTAGATTTTGGGAAGATAGGGGGATTTGGGATTCTCCTCTAAGTTTTGCCAATTTTTCTTCCTCGAAGGAAGATAGTATGGCTAACTATGGTCTCGAGGTTTCTAATTATATTGAGAATGGAAAATGGAATGTTCTAAATCTTGGTAAGCTGAATTTAGGTGATGGTTCTATAAATGAGGAGCTAGTGAGACCTCTAAAATAGATTTGTATATCTTCCTTCCCTAACAATGATAAGATGATTTGGGTTCAAAACTCTTTTGGTGACTTTAGTATGAGGTCGGCCTATTATAATATTATTGGCCTAGGAATTCCTCTAAGAATTATAAGTATGTTTGGAACTCTCACTTCCTTCCTAAGATTTTTTTTTCCATGGTCAATTATGTACAATAATATCCATATGATTAATAACCTTCAAAGACATAACTTCCATCTTGTTAACCAATGTTTTTCATGCATCTATGAGGAGGAAACTATCCCTCACCTTTTAATTCATTATTTTTATACTTCTCCTATAGATGGGGATTTCTTTGGTTTTTAACATTGTCATTCAATAGTTTATATTAAATTGAAATTACTCATCCCACCACCCCTTATTAAAATTCTATGGAAATCCATCCCCACCTATATTTTTTGGAGCGCATGGAAAGAATGTAATAATTCGATCTTCAAAGAGATATTTTCCCCCCTAAGGTGGTTACTTGCAAAACTATGGCTTTCTTAGAGAATGCACTCTTATCTAGAAGTGGATACCCCCTCCCTTCCCTCACTCATAGTTAGAAAAGAGTTGGGTGGAGGTTTGGACTATATCTCATTTTTTTTAGAAGATGGATAGTACTAAATCTCTTCTAAGAAAGGGTACAAAATGGAACCCCCCACCCCCATAAATTGGTAAAAAATGAATTTTTATGACTTTTGGAGGAATGGTACCATGACTATGGGAGGTGTTATCTATGATTAGGGAAATTTTGTAAGGACATATGTGGTTTATTGTGGTAATATTTCAAGAAATGAGGCAAAGGCCTTGGGTGTACTTTGGAGTTTGGAGACTGCTATTAATTTGGGCATTTCAAAATTGGTGATCAAGAGTGATTATTTTCCCATCATTAAGGCTATTAAAGGGGAAAGGGGGATACATTGGCATGCCATGATAATAATTAGAGATGCTCAAAATTTTCTAAATAGATTTGTTTCCACCACTATCCAACATGTATACTATGAAAGTAATCATGTGGCTGATAGTCTGGCGGCATGCAGACATGTTGTCATAAATTAATAGGTTTGGGAAGTGAAGTACAATCTTAGACAACAATATTATCACTATTTTAGAAAGATAAAAATTTATTGTTATGATGATGTGTTCAAACTTATGGCATGTGGGAGGCAGGATTGAGTTGGTGCCTACCATAGTAGATGGTTATACAATAGTGATTTTGAAATCGGATGTCATTTCAATAAGTACATTAATTACACATCTGTTAGAGAAATAAGGCATTTTATTATTATCTCTATTTACATAAATTAAACTTTAGGCATATAATAATTAATTATTTTATTAATTATTATCATGCAACCTAGGTTAGACATTTTATAGTTTTGATATCCTTTATAAGGATGATCTCTCTTTGTATTATGAATTTGATTCACTTTTGATTAATAGAAATTTATAATTTTTCTCATCAAGCATGTTGTCTACATGGATCTAAGAATTCCAACCTCCATAGCCTTTTCTCATCTCTTTTTGTAATAGGTTTTTGTATGTTGGTGGTTCTTGGGAGGCTAGGATTAGTCTTTCATCAACTTCAACATGGTATTTGTTGGTCTGATTTTTCACAGTATAGAAAAATTCTGAAAATTTGGGTGAAAAATCATTTAGGTCTTTGAATTTAGTAGATTAGGGTCTTCATTCCTCATTTGTTTTTAAATTTTTAGGTTTCCCTAGTCGTGCCCTATTTCATGTGCTATCAAACTCTATTAAATTCTCAAGGTTTTTCCCTTAACGTAGCCATGAAAATGCCCTGAGTATGAAAAACCCTATATTTCCTTTTCAAATTTTTGAAAAGGATTTGTAAAGTGCTTAAATTTCATCCTTTACAGTCTTATGGTTTAGGGTTTCATGTAAGAGCGAAGTACCATTTTCCTTTTGTTTTTGTGGTTGAGTTTCATAATGTAGTGTAGCAGCTTAAAGGATTTTATGTTCTACGAGGATACGCTTTTGTTTTTTGTAATAGCAGAATGGTGTTTCTAGAGGCTTCCCGATCATACAAATGGTCTTAAAGTGAAGAAGGATAAAGATACGTTGCGCTTTGAAAGATCTTATTATGGGCTTATGAGTAAGCAGTTTGAGCGAAAGGGTAGAGAAGTATTGAGTTAAGATTTATGCATATACGCTTTGATGGATAGTGTAAGGGTGTGATACCCCGGCATGGCATAAAGCTTGATATGAAAGGGTGCATGAAAGTTTTTATGGTTCTACGAGTAAAAGGATTCCATAAGAATGAAAGTAAGGTTCAAATGTGTTTATGTGCATACGTTTTTGAGCTCACAAACAACCATAAAGCCTTCTTCTAGCAGTAAAGTGTCGAATGGGACCTGTTGAAGTGTCAGATGGGCCCTAGTGCAAGCGAATCAGGTGAAGACATGATATCTATGTCAGATGGGCCCAACTTGCATGGCATATAACTTAAGTTCTATATTCTGCATGTGCACAAAATCAATGGTGATGTTATTTTTTCATTTTTTAAATCAGATTTGGGTCGTTGATAGGTGGAAAAGGAAGTTTTATCATTATGTCCTTACGCTTGCAAGGTAAGCGTATGAGAAAAGGGTTGTTTTATCCTTTCTCTATGGTTATGAGTTTAGTCTCAACGTATAAGCGTAAAATGGTGAATAAAGGAAATAAAGGAAAGGGCTTTACGCTTTTACGAGAAAGGATAAACGGAGGAGCAGGCAATCATTTGAGAAGGCTCTCTAATAATATGAGTTGAAGGTAACCCGTAAAGGCATAAAGGATTAATAAAAGAAAGCTAAAAGATATTTCAATGCTACGAGTAAAGCTAAGAGCATATGATCGGAAGATAAATTTTGAAGTCTTATGGTGTCCCAGGTAATGAAGTAAGTAGAGCAACGTAGAAGAAATTTTTAGGGTTTTTGTTGATACGTGTATGTGTGAGCGTAAAGGGTAAAGAGAAAGTCTTAACAAGAGTTTTTAAACTCATACAAGGAGTGGTTAAATCATAATAGCGAAGGTGTCAGTTGAGAAGGTTTGAGATCTTATGATGTACAGGGTTGCGTATAGGCGTAAAAGGTGAAGAAGTCTAAGATAAGGGTTTTACGCTTATATAACAAAAGCATAAATTGTAAAAATGGAAGTATCAAGTGAAAGGGTTTAAGGTCATATGGGGTAAAGGGCATCATAAGAATGTAAAAGGGATTTTCAATATAGTGCCAAGACATCATTACATTCTTATGATTAGGGTATGCTGAAGCATCTCCAAGTGATCGTAGAGATTCATCACGGGCATTTTTGGTGTTACAAAGATTGAAGGTTTGACTCAATGTAAGAATGGCAAACTAGATTTTGAAAGGAAAGTTGCTGATGTGTCATACAAAGTAAACAAAAAGGATAGAATCACCATAGCCAAGTAAAATAAAGCATTGAAAAGTACACCCAAATCAGAATTTGTAGTTGATATACCTTGTTGACAAGTTGCATTAATAGTTTTAAAGCTCATGCATGAAAAATTTATTAAAAAAGCTAGTAGTTGTATGATTAAAATATCAAAGATTTGATTGAATGTCAGCGTATTTGCCACTGTGAAGAGCTTATTTTCTGGTCCATTCTAAAATTTGTAAATTGTAGAGCTTTGTGTGTTCTGTGCTACTGTGGAAGAAGTCAAAATACAATTTGAAGAGAACATGGCTGACAAAGAAGTTGAAGAGATGCATGAAGAATAAGTTGAAGTCAAAGATGAGGGTGACGATGTTGTAGAGGTCACACCTAAAGTAAAAAGAAAGAAATTTGCTGCTAAGATTGAGAAGAAGACAAGAATCAGGAAACCAAATAAGCATGTTGAGGATTGGTTGAAAATTCTCCCAGGATCATTGAACACAATTTCTGCAAATGACCATATTTTTTGAGACCCATATGTTTTTGTTTGAGATGTTGAATGCCCTTGAGTGACTAGTTATGATCTTTTTATATACTTTTATTAGAATAGAACATAAAATGTGCTAGTGTGTAACCCATGGAATAGAAACATGGAAAAATTGATATTTCCAGAAGTATTCATTGATGTTGATTTTTTGAAGGCCCTAATGAATTCCTACAATCCAATAACCAAAACATTCCATAGGCATAATGGGACTGTATTATGCACATTGGACATAACTTCTTTTGTTGGAGCCTTTGGATTAATAGGACAAATGGATGTACCTATTGACATTGTAGATTTGTAGGAAAAGTTTGATAGGAATAAAACCTATTTTGTGAACAATGTTATGCTGCCACATATTCCTTACAAGGTAAAAAAGGCAGGGTTACTTCCAAGAAAGGTGCAAGATTTTTTGGCTTTGAGTAGGTTTAAGAATTATTTCAAAAACACAGTGTATGGGTTGCATAAGCTATTGGGAAGTGATGGTGCAAAAGATCATGTGTATGGTTCTCTTTTTCTTATGGCATGTGATATACAAGACCCTTTCCACCATAAGGAGTATGATTATGTGGCCTTAATCATTGGCAGTATACACATGTAGATTTGTGATGCAAAGAAGGGAGAGTTGAAAGACTTCAAGTTCCGTCATTATTCATTGCTGATGCACCTTATCCTATATAACAACATTGGATACATCAATGGGTACTTCATTGATCAAACTTCTAATGAGTTTGGTGAGTTACCTGTGCAACTCTAGACTCATATTTGGCATGAGGATTTCTATTATTCAAATGCCCTTATGTTCTTTAATTTTTTTAGTTCAGCTATTATGAGGCAATTAGATCATACTTTCTTTAAGGCACCAAATTTTTTGAAGCCTTTTCTCTGGCCCTCATTCTTAGATGAAAAAACCAAATTAGATCATAACTGGGGGAGTATCTTTTTGCTTAAGGAGTGCACTTTAATCAGAGTGTTTGCATGCCCACAACCTCCTCATCTTTTGCCTAAATATTTACCCCCTAGATTGGCTATTATTGAATTCTTTTGGAAATTTGTATTGATGAATAAAGAAATGATCCCTCCCTCTTTGCACAAGCCTACTTTTGTCTATAGAACCTTTAAAGTAGGAGATTTTGAAATAGGCAAAAATGCATTTGAGGAATTAAGTGAGTATTTAGGCCAGTACAAATTTGCTACTAGGCCCTATAGGATGTATGACCCTGACAATTACATTACCAAGGAGGTCAAGGCCATTAGGGGATACATTCTACCTCCAAGCAAGCCAATCCCTGTAGAGGACCTAATTACCAACATTGTAGCAATAGGGGAGATAGATGAGTTATTAAGAAAATATGAAGAGACAAGGAGAGTAGAGGAGGCTTTGAAGAGGACCAACCCTAATTTTAAAGGTTTTTTATATAGAGATTCCATATCCTAATAACTTGAGAAGAATGGTGGATAATTTTGACCACATTAAGTCACAAATTCCACATGAGCCAGAGGGAGAGGAAGCCATTGTAAATAGAGAATCCCCTGAGCCATATACACAATTGGAGATTGAGTTAGAAGAAGAGCAACCATCAGCTTCAACTTGGGTACCAGAAGGAAATAAGAGACAAAAGACAATGCACATCCCAGAAAAGGTAGTAAGTAGAGCCCTACAAGTAATGTTAGGGAGTAGTGAGTATTTTATTGATATTAGGAAAAAATATATACACAAAAGGTCTACAGAAGTAGGGAAGGCCTCTATTGATCTTCAAGTTGCAGCATCAAGATTGGATGATAGGTTCATTCAATCTAAAAAATTCATGGAAGATGATGATTTCATTAAATCATCAGAGTTTAAAAGTTTTTCTTTATAAAATTAGACAAAATGAGCTCACATTGAGTCTTATGCCAAGAGAGGATCCAAAGAAGAATAAGGAATTAGTTGAAAAACTATTGGCTTATGATCCTAAGAGTGAAACAATGACTACTACAGAAGCCAGGGAGTTGGTACATAGGAGTGGTATGATTCTAATACCACATTGGGCTATTGAGAAGGCCTTTGTTCTGGATCAAATGAGAAGACAAGACAAGGCCATCAGTTATGAAGCCACTAGTAGTGAAGGTTTTAAAAGAGGGCCAAGTTTATATGTAGACACAAAAACCCTAGCAGTATGGAGTGTAGCCCCTGACACTAAGAAGCCCAAAATGATGGATATAGAGGAGACTGCATAGGGTAATATGATTGTGTGGAAATTGGAGAGCACTACTAGGAAAGAGATTTCTAGTTTGGTTAAACACTTTGCTCTCATGAATTAGGAAAAGGTTGATGAAATTGAGGATAAGCTAGTTGCAATGTGCAATGAGTGCCTTGACATTAGAAAGATGTATGAAGAAGAGCTCAAAATGAGCCATGTATAGAAGTAGAGAATAGAAGAGTTGAAAGAGAAAATTAAAAAAATGGAAACCGAAATAATATCCTTCAAAGAACAACTCAAGGTAGCAACAAAGGCAGAACATGCACCAAGGAAAGAGTAAGAAAGAAGGTACAATGTAGAAGCAGAGGCCCAAATAGAAGAAATACTTTTAGGGGTAACAGTGCTAGTACCTGTGATTAGTGTGGAAATAGAAGTTTCCCAATCTGATAGTGCCACCAAGAAAAATGCTTTGATAAATGTATTAAATCATAGAATAACCATACTAAAAAGAATATCTCAAGATGCTTATAATGCATTCATCAATCTACAATCTGCATAATAGGTATGCAAGGATGCAATTAGATGGCTTGAGCCTATTTTTCAACAATGGGGGCCATATATGCAATTCTTTAATAGGTTGATACCCTTGTTAGCCAAGAAGCCATATCTCCCAGATAAATTTATTACTATGAAGGAAGGTATGGATAAAGTGAAAGACTTATTGCAAATCTTCACAGGGAAGCTGGCAGTAATTCAAAGTAAATTGAAAGTACTGACAAATGGTTTCTATTCTTTAATTCTTTCTTTTATTAATTATGATGACAAAATAAATGATTTTAGTGAGTGGTCTAGTTCTTTTGATCACATTATAGACTTTCCACAAGTGGTATCCATTTTCCAAGATGGTATTGATGAGTGTCTTTTCAATGAACTAATTGATACCCTATTCAAGGTTGAAATTGAAATGAATAAGTTTACCATAGAAGGAAGGGTGATCATTAATGCCAAGTAGCAGAAAACTATTGATGAACTAACAACGGTCAAGGAATGTGAATGGCCCACCAAAAGAGAAGTATTTGTTTGGAAAGTGATCGCAAAAATCAAAGCTTTACCAATAGGGAGAAGTTAGAGAAAAAGACAAAGTTAAAGATTTTATGCTCCAGCTATCATCTGCGATTGTTTCTATTGTTTCTTTTTGAGTTAAGGTGTCCGAATATTTTTGTAAAGGGCTAGCATATTCATTTTTGTAAAAGGACACCTGTCAATCACATTTTCCCTTTGCTTGTTGTAACTCATGCCTATATAAGTGAGTTTTCAAGGCAATGTGAGGGTCCAAATCTTGTATAATTTTGAGTCTTTTGAGAAAATACAGTCGGTCCAATAGTGTGTAGTTGTTCTGAGTTTATTTTCTAGTTGTACTTTTTGATGATATATTGAAATGACAGAATCAATAAGCTATTCTGGGCTTTCATTTCTATTGGTCATTATATTAGTCATCTAAAAGGATAATACAAAAGGGTATTTGCATTATATCTATGTCATCAATTTCTATCTCCATTTTATGTGTTTATCTGCTTTGAAGTCATTTAAATAAGGTTTAAATTGATTGAATGCAATCTGGATGGGTTGTATACTGATTTCATTATTGTTTTTAATTCAAGGAATTATAGAAATGCTTTAGTAAATCAGCAGGGTTTATGAATTTATGAAAAGGATATTTCATAAGAATGGGAATGGGTGATTACAATTGATTAATTCATTTACAAGTTATTTGAAATAGATCTCCCACCAATAGTCAATTTTATGCCCAATGGATATATAAGGCACTGGTCTCATAAGTCGGAGGTGAACAAGGATAATTTCTGTTGCAGCATAGCAAAACAATTATAAAATCAAAATCATTTTTCATTCAATTTTGTTCAAAGTTATAAATGCTAGTCAATACTCGTTTATATCTATTCTTTGAGTCTTAGATAGCTGCTATTATTAGGAATATTTTTAAATTCAAGGAGAATGACGACCAGATCTACTAATAAGGGATGCATACAAGTTTGAGGAAATTAAAAGAAGTGAAGTAAACTGCTCATGTGTTAGTGGATAATAGATGAGAATCAGAATGAAACTAAAAGAATCTCTACATAGCAGTTTGCACTAGAAGCATCCCTAGGTATACCTCCCTTGGTTTAGCAAAGGCAAAAGAGTAGAAAAACCATCCTTTGGTTTTGTTGAAGTTGGGTCCAAATGGTTTACTTATATAATTGATAATAGGAATTGGTTGATCCTTAGGTTATATGAGTGTTATCATTTTGGTATTGAACAATTTTTTGTTCAGTAGTTTTCAAACACCAATAGTATTAAAGCTTCAAACTTTCATGCCCCTATTCTCTTCATGAGAGACTTGACTGTAGTTTTCAAATTTGGTTTCTGCAATTTTTTTTGTTTTAGCTCTAGAGGGACCTTTACTTTGGATAACTATAAGCCCAAAAAAATATCATTGTTAAGCTTAGAGTGCCCATAAACCACCATTTCCATATAAAATTTATTGTATTTGGACAAAGTTTCTTTTGGGGAAAAATTAATTTTGCACCCAGGTCTACAATCTACGCACACAAATTGAGAACTAATGATTTTTTGTAATTTTTTATTAGAAAAAATTAAAATGATTTTTTAATTCTATTTATATAAAAAATTGCAACAATCCTTTATGGAAAATGTGCATGCCTTTTGGTGGTGGAGGCACTAATTTCTATGGGGAGGCATTTTTTGATTTAGCCAAGCACAATTTTTGGTGTCACCACATCAAAATTATTTTGTGTTGTTTGGGAGAAGTGTTGGTGGTACAATTAGGGTTTCATGGGAGAACTCAAGGCATATGTACCTTGAAATCTTCATTGATGGTCTTTTCCATGTCAGTAGGCACATTTTTTAAGGCATGAGCAAGAGGGACTTTGGGCAGCCTTTTTATAAATTGCTCCCCATTTTTTATGCTGCCTCCAAGTTCATGTACAATGTTTGCACATTTTTTTCCAAGAACTCTTATCAGCAAGTAGATTGGTATGTTTCTTTTTGGCAGATTGGCCCAAGTTTTTTGGTACTTTCTTAGTACATGTTGCACCCACATGGCCTAGTTTTGGACCTCGTCATATATTTTTTCCTAAATTTATTGTTGAAGGTGCATGTATTGGAACTTGCTTGAGCTTCAGGTTTTATGCCTCCTATGGTGTCACAGGCCTTTGTGTCAGCCTGTAGACCCGAATATTTGGGCAATTTTAATGGCATTAATGGCAATTTTCATGCCAACGGTAGTTTAAGGTGCTCCATCTCTGATTGTCAGTTAATGTCAATGGTGGTTTGGCCTTTTTTTTTGGCATATTTTTAGGATCATTAGTCTTATTGACCTTTTTTGACCAATTTTTTCCTAGTTTGAAAGGTGGTTTTTGGTACTAAGGGTGGTATTTTGTCATCTAGTTTTTTTTTTTTTTATTGGTAAGAGGCTGAAGCCAAGGTTAATTATCATTATTTATTTTAATTAATTATTTCAGTTATTAGTTAATTTTGAGTAGATTCAAACCCAAGACCTTCCAATTAAGAGGCTCACAATTTACCATTGTGTTGTAGGCTCTTGCCTATATTTTTTTTTACATGAGATGATCTTTGACATATTATAGGAGGTGTTGGTGTTGTTACACTATTAAGCAAAAAAATACTTAATACCAAGATAGTAAAGATCACAAAAACCTAAGGATTAGCTACTTCTCATAAATAATTATATGTGCTTCAGATCTAGACCCAACTTCCACAAAATCAGAAAGATTTTCTACTCTTTTGCCTCTGCATAACCAAGGCAGATGCACCTGAGGGATGAAAGATTTACAACATGATACTACATACATATTTCACTTATTCCATGACATTTTATAACAATACACATCCGGGTATGTGCAAGATCATGGTCAACCAAACTATGCTCTCAAGTGGCAACAAAAAATTAGAAAATTAGGGTTATGTCAACTTGATGTGTAATTTTCTACTTGTTATTAACTTTATATCAAAAAGTTGAGAGAAAAGAATATCTAGAAAATTGAATCTAGATTTTACACTACTAGGACTTATCCCAAAAAAATAAAAATTGATTGGTCAAAATTTTAAAATTTAATGCAATATTACAAAAAAATTAGAACAAAATAAAGAAATAGATGTATGTCTGACCACCTTAATCAAAATCAAATGATAATATTTTTTAATAATATTCTAGATATAAGTAGTAGACTTATGCTTGGATGTGATACATACTTTTGGGTATTTTTATTATAAATAAATAATTAATAATTAAATTTTGACTTTAGTATTTTGGGAATTAAAACATTCTCATGTCTAACCATCTTAACTAATTCAAAACTTTGCAAAATTCAATTTTTCATTTTTTTCCTTATGGTAGAAGAAACATAGAATGTGATGCATCTTTTGGATTTAAAAAATTTTGTACCATTTGAAAGTTATAGTTTTTTTTTCAAGTAGTGTGACAGTCAGCACTATATACGTAACTCCATTAGAAAATAAGTAATAATTACTTAATACACTCATAATTCGACAAACCTTACATTTATGGAAAGATAAGAACATTCTTAAGAAACCCTTTTCATTTCATCAAATTTTGGAGAAAAAAAGTCATCAACTACATGTTTGAAGTAAAAATCACATAAAAATAGGCCAAAAGCTACATTTTTAGGATGTTTTTAAAGTTGACCATATAGGTTTGGTATCAAAAGATATAGTAGACCTTATAAATATGTTAATTTTTCTCATTTAGTATCAGGGTGGGTGGGAAGAAGTTGGAATCGATTTTGAAATAGTTTGAGATATTTCAAAACTATAGATTTTTTAGATCGCCACATTTTAGCACACCATGATCCTGCACATACCCATCCCTTATAGCAAATTGGTCACAATTCTTGTTATATCTATAGATAATCCTAGGCAATCGTAGTTAACTAAGACTCAGAGGTTAAATGTAAAGAAGTACTGACCAACTTTTATGTTCTTCCAATATTTGAAATAAAATTGATTTTGATTTTAAGCTTGATGCTTATTCACTATTTCTCCAAGCTAAACTAGTTGATTAGTGTCTCATCCATTGGGATTCAAATTCGATTCAATTTTAGACCTAACTGACTACATTACAATCAATATTATCATCAAATCTCACTGAAATTGATTCTTACACATATCCTCTCTAGTGCCATGGAGATCCTATCATATTCATTGAAGAATTAACCTAATTCATTGAATTAAAAGCAATAGTTAAAATGATATACAACTTAGCCTAATTGCATTCAATTCAACAAGATTTTCTCATATAATTTCAAGATAACCAGGTAATAAATGGAGACAAGATTCAAGAAGAAAAGATATGGGGACAACTCATCTTTATATTAATCTCCTTGGAAAATTGTATAACAATTGTAATAGAGCTCAACATGACTCAAGATAAGACACCAAAATTTGGTAACATGAATGTATTCTTAGATACTTGTAGAGAAAATACATCATAAAATTTGCATCAATACTGGACCAGACAAAACTTAGTAAAACTAAAATTATGCAATGACTCAGATCACTTCTCTAGCCATGGAATCTCACTTATATAGTGTGAGATGCAACAAGCTTTAGGCATAAAGAAACTAACAGTTGTCCTTAAGACAAAAGATATTTACATTTTTACTATAATAAAGGACAAACTTTTATGCAAAAGAATGCCTTTCATCATAAATATTCTTTGGTGGGACCATTTTTTGTTGCATCCTTTTATTACATTTCTTTGTTGATGAAAAGTTGATGATCGACTTTATTGTTGTTGTAGCTCCTTGGAAGATGTAGCAAATAAGATTGATTGTGATGTATTTGGCTTTTCTTGTTGTGTAGGATTACTACAACTTGAGTTTATCCATTTCTATCATAATGAACTGATAAAACAATAGTTATATCTAATTCTTCCTCTGCCAAATCACCAATTTGGATTTTTGTGCTTGCAACTACAATTGGTCACTCACCTTTGTCCTCTTCTCCTTTTTTTGATGTGTCAATTATCTATACTTCATCACATTCTAAGTATTTTTCATAAACAAATTATTCCATCCACTTAGTCAAACAGTGTGTCATTTGACCAATTAAAATTTAGAATATTCAGCTGCGTTTTAATTACAGATTCCTCAATTCTCTCAATTTCAGCAAAATCTTTTCTTAGAGAATCATAAAATAACTATACCTTTACAACTTCCTCAATTGTGGCTATCCACCATGCATTTCCCTTTTCATTTATGACTTCATTCATTTGGAGGCACAATAAATCATTTAATTCTTGGGCCCATTCCTCCTTATTCTTCAATTTATCCTTTTCGTCTATGGCATGTGGGAACATTCTAAAGTTAACACTCTTATAATTATCTAGATAACTTATGATTCTTCTCTACAATGCAACTCTCTTATCATCAAACTTTGATATATCATTGGTTAGATCATAAGTTTTCTCTATATGCTCATAGGATAAACTAATCATAGAAAAACATAAAAGAGTAACCTCTTTACTCCTTTTATTCCATTTGTTGACAATTGGCTTCAAGGCTTCATCATTTGCCTTTATCTCATCCCATATATTTATTATCTTTGTTAACTACTCATAGAAGGATGCCCAACCAATCTTATTTACTAAATACATAATGGATTTCCTTAACCTTTCCTCATATTGTATATCTAGTTCCACATGCAATGAACATAATTTGCTCTTTTTTTCTTCAAATTTTTCAGCAGTTTAATACTGTGGTCTTTGTGGTGTATCTAGAATTTCAATAAGAGGAGTGGATTTAAAAGTCTCCACTAGTGGGTAGGGATATGTAATTTTAGACCTACTAGATTTCCCCTAGCATCCCATCAATTTATTTTCAAGTTCAATTTTTTTTGAACTTCTTTATTATATGTAGCCAAAACTTTTTCATAATTTTCTTTTAATTCTAACCTTTCTCTTATGTCTCTCTAAGTTGTAGCTAAGGTGAGGTTGGCTGATCCAACACATAGCTCTATGGCCTCTTCAGTGGTGGTTTCTTCAAGTCTTTTTACAATTAGGTTGCCCATCAAGCCAATATCATTAGGCTAGGAAGAGCCAGTCCTAGATCCTTTTCTCATTGACCATATGACCAATGTAGCATGATCCTCGATAAACTTAGCACCTTTTAATTTTTTCTTCCCTTTCTCCTCTATACTCAATTTCTTTGTGACAGAGTTAAAAATCATTACATCAGCAATATCCCAATTGGGTAGTAGCAAAACACTAGCTGCTTTTATCATTTGTCTCCCTTCTTCAAGGGTTAAGCTCTTGAATTCTTACATCATCTCTTACTTTATTTGATTTTGCACATCTACCTCCTCTATCTTGGGATGCTCTTTTTTTATTCTATTGCATCTTTCTTCAAACAACCAATATTTGTTCTCTAAGAAAATTGACAAAAAGCTCTAGATTTGACAAAATTGTCATCAGAGATGAATTCATGGTAAGACTATTCCATCACAAGGTCCAACTCTTTCCCTTTATAATTTGCAATAGTCAGCTCGAGGCTTGGCATAAGGGGATCCTAAGGATTTCCTTCCTCCAATTTTGTTGTAGTAATGAAAACTCCCCCCTTGAGATCCCAACTATTCCACCTACTCCCTAGTGAGTTGTTCATCTTCTATGTGCAATGGTGATTGGTTTGGTGAACACTCCTCTATTTGAGATACTTTCTCTTTTTCTATCCTCTACCTCTTAGCTCTTTTTCTATCCTCTACCTCTTAGCTCTTTTTCTATCCTCTACCTCTTAGGGATGGGCTCATCTTGTCTCTCCTCTAGCATAGCATTGGTTGACCCCATTATTTTTTTTCCTTTTTCCAATGTAGCCATTTTATTCTAAATTATACTATAGCCAGACCTTTTTTGAACAACTACTTGCCCTAATCCTACTGCAAGAGTAAATGATAATCTTCTTATGACCTCTTTGCCTTTTTCTGGAAAAAAATTAATAAAGAATAGTTTTTTCTCATTCACGACCTTCATAATTTTAGGAAAAGTGGTCATTAGTTTATTCAATTCTTTTTCCTTTATTTTTGCATCCTTTAGAGCCTTATAGTCATTATCAAAATAATTAATGAATTTCAAAACTCTAGAGTAAACTCTCCACTTCTCCTTTTTGATCCCTTGCTCTTGCAAAGAGAATTCATTCCTTATTATATCTTTAGGGAAATAGAACTGATGCTCTTTTGAACCAACTTTAGCTCTTTTCCTAAATATATAAAAATATCCCTCAATATCACAAAAATAGGGATGAGACACAACCATCTTGTACTAGTCCAAGAATTTATACAAAATACCCAACCACCCTTAGTGATAACAAAATTTTGAGCCATAGTACAAGTGGGGAAATTGAGCCTCCAGATCTTCCAAACAATTATGCTTCTCCAGTCCCCCTATTTGCCATAGCATCTCAGCTATCCCTACCTTAAAAGGCACTTGGTAGGGTAGTACATGGGGATTCCCTTGGAAACCATAAACCCTAAAGACTATTGAAATAGGGTATGGTATGATATCTACCCAGTTATGAGATACTTTCAATCTAGAAGGATTGTCCATAGGCCTAATAAAATCTAGCAATGCCTTTGAAATTCTAGGATTGTCACTTAATAAGAGGCTTCTCAACCTTGATACAAAATACCTATCAAATCTAACAAAGCTGGCATCCTCTACATCCCAAGTCATATCTAAACTACACAAATAAACTAACATAGCCTCTCCTTCATGTTCTTTTTTTAGAACCATTTCCTTTTTAAAATATGTAACCTCTTTAAATAAGAACATGTGCATTAACAATGAACAATGGCCAAAAGTATTTTCCACCTTGCTCTTTCCAATTCCAACTAACCCTATATGGATCTCTTCTGCTATATAAGATGCAAAATCCAAAATAATATTGACACCAAAGGAAGAGATCTGAGTCATCATATACATGAATTTTATTGGCATAAAATTATGTTCATCTTCACCAAAAACCTTACACATAGTCATATATATTTCTATGACCCTAGAAGTGAAGAATTCCTTCTTAAAAGGCTCTTTAGTAAATGATGTAACCAACATTAAGTTTCTAATGAAGCCTAGGTGTGCCCTTAATGCACCTCACCTAACCTTATCCTTCTTAGACAAGTATTATTTTTTGAGTTCTAGTAGGTCAATGGTCTCATGATAATCTAAGAGTGGCTCCAACCCAAAAACCTCTCAAATTTATTCAACATTTATACTTATCAGGCACTCCACATCTATTCTTCTTACTATCTTGACTATTGGGTCATAATTTTTGGCAATGGTTGTGAGTAGGTTAGAATCAATAAAAACACCAGGGACCACTAGTTTACCTAAACCAAAATTCCAGATATTTCCATGGGAAGCAAACAATTTTCTTTCTAAAAATCACTTCTTAAAAATATAGAGCCATGTTTTAGAAGTAGTTCCATCCCTAACCCAATTCCCTTTACCATACAAGCCATCCACAATCTTAAGCCTAGGGTTCACATGAACTAGTTTTTTCATTTAGGTAGATTCATTTCTAGATTATTTAATTATTCAAGGAAATTTTCATGTATATTTCTACTTGCATAATCTACCTTCCTTGAAAAAACTTTCTTTGGAGGCATGTTTACTTATAATGCAAAATACCAAAATTCTTTATTGTCTAGTGGATCAAGATACATACTTGGCTATTTGTTACTTTTTCACTAAAATTTTGCAACACATGGTGGATACTATAAATTATTTTTCACTTTAATCATGCAAGAAACAATTCTTCAATAGGCTTTCAGCTCTCTAAAATTCTAAAATTTGTTTGCGTAGAGAATAACTTGGTGAAATCCTGCAATATATTTCTAGTTCCACTTTGCATAGGGTGTCTTAATTTTTATAAATGGACTGTAAGGAAGAACAAGGTGGCATCACCTACTAATTTTGAAAACAAGCCATAGATTTCAACAAATATGACGATCTAGGAATAAGATTATTAATGACTCAGTTTGAAATAGCCAAGTTGGCAATCAACCCAATAAAATGTCTCTACACAAGCCTTTCCTTCCACTACTAGCAAGGTTTTCTAGACCCACTAGTGCTTTTAGACACATGTTGTGCTCTTGCTATGTTGCTATGCATAAACATCGATCAACTCCTCATAGCAACATAGTGACCATCATTGATGTAACCTTGATCAGACAATGAACATTTCATGATTATTTTATTGCAACTATGGTGGGTTCTTCTATCTTTCCTTTGGTCTCCATGTCATGTGCACTAAAGGTCATGCAAGTTTCTATAGCGACATGGTGCCCACCATCAATCTAGGAGAGATCTGTTGGCACCAATCAACACATATCTTTTTCTAAGTGTGAGTCCCCGTGGCACATGACATAATACCAACTTGACATGGTAGCAAGGCCTTTTATGAAAAGTAGTCTCTATGGCTCCATGTTTTGGAATCAAGTCCCACTATATTCTCAATTCATAGGGGTTCATGATGTCGCAACTGGTGAAGCTCTCACAATTTTTGGTGGCAACATAGCGATCGCCATAGACTTTGCAAAAATTTAGTGTCATGAAATAATAGCACATTCCTGCCATTGTACATCCTTTAATGTGCCTAATACTTCTAACATTCCATTGTGCTAACAAATCTCATTAATGACAAACCATAATTATGGTGACCATCTTTTAATTTGGTCTTGTCATGTTTCTCTTTTGCTGGAAGTTTCCATGACCGATAAAAAGCTTGCAATTCCCAGTGGTGACATAGAAACCAACATTCATCTTAAAAGATCTAATGGCATGGGAAAAGCACTTTAAAACTATGCTTACATTAACTAGGTCCTAGGTGTAGTATTTTATTGGTTTCCATGTTGCATGCAATAAAATGAATGCTAGTTTCTATAGCAATAAGGTGACTATCGTAGATCTTAAAAGTTGAGGCGGTAAAAATTATTTCGGGAGATTCTAAAACAAAAATAAAAAGTCTTTCAAAGGTTCCCAAAAATATATACTTTTTTCAAAAATGATTTTCCTAGTTGACTTATAAGGTAAAGGCATACAACCCAGAGGGCTTACCTAGGCCACAAAATGCAAGATACTAATTATGGTCTTTCTTACAGTTAACAATTTTAAAAGGAACCAAACCCTAATTTTGTCATAAAACTAGGAACATTAATAGAATGACATATTCAAAAAACCATGAGGCAAAAACATGACCAATAGACAGTTTGGAGTTATATTAAAAACTTCATTTTTTTCCCACATGTTTACTTTATGGGTCAATAAGTTTTTTGGCACTGCTATTTTTTTTGGGACGGAGTATCTTTCCTGATAAAAAAAATTTCTTGTCACCCTAGTCAATTTTTAGGTATTTTTTCTTCAACAATCATTTAACTGTCAAATTTGGGCTTGTCACTTGCTAACGTTAGCACTTGATGTAACTAGGAATCTAAATAGCTAGGGCTAGAGGCACACCTAACTATCCAAACACTTTGTTGACTAAACATAATGGAAGAAAACACATAGAAAACAACACCAAGGAGAGAAGGAAAATAAGCACTTTATTGATTTATCCAATTATTAGCACACATGCCCAACTATAAGTCCTTCTGAGTTATGGCTAGATACAAATTTAAATTCAAGATCCACATTCCAACTTAAAATTCAATATTCAAAAACATTATCCTAAAATCCCCTAAGTCCCCCTAACCTAAACCAAATATCCCTACTTATAATTGTCAAAATGACTTACAGAAGAGTCTAGATCATTACATTATAGAAAGGTTGACCTCAAAATGGTTTACACTCATCCCAAGATAAGGTTTATCAATTCATGATCCAAATTAAATATTTAAGTCATCTCAAACTAAGAACCAATCATGGATAGAATTAGTCAAAGAAGGAAGTGAGCATCAACAAAATGTCAAGCTCACTCAACACATGAAGGAACACTCAGTCAACACTAGACAACTGTACCAACACTGGATACCTTGGCTAATACTAGAGCTTGGTCTACACTAGAATTTAGTCAACATTGAAACTCAATCATCACTAGAACTTGGTAGTAATAGTAAAATGAACCAAAAGAGAAGGATAGCAAGGCAACCCAGGGTGATCCTACATCAGACAACTAAGGTTGAAAGAAATGATCCTCCTAAATCATTGAGATGTCACAACCTAAGTTGAATCCAACTCAGAATGAGAAATCCATGCAACATCTCTTGAGATCTAATTGAAAAGATCATTGTTGAGAAATATGATTAGAAGAAGAAGATTGTTGAAGAAGACTATGTGTTTTAATCATTTTTTTGTCACTAATGTCCAACCTGCTATTTGTTGGCAAGACAATTTCTTATAAGATTCAAGTACTATCACTTATTTGATTGATGGAGAGGATTTGATCAAAAAATGTAACAATGACACCTAGAGGAAAGGTTGAGTTATGATTATGTCATGAATTACAAGGATCGGTTAAGATAGTAATAACATAATGTGTTGATAATCTACTTAAGGTTACAAAGGTTGGTTACACTTAGAAAAGCTTAGAAGAAAAAGTTACACAAAGTTTTTCTACTAATCTTAACTGAGTGGATAGTAGGTGTCGAGAAAAGTTAGTACAAGCCAAGCAGAAAGTTAGTTGGATCTGAGTAAAATTTCATTCTAGTGTATGGTGAGAAAAATAGATGATACCAAGTAAATTTTAGTTGATGTCAAGCATCAATGAACTTTAGTAGGTGCCAAGTAATTTCACAATGGATGTCGAGAAACACAGTATGTGCTGAGCATCAGAAGATTGCTAATGTTGAGCTACTACATTATTTAAAGGATCAAAGATTTGATGAATCTAAACCATCAAGCTTTTTTCTTGGATTTTGTGAACCAGTTGGAAGATAAGGTTATGAGTTGGTGGCATAGAATTTGAGGTAAACTATTTTTAGGAGAACTCAAATGGACTTTAGGGGAAGTTTTTAGAAGAGATATGAAATATGGGTAGATACATTGTATCCTACCTAATCAATTTGAACCCTAAATTTTGAAGATGGAAAATGAGTGGAAAAATATCTTAATTTCCTACTTATAGGAATGTCTAGTCATGAAGCAAAGTTGTCATGTTCAAGAACCTAAGGGAAACAAGGAGTCAAGGGTTTTTCTTCATCAAGTGACCTAAGAGAAGAGTCTATAATGACATGTTAAGTAGGAAGGCTTGAAGAGATGTGTTGGTGTTTTGAAACAACATAGGTTTCAAATTATCTTGATGAGAACAAGACACGTCTAGGGGTAGCTAACTCCCATCCTTAACTTGTCCTTTCAGACACTGGGCCAATTATAAGGCTAGACCCTTCTTCTACTTTAGGCTCTATAAAACCTAGGTGGGTGGACCTCATATTCAACTTATATGGTACTAGTGCTAAACATATTCCTGAATCTTGGCAAAGAAAATTTAACCCTTATTTCTCCTAATGACTTATGTAATAACATAGATCTACACTAGCTAAATGCAAGATAATGAATTCATAAGCTGAGTGAGGGCATTACATTTCAGTTCTTCAACATAAAATATAAAGATGATTTGAATTTGATTTGATTTTATGTGGGTGGGCAAAGTGGATGAAATCCAAGTATAGACAACAAGCTAATGATCCTATAGTTGATCAATGCCTCATCCATTGGGCAAATTCATAAATCTCTCATGCATTTTTGGACATCTAAGACACATATCCTATGCTAAGATTCCAAACCTATCCATTTACCTTGTAAATTGGATATCAATGCTCAATCTAAATCTCGTTCTTATTTGATATCCTCATCAATACATCTACAATAATTTTTGTGTCCAAGAAGCATTTACATAACTCATTGAATTATAAGCAAAAATGAAACAACATATAGCCTTAAGGGACTACAACTATGATCTAGACTCTTTGTTCAAAGATTATTAAACATTGCAAATCACTAATAAAGGAGACAAGATCTAAAATGAAATTCAACATCTGTTGTTCTTTGTATTGATTTCCTTGAAATAATACATGAAAATGCATGAAATTGACTCATACAGTACCTAATAAACTAGAAACTAGAGTATACAATAAACATATGATGTCATCCAAGAGAGAAAAAGGTTGAAATGCGAAACTAATGGGATGGGAAGGGGGTATCACAACTAAATCAAAGCTTCATGGTCTAGAACAAGCACATCCTAGATCTTTACATTTAGACTTCATCAATTCCAGAGCCAATTCTACTTCAGTTTCCAGTTCTTGTTTTTTCCCTTCTTCCAACCTACGATAGTCGCATAATGAAAAACTGAAACTTGTACAAAGAATGAGAAAGAGAATGATATAGAGGAGAGTGTGAATTCCTAGATCTATTGTGCATCTGACATGTGTCCACTTGGAAAACATCTCCTAGAAGTTAAAAAGCATCTCTCTAATCTCTCTCTCCAACTCCATATCAAATCTTTAATCATTTTGGCCTCCAAAAGCATAAAATATCTTAGATACTTAATGGAACAATAACTACTTTTGATGTCAGATCTAGAATCAAGGCAAAGGCAAAAAATCAGTTAAAATTGACCTCTAGAAGCCAAGAAAACTTTTTAAAATTCATTTAGGCTTCAGGAAAGTTCAATATTTCCCCTCCAACTAATTTTGATACTTAGTGGTGAATTCTACCCATTCTGCTAAGAATGCCACAAAAAATACAAATCTTCTTATAGAGAAAACTACTAAATATCTGTGCAAAAACTAACCTCATATTTGGAAAATTCATTTCCTCCCAATTTCAATGATATATTGAAGTACATATTTTGGACAAAAATTGCCCCTCTAGAAGCCATTTGAAAATTAGGCTCCTTCTATGTGTTTCACAACATTTTGCAAAAATTTTGACTTTTTCTAAAGTTAAAAACCACATAATAATTCAAACTTTATTTAAAAGTTTGATCTGCACATTCTGAAGAGGAAATATTAAAATAATAATTTTTTATGTCTTTTGAAATTGCCCACCATTTTTCCTCTGGGTCAAACTTGGTTGACCACCCTCACCACGTGGCATCATGCTATTGGTCACTTTAACTATCAGTTGGGTCCACACTTCTCATTGAATTTTTATGGTTTTCTAGGAGGTCGACATTCACTTTCCAAAAAACCTCTCATTTTCTAGTGGTGACATGGCAACCACCAGATTCTTCAACTTTTTTCACGACTGTTCTCCTCAGGACACTTGGTCAAAATTTATTTATTCTCCACACCAACTATTCTAGCCATCCAAGCCAGGCCCACCACGTAACTTCTGCCTTTCCAAAAGGTTGTTGTCTTGAAGACAACAAACATGTTGTGTGTTCCAAAATTTAAACATCTAAAAATATCCTTTCTTGGCAAATGTGGGATAACTGCTTCTCATTTTTTTTCCCTCTACTCTGTTCTGCTTCTGCCAAGACATAGATTCTATGCATTTTTTGTAAAGGGATGTCTTTGACTATACCCTTGCTAATGTATGCCACCTCCTCAAAACTATAGCTTCTTTTCAAGTTATCTCTCCTCTTTGCACTAAATATCCCCTTCTTGTTACAACTTGGGGCTCAAATTTTATGTATGACATTAGTTCAACTTCTAAATATTGTGGCTTCTACAAATCCCCACTACCTGTTCTCAAATCTGGTGGCTCCTCTCCTACCTTCTTACTCATGGGTTCTCCAAATAATTATGGAGGCATCTTTAATCAAGAAAACTAGAAATCAATCAAGGGTAGGTGCTCGCACTGGAAGTCCATGCATCCATATTTAGATTGATCCAGCTGGCATGGCATCATTATTTCAATAAATTGTGTGTCCATCATAGAATAGATAGAAAACTGGTCTCATAGAGGTCATTATAGCTCGTTACAACTCTGAATCAGACCCATTGAAGAACATTTAAGACCAATGACACAAGACTTTTATAAACTTTATCTTTTAGACCCTTTAGTGAAAATCACAGTAGGGGACACTACCTCTTGTATGGAGGTAGATGTTCCTCCTTCCTTTATCACAGTAGAATTTTGGTCAAACTCACTAAGAAAAAACACCTTCTCTACTTTCCATGCGGCTTCTCCTTGTCAATTGTAAAATTAGTATCACTACTAGCCATTTTTGGAAGGCTTCTATGCAAAGAGAAATGGAAACTGGAGGAAAACAAAATCAAGGGTACCGCATGGAGTTTCCAATCTATTAATAGATTTGTCGTTGCTGTCAGCTACAGCTACAGCCTCCTCTGAAACCCTTCCAAATCCATGTACCTCCAATATAATTCATATCTAATTAATATAATTTATTTCTTTAGTTTCCTTTACTTGAGACTTTCCATTTATAATGGCCTTGATTGTAATATTGAACTAGTTTCCTCATCAAAACAAGTAGGCTTGGGGAAAAGTGGTAGCCATCTAATAGTATTCTTCACTAATTTTCTTCACACACACTACTAAGAATAAATATACTTGCCCAAATCTCAGCCATTTATTTATATGAATAAATGAATGCTTTTGACATTATCCACGGGGCCAAACTATTAGGGTGCATGGATTGTCAATAGATAGATAAGTACAAGACTTATATGTATGCTATCAATAATTTCTGTAAGTAAAAAGTTATGTTTTTCTCAAAATAGGAGTAAGTAGGTTTCCTTTCCATTGCTACATAAAATACATTACTCAAAGTGTAAACATTTAGTCTCTATAATTTTATCATACAATACTATAATCTGAGCCCCTCTCCCATCTTTTGATCCCACATTTATTAGTCTGGTGCAATTGGTCGAGCCCCAAAGTGGGTTCAGCTAAAAAAAAATTATTTTCACACAACTAAAGTTTCCAACTAATCCATTGAACCTATTATGCTAATTAGAATCAATTTTGACCACTAAACAATCCATTTAAAATTCATTTCACATCTTATCTGTGAACTATGATTTTATGCTAATAGGGCCTATCAACTGGCTTTAAAAATTGATCAAAACACCTAACCAGGCTCTAAAATTGAACATACTAATACTCTTTTCTATGCACTCCTACCCTATCAAATCTCATCTCATCAAAAAATCTAATTCAAAATATATTGATTGTCAAATTTTCCCTCTTAGAACTTCCTGCAAGCAAAGATGTCAAAAAACAATAAATCGCGTCTAGATTTGGCTCTAAACTCTGGACAAACTTACACTTGGAGAAACAAAAACTAGGGCATTTGTTCACTGTCATGACAAAAACATAATTTTTCAAGTAGGGCTCATGAAAAATAACAAGACGCATTTGGAAAATGGTCAAAGTGAGCTATTTTGATTTGCAGGATTGGAAATACTAGCAAAAAAGCAATTTTCTCAAATGGAATGGACTTGGGAAAGTGTGCAGATGAATTTGTCAAGATTCAAAAATTGGCACACTCAAAATATTTTTAGAGGAGAACATAGTGTTATAATTCATTCAATCTTACCTATCATTGATTTCAAGTTATGACATCCTAAACAAGGATACCAATCAATCTGCACTTTCTTGACACTAGTAAAAAGTTACAAATTGCATTTGGAATCACATTTGAAAACTGATCAAATAGATCATTCATAAGCTCAAAATTTAAAAATAGTAAATCTTTGACCATTAAAATGCAACAAAAAAGGAATTTTCTCATTTTGGTCAATTGGATCAAAGTTATAACAAGTCAAACAATGCTTCCTAGAATTCAGAATAATTCACATCAGCATGACATTGATAAATGACCAACTTTGAGGGATTTAAAACCTAGGCAAACGGATTTGAAATGACTCAAAATTTAAAACATAGGTTCTTGGTATAGACACTAAACACTCCCAGATTAGAGATTCATGAAACATTATAGGGTGCAATATATTTAGATGCAAACACAACCTCCCCTTGTTTGACGCCAGCAAAAATGCAGATTTGGACATTGCTCATAATGAGACTTCACAGAATGGCTCAGAATGGAAATTAATCTTTATGGAACATATAGGCATACTAAATGAAAGGTTTTAAAAACATTAAACACCTCTTAGGCTTCAAATGGATAGTCAGGTACATGTGCATCAAAAAATGTTTATAGGGCTTGATTTTTCAATGGTACTCAAAATCGGGGCTTCAATTTTGAGTCCCAACAAGATGAATGCTTGAAGAGTGAACAAGCTATTAGAACCACAAAGTATGAAGGCCAAGAAAAATTGAGGACTAAATAGAAATATGTAATCTATAAGAGAAGTTCTAAGTTATATCATATCAAAGCTCTACTATTGCTCTCTAATAATTGTATTAGTCTAGGGTAAATCCTTTAGATTAAGGTTGACCTAACAGTCATTTGTAAATCATTTAATCGAGTGGCATTCCAAGTGAACTGCATAAAGTCCTCTAACAAGGCTCACTTCTAATAAGGTGATTGAAATCCCTTGAGTAGGTCACATTTAACAAGGTGTTTGTAACCTCTAATAAGGTTGGCCTTTCACAGGGCATCACTTCATAAGAGTGAAAAGGAGTAGGATGTTACTAGTTCTTTTTCCCAAATTGGGTTTCCACATAAACAATTGTGTCAAGTGTGTTGATGAATTTGTTATGTTTCATGCTTTACATTTTTGTAAGTTGATTTGACAGTAACCTACAAGTTTTTAGTGATTGCATAATCTTATGGATGCATCTATGAGTATGAATATTTTATGAGTTTACTGAGTTGTGAAAAGTTTTAGTTATACATCTGGACCTTGGATAATTGATTCACCATCCCCCCCTATCAATAATTATAAAGTATTCCAATAGTATCTTCAATAGGTATGCTCTTCTACTTGACCAAATATTCATAGTAATATTTTCCTCTTGTGCTTTTACCAACTCTATAATCTAGTATCTATTCAACTTCTTCAATTTGTTTCTTAGTATAATCATCTAATAAAACAACTATTGGATATAATTGATTAATCATGTGTTGTCTTTGATGTTACACAAATTTCATAATCATTATCATTCAGTATATGCCAAGCTCACTCAAGTAGTGAAGATAGTTATCAGTGTCTACCAAGTGTTCCTATGTTTGCCTAGTTTAGAAGGTAGTGTCTACCAAGTTCACTCGGGTGTTGAAAGAAAAGTTGCAAGAAGCGAGTGTTAACCAGGCTCACTCAGGTAATGAAGGAAAGTTGGATGGAACCAGTGCTAACTAAGCTCACTCAGTTTCCAAAGGATTTTGATAAGTTTGAAGTGTTAACTGAACTTCTATTGGTTAACGAAGGAAATCATTTTAGAGTTAGTTTCTACCAAGTAGGGTTGGCTAACAAAGGATTTTATTATTTTTTTGTATTGAGCTTAATTGATTTATCTATTGATTTCAGTTGACTAAGGTGATGAATATTGATTATTCTAAGTTGTATTTTAGTCAACTTAACAAAGTTGAAGATATAAGTATAAGGTCAAGTTGTGATTTCAAAGTGTGCAAGTGTGAAAAGTGTGCAAGAGAATGTGTGAATTATGGTGATGTGATTGAAGGTATATTAATGAGTAGAGGAAGTGAATTGGAAGTATAAGTAGAATATTCATGTGGTGCATGAAATTCATATTTGATCAAGAAGGATCAAGTACAAGCCAGAACAGAGATCTAAAATCAGCAAATTGGTTGTAGTCAAATCAGGTCATCTCATTATTACTCTCTAACCATTATATAGTAATCTAAATCTCTTAACAGAGTTGGCTTAATAGCTATCTACAAATCTTCTAACAAGGTGACAATTCCATTGAATTTTTCTCAAGACCTCTAACTAGGCCACTTCTAAGAGGGTGATCAAATTCTATAATAGGGTCACACCTAACAGTGTGTTTTGTAACCTTTAACAGGGTTGGCTCCTAATAAGGCTCACTTCAAAAGAGTGAAAATAAGTAACTAGTTACTATTGGTGGTTTTTTCCAAATTGGCTTTCCACATTAAATCCTGGTGTCAAATGTGTTCAAGATATTTTCTTTATATGTATACAACTAAGTTAAATTAATGGTAATTATAGATAACATCTAAAGGTTTATATGTTAATCATTTATCGAGCTAATCTAGTTATTATCGAGTTACAACATTTTGTGTGTTTACTGAGCTTTAGCAGTATTCAATTATCTATATGCATTTTGTACTGACATCTAAGGGATTTGGGATTTAGTTTTGTAGTAACTAATTCACCCCTCCCCTCTCAGTTACTGCTCTTATATTTTCAACAATTGGTATTAGAGCTTTCGGTGCTTGCAGAGAAGGTTTCAAGGACCTAAGCTAAAGATTGGGATGTCTTACAAAAGAGAGATTCCCAAGCTGAATAGAGACAATTTTGCACATGTAAAGGACTTATGAGATTACATCTAGCTACCATCAATGATTCGGGTTGCAACTATCTTGATGCTAAATATAAGACTCCCACTGGAACATTATCAGTTGAAGACATTACTGAAAATAAGAATCATAATATCATGATGATTGATATTGCATCTGCTCTTAGTTATGCTCAATTTGATGAGGTAAAAGATTGCAAAACCAATTTTGAAATGTGGAACAAACTTAAAGATATCTATGGAGGAGATGACAATGTAAGAAAAGCCAGAGAAGAAAGCCTTAGAGGACAATTTGATCAAATGAGAATGAGAGAAGATGAAAACATTGAAAAATATATGGAAAGAATCAAGGCTAGTGTAAGTGCAATCAAAGCATCTAGAGCAAGCATCTAGCAGGAAATTGTTTTATGTAAAGTGCTCAAAAAATTTCTTCCTATTTATACAATTAGAGTATCCACTATTCAAGAAATGAGATGTGATTCAACTAATAAGATAGGGTCAGATGCTCTAGTTGGAAAATTAACAGCTTTTGAGTTAGACAATTATGATAACCATGTTCCTGCTTCAAGGAATATTGAATCTGCATTTAAAGCTAAGCTTTCACTCAAAGAAAGGGGTAAAAAGTAAAAATCAAATCAATTAGGAAGTGAAGAAGATGGATCATTAGAAGAAAGTGTGGACAATGATCTTGAATTTGTTGAAGCCCTGCTTGTAAGGAAGTATTCCAAACGAAGAGGAAAGTACAAGGGTAAAGTTCCTCTAATCTATTTTTCTTGTGAAGAAATTGGTCACATCACTACTAGGTGTCCAAAAAAAGAAAGCAAGGATGAGAAGGAAAGCAATAAGCATAAAGGCAAGAAGGACTCCAAGAACTACAAGAGTTTCAAGGACAAAGGTAAGAAATTTTGTTTCATAGCTAAAGATTTTGATAATAGTGAAGATGAAATGGTATATATAGTAGTAAAAAATGAATCTGATGATAAAGGAGATAAGATAACACTTATCTCTCATGTTAGCAAAAATGATATATGGATTATTGATAGTGGTTTCTCACATCATATGACTGGTGAAAAAATAAAATTTGAGCATAAGGAATTTTATTATGAAGGTAGTGTAAGATTTGGGAACAATGAACCTTGTAACATAAAAGGAAAAGGATGTATCGTGTTGACTAAAGAAATTGTATGTGAGAATACCTATTGGGTTGAAGGATTAAAGCATAATCTACTAAGTGTGGCACAGTTGAATGACATTGGATTCAAGGTAAATCCATAAATTGATAGGCCAAGCTACTAGATGGAAAAGGAAATTTGGTTGGTTCTAGCAAGCAAACAAAAGGTAATCTATTTTATCTTGACCTCAGTGATTGTTCATGTTTTATTGCTCAAGTAGAGGAAAGTTGGTTATGGAACAAAAGGCTATGTCATGTGAACTTTGATAATCTAGTTAAGATAAGAAAACATAAAAGAGTAAGAGGTATTTCTTGTTTGAAGAAGCCTGATATGGGTCTATGCAAGAATTATCAAATTGGTAAGATGTGAAAGACAAGCTTCAAGAGCAAAGACTATCAATCAGAATAAATCTTGGAAATTGTTCATACAAAGTTATGTGGACCTATTGGAATAGAAAGTTATAGTGGAGAAAAGTTTTCATTCTCTTTGTTGATGACTACTCTAGAATGATGACAGTAGTGTATCTAAAAGAAAAATTAGAAGCCTTTCAAATATTCAAATGGTATCTGGCAAGAGTAGAAAAAGAAAATGGAAAGAAGTTGAAATGCCTAAGATCAGATAGAGGTGATGAATTCATCTCCCATGAATTCAACAATTTTTACATTGAAAGAGGAATCAAAAGACAAGTATTAGCCCTTAGTATACCACAACGGAATGGTATAGCTGAAAGAAGAAATAGATCTATCATGGATTGTGCAAGAACCCTAATGATTGAAAAGAACATTGCTCTCAAATATTGGAAGGAAGCTATCAGCACTATAGTTCATACCTTGAATAGATTTCAGTTGAAGAAAGATTCAAACAAGACACCTTATCAGCTATGGTATGGCTACAAACCTAATGTAAGTTACTTGAAATTATTTGGCAGCAAATGTTACATACTAAAGGAATCTAGTAAAAGGAAAATTTTATGTAAAAGGTGATGAAGGCATATTTCTAGGATACTCCTACAAAAGTAAAGCATATAGATGTTTGAATTTATCTACTCATAAAATTATAGAAAGTGCACATGTCAGAATTGATGAATATGTAGAAAAATGTGAAGAAGAAAGTAGTTAGGAACCTGAAGACTACAAAAGATTCATTTACTATGAACTTAATACCATTCTAATCTATCTAAAAGAAAAGAATCTTCAACTCCCAAGTCCCCAAAAACTCCAATAGCTACCAAGTTGCAGATAGTGCAACTTGAGCCACAAGGACCTAAGTCACAATCAAAGGCTACCAAGCTAGTTCAAACTGAGCCTGATGGACCTGAGTCACAAATAGAAGGAACCGACCTTGAAACTTAAATTCAAAAAGAAGATGGTGGAACTCATTCAAAGACCAAGGAGCTTGTGTTAGCAAGATATGTCAGAAGACATCATGCACTTGATCAAATTATTGGAGACAAATAAGATGGAAAAATGACAAGAATCAAATTAAAATGTACATGTTTACTTGCTAAATTTGAACCTAGAAGTGTTAAATATGTTCTAGAAAATGAAAGTTGGATTGAGTCAATGAATGAAGAAATGGAACAGATAGAAAAGAACAAAATTTGGACTCTTGTTCCTAGACCCAACAATAAAAATGCAATTGGTACAAAGAAGATGGGAAGATATCAAGAAACAAAGCAAGACTAGTATGGAAAGGTTACTCTCAAGAAGAAGGTATTGACTATGGTGAGACTTTTGCTCCTGTAGAAAGACTTGAAGGTGTTAGAACTTCACTAGCATATGTAGCACATAGAGGATTTAAAGTATATCAAATGGATGTTAAATCTACATTCTTAAATGGATTTATTGATGAGGAAGTCTACATTGAACAACTAGAAGGTTTTTTAGATCCTAGAAAATGAGACATGGTTTGTAAACTACACAAATCATTATATGGTCTTAAGCAAGATCCCAGAGCTTGGTATGAAAGACTCCATAATTATTTGGTACAAATTGGTTTTCAAAGGACTAATGATAATAGTAGTATGTATATCAAGGAAGGAATAGACAAGAAGGTTGTGCTAGCAAAAATATTTGTTGATGACACTCTATTTATAGGAAATGATGATCTATGCAAAGCATTCTTAGATGAAATGAGCAAGGAATTTGAGATGTCCATGATTGGTGAAATAAAATTCTTTGTTGGATTGAAAATATAGCAAAACAAGAATGGTATCTACATCACTCAATCTAAGTATATCAAAGAGATACTAAAGAAATTTGGAATGGAAGATTCAAGACTAGTTGGAACACCTATGTCTACTAGACATAAGACCACTTATAAATCAATGATTGGAAAATTAAAGTATGTTGTACACACAAGGTCTGATATTTCTCTAGCAGTTGGAATAGTGCCAAAATTCTTAGCAAATCCCAAGGAAAATCACATGATGGCAATCAAGAGAATTATAAGGTATCTGAAAAGTACTGAAGACTATAGTTTTTGGTACAAACTTGGAGGCAATTTAGACTTGAAAGTATTTATTGATGATGATTGGGTAGGAAGTCTTGATGACAGAAAGAGCACTAGTGGTGGAGCATTCTTTCTTGGTAAAAGACTAGTATCTTAGACAAGCAAGAAGCAAAATTGTACATCTTAATCCACAACAAAGGTAGAATATGTAGCAGCAACAGTCAATTGTTCTAACATTGTTTGGTTCAAACAACTATTGGAAGGAATAGAGGTAGAAATCAAAGATCTATTTGTCCTATACTATGACAACACCAATGCAATCAACATATCAAATAACCTAGTAATTCATTCCAAAACAAAGAACATTACTATAGAATATCACTTCTTAAGAGAGTTGGTGCAAGATAAAGAAGTTAGATTAGAATATGTGAATACAAAGGAACATATTGCAGACATATTCACCAATCCATTACCCAAGGATGCATTTCTATATCTAAGATGTAAGCTAGGGGTTATTTTCCTATCTTAAATTCACTAAAATTAAGTTTAGTGAATGCATCAACCAAAACCTGTTGAAGATCAATCAGTTGATGCAGAATTGGCAAGGGCATAGTGCAGATAAATCGGTACTTAAGGTACATTGGTATTTATAGAGTTATTGTCTTTGGCATGTGTTGTCAAAGAGGGAGAAGTTTACTTTCATATCTCTAAGAAATTTTTGGAACTAGAATAAAGTCAAAAATTAAAGAGGGAGAAGTTTTCTAAAGATGAAAGAGAGGATATTCTAAACTTGGTAATAGCAGTTGTAGATAGAATTTAGTGAAAGGAAGAGCTCATACTGACAAAAAGATTTTTCATAACTAAATTTTTATTGTGCTATGACATGTTCTATTGCCATCAATGCCAAAGAGGGAGATTGTTGGATATAATTGATTAATTATGTGTTTTCTTTGATGTTACAAAATTGCCATAATCATTATCAGTTAGTATATGCTGAGCTCACTTGGGCAATAAAGATAGTTCTCAGTGTCTACCGAGTGTTCCTATGTTTTTCTTGTTCATAAGGTAGTGTCTACCAAGTTCACTTGAATGTCGAAGGAAAAGTTGCAAAAATCAAGTGTTAACTGAGCTCACTTGGGTAATGAAGGAAAGTTGGATGGAACTAGTGCTAACCAAGCTCACTCGGTTGCCAAAGAATTTTCTAAGTTTGTAGTGTTAGCCAAGCTTCTGTTGGTTAATGAATAAAATCATTTTAGAGTTAGTTTTGACCAAGCAGAGTCAACTAACAAAGGATTTTCTTATTTTGTTGTATTAAGCTTGATTGATTTATCTATTGATTCCAACTGACTAAGGTGATGAATATTGATTATTCTAAGTTGTAGTTGAGCTAACTTGACAAAGTGGAAGATATAATTATAAGGTCAAGTTGTGATTTCAAAGTGTACAAGTGTGAAAAGTGTGCAAGAGAATGTACAAATTATGGTGATGTGATTGAAGATCTATTAATGAGTAGAGGAAGCAAATTGGAAAGATAAGCAGAATATCCTTGTGGTGTAGCAAAGTCATACTCAATCAAGAAGGATCAAATACAAGTCAAAAAAAATATTTGAAATCAACAAATTTCTTGTAGTTAAATCGGGTCATCTCATTGTTGCTCTCTAACCATTGTAGTAGTGATCTAAATCTCTTAATAGAGTTGGCTTAATAGCTATGTACAATTCATCTAACATGGTGAGAATTCTATTGAATTATTCTCAAGACCTCTAACTAGGCCACTCCTAATAGGGTCACACCTAACAATGTGTTTTTTAACCTTTAACAGGGTTGGCTCCTAACAGGACTCACTTCAAAAGAGTGAAAATCAATAACTAGTTACTATTGGTGGCTTTTCCCAAATTGGGTTTCCATGTTAAATCGTGGTGTCAAATGGGTTCAAGCTATTTTCTTTATGTGTATGCAACTAAGTTAAAGTAATGATAATCACACATAACATCTAAAGGTTTATATGTTAATTCTTTATCAAGCTAATCCAGTTATTATCGAGTTACAACATTCTGTGTGTTTGTCGAGCTTCAGCAGTATTCGGTTATCTATTTGCATTTTGTGCTAACATCTAAGAGATCTAAAATTTATTTTTGTAGTAACTGATTCACCCCTCCCCTCTCAGTTACTCCTCTTATATTTCCAAGAACAACTTCATCATTTGATTCATGATACCTATATAAATCAAAAACATTGAAGATAGGAGATATATCCATGTCATTAGGTAACTCAACTTCATAAGCATTACCACTATATAAAAAAAAATCAAATTAGAAGATCCAAACTTCTTCATTTTCAGCTTACTATATGTTCCAATTGGAAATTTTCTCTTCAAATCAACCATCACCAACTTCAAAAGCATGATGTCTCCTAGACTTATTAGCATTCTCCTTATAATTTTGATTACTTTGTTCCAACTTCAACTTCACTTCCTCATGCAAAGACTTCATAAAACTAGAAAATTCTTCCCCTTTAGCACTTCTCTTCTCTTCACTAGAAACATCCCTCAAATCTGATACTCCTCTAGGTTGCATTCTAGTAGCAACCTCAAAAGGTGTTTTTTATATCCTATTCATAGAATTATTATATGCAAACTCAACTTGTGCCAATACCATATCCCAATTACTTAGCTTATCTCCAACTAAACATCTCAACAAATTATTGAAGTTTTTTATGACAACCTCTATCTATCCATCTATTTGTGGATGGAATGTAGTTCTAAATCTCAACCTAGTATCCATCTTCTTCCACAAATTTCTTAGAAAATAACCAACAAACTTACCGTCTCTATTAGAAATAATATTTTTGGTTAATCCATGTAATCTAATAATCTCTTTGAAAATAATGTCAGCAATATGCACATCATCTTATGTCTCCTTACATGATATGAAACATTCCATCTTAAAAAATCTATCCACAACAACAAATATGGAATCATACCCTCTTGATGTCTTAGGTAATCCAAGAACAAAATCCATACTGATATCACTCTAAGGTTTCTCAAAAATAGAAATTGGTGTATACAATCCAATATTTTGACTTACTACTTTTGCAACTTGACAAATCCCACAACTACTTACAAAATTTTGAATATCTTTATACATTTTTGGCCAATAATAGTTATCCTTCAGCAAACTCAATGTCTTATCAATTCCAAAATGTCCAACCAAACTACCAGGAGACTTTTCTTTAATCAAATTAACTTGCATAGTGCTTCTTGGTTTACACAACTAAATTCATTTGAAAAACATACCTTCTTGAATAAACTACTCATCAAACTTACTCATTTGACTTGATAGATTTGGTTCTTGGCACTCTCTCCATGCCTTAGAAAAATTAGGGTCAGTTTCATACAATTCCTTCATTTCATCAAAACCAAGAACTTAAACCTTCATCTTGGTTGACCAAGAACATATTATTCTTAATCCATCAGCAACTTAGTTAGTAACTGCACTCTCATGTTTGATCATAAATGTGAAACTCTGCAAGTACTCAACCACTTCATATGTATCTGATTCAACATATATTGACTTCCCAAATATTGTAAATCTTTATGATCAGTACACAACACAAACTCCTTAGGAATAAAATAATGTCTCCACTTCTTTAATGCTTGAAAAATAGCATAAAACTCTTGATCATACATTAAATACTTCCTTTTAGTATCATTCAACTTCTTACTAAAGATAGTAATAGGCTTATCTTCTTGACTCTATACAACTCCTATTGGACTACCACTTACATAACATTTAACTTGAAATACCTTATTGAAATCAAGCAAAGCTAATATAGGTAGCTCAACAAACTTTTTTTTCAAAGTCTCAAAACTCTTATCAACTCCATGTGTCCACTTAAAATCATTTTCATCTCCTCTCATTATCTTAGTCATAGCATTACAAATAGAATTGATTCTTTATAAACTTTCTATAGAAACTAGCC
This sequence comes from Cupressus sempervirens, assembly GCA_028749045.1. Classification (NCBI taxonomy): domain Eukaryota; kingdom Viridiplantae; phylum Streptophyta; class Pinopsida; order Cupressales; family Cupressaceae; genus Cupressus; species Cupressus sempervirens. The sequence continues at coordinate 19,250,413 of CM053786.1, forward strand.
AAACCATGAAATCATCTTACCTCACCCACATTCTCAAGCATAGGTCATTCTAAAATTTATTTAACCTTCTCATTATCCATTCTCAAACCATCACCTAAAATCACAAATCCCAAATACACAATTTTGTCTTACATAAAGGAACACTTCTTCAAATCAATTAGCAGCTTCTCCTCTTTCAATCTCTACAATTCTTGTCTAACATGCTCAAAATGTTCTTCCTTAGTCTTACTAAATATAAGAATATCATCCAAACGAAAAATCACAAACTTACCCAAAAATCTTTTGATAACTTCATTCATCAACCTCATGAAAGTACTAGGTGTGTTAGTCAAACCAAAAGGCATAACCAAACATTCATACAAACCATTTTTTATCTTAAAAGTAGTTTTCCATTCATCACCTTCTCTGATTCTAATTTGATGATAACCACTCTTCAAATATTCAATATTTGTAAAAAAAAATCTCCACTCAAACAATCCATTATGTTATCCATCTCTCGCAAAAAAAAACCTATATTTCATAATGATCTTGTTTATAGCTATAGAGTCAATACACATTCTCCATTCTTCTTAGGTTCCAATATCATAGGTACAATACATGGACTCAAAATTTCTCTAATCAAACCTTTCTACAATAACTCTTGCACTTGTCTCTTAAGTTCTTCAATTTTTTGTAGATGTCAATTTATATGGTGTTTTATTTGGTAAACTAGCTCCAAGAATCAGATCTATACAATGACTTATACTTCTTACTGGTAGTAAACCATTAGATATATCTTCTACAATAATCTCCTTGTATTCATAAAGTAAACTTTCAATTGCTATTGGTACTCAGTTAATACTATCATCTTTTGCTATAACGCAGTTACTACTATCCTCTAACACTCAGTCATTACTATCTGCCACTCGATCATCATTAATTTTTGTCACTCGATTATTACTAGCATAACTCAATCTTCTAGGAATTATGGAAAAACAAATTTGGTCCTTCTTCATTTCCTTTTCAAACTATTGACAATGTAGATTCTTACAATAGTACAATTAACCTCATCTAGACTTTCAATCAAAGGCAACAATACTTGCTTTCTTCCATCCAGCCAAAGAGTATATCGATTCAATATTCCATCATGGATAACATATCTATCATATTTCCAAGGTCTACCCCTATAGAATATGACAATAATCCATAGGCATAATATCACACAAAACTTCATCAAAGAAATTTCCAATCTTGAACTTCATAACACATTGTTCACTTACCAATAGCATATACTCATCCTTAATCTAGGAAACATGATAGGGTTTGGGGTGTCTCAACCTCTACAACTATAACTTTGTAACCAGCTCCTCTGATGCCAAATTTGTTGAATTCCCTTTATCAATAATCAGTTTCTAACATTTTATAGCCATCATACATCTGGTCTTGAAAATACTTTTCCTTGGGATAGGTTCCTCATCAATTCCCTTATTACAAAAATTTCTTCTCACCATCAAATTTTCTCCAGCCTCAAGTCCACTTAGTGAACCCTCAAGGTTTCCTTGAATCATAACATTTTTTTAACCTTATACATTCTCACAAAATTATCTACACTCAAAGGATATATGCCCTTCTTTTCCATATATGAAACAATTACCACAAAAACCACCTCTAGAATAATAATTACCTTTTCCTTGGTAAGAACTAGTACCTTCTTGATAATAATTAACACCTTTCCATTTAGTCTTGCCTTTGTTATCATTTTTCCACTTAGATTTTCCCTTATCTTGCACAGAATTGTTAAGTCTTCCACCTTCACCATAAGATCCACCTATGCCTCTCTAGAATCTACAACCTCTACCTCTTTATCTTTGTTCATACTTCTTTGTCAAGATATCCTTAGCCTTCAAGGCATATTGGTATGCTTCCTTCACACTTTCCAATTTCACAAAACTTATCTCATCTTGAATTCTAGATCTCAATCCATTCAGATACCTCTCAACTTTCTCAACCTCATCATTTACATGTCCTGATCTTATGTCCAATATATATAATTCCTTAGTATACTCCTTCATATTCATGTCCTTTTTGTCTCAAATTTTGCATCTTTCTCAACAAGCTAACTTGGTAATCAGTAAGAAGGAACTTCTTCTTCACCTTGTTCAGTATTTTCAGCCAAGTCCTCATCTTTTTTTTCCTCTTCTTTTTCTATCAGCCTACAAATGCTCCCACCAATCTTTCAACCTAGTGACTACAATATTCACCTTCCTATTATCTGGAGTTTTTTCAAACTTAAAGAATTTCTCCATATTAGAGGTCCAATCCAACACAACATTGATGTCCAATTTTCTATTATAAGGAACAACTTCTATAGTAGGCTTTGAATGTGCCCTAGACAACACTCTCAATAATATTTCCTCATCCTGATCTTCCTCAGGTTCTAGATTAGGATTTGGTGTTATTACTTCATCATCACTCACATGATCAAGATGTGCTCCTCTCCTCTTAGATGTCTCCACAACATCTAATTTGGTTGTAATTTGTCTCAACATATCCAAATTATAGTGTCAATATTTCCTCTTCCTAAAACAATCTTTATAAATAAAGTCCTATAAGATTGTAACCTCTATAAGTTATAGGTCAAGTCCATAGATCTACCATCCCATAACCAAATCCAACTTAGGGTTCTACATGATTCGACCTCCACAAGGACAATCCTAGCCCTAATACCACCTGATGGAAGTAGGAATCTAAATAGCTAGGGCCAGAGGCACACCCAACTATCCAAACACCTTGCTGAGTAAGCACAATAGAAGAAAAAACATAGAAAACAACACCAAGGAGAGAAGGAACATAAGAACTTTATTGATTCATCCAATTATTGACATACATGCCCAACTATAAGGCCTTCTAGGTTAAAACTAGATACAGATATAACTTCAAGATCCATAATCTAGCCTCAAATTCTCTATTCTAGAACATCTTCCCTAAACACTCTTATGTCCCCCTAACCTAAACCAAATACCCCTACTCATACTTCCCAATATGTATTACAGAATATTCTAGATCATTACATAGTAGAAAGTTTAACATCAAAATAGTCTACACTCTTCCCAAGACAAGATCCTACCATTAAATTCACAATCCAAATTAAATACTAACTTGGTCAAAGGAGGAACTGGGCATTAGCAAAATTTTAGCCTTACTCGGCACATAAAGGAACACTCAATCAACATTGGAAAACTCAGCCAATGCTTGACAGCTCAACTAATATTGGAACTCGATCAACACTAGAGCTTGGTAGTACTTTCAAAATAAACCAAAAAAGCTAGATAGCAAGGCAACCCAGGATGCTTCTGCATCAATGACCCTACAAGCCCTTCTGGCTCAGTTTGGACCCATATTTGGTTTTTTACCATATCTTGCTCATTTTCACTCCATTTTTGGCAAATGAGATATCTCTATAAAATTGGTTTTGACCCCATCATATTGGTTTAGAATTTTTCTTTTTTGATGGTTTTTTTGCTATCAAAGTCAAAAGTTCTTTTTTGCACTCTAGGAGACATATCTTGAGAATTTGATCTCTAATTTGAGAATTCTTTATATAATTGTAAAGGTCTTTCTAAGCTCTTTCTAGTGATGCTAGTTGTTTTTTCTAGATTATTCTCTAAGCACATACTATTTACTTTTTTACTTTTTTGCATTATGGTAGATATAGGATCTTGGTTGTTTTAGGTCCAAGGATTGATTTTTTTTCTTTATATAATTTATTATGGCATGTACTATATATTGTATTAGCCTTATGTCTCTTTTGGTCTTTGTAGACATCAGTTATATGCAATCTTGCAAACACACTGAGATAAGTGCCATATTCCTTGTATATTTTTGTTTCATTTTTTTGCCTTGATTTGCCTTCTAATTCAAGTAGTGTCATATGAGGACACTCATGCAAATTATTGTATTCTTGGGATTCACCATATCTTGTATCTTATTATACACATGCACTACCATGATTAAAGTGTCATGGGGGTTGATCTTTGCCTTTTCTTGATCTACTTTTGTTCAGTGAGTGCTCTTTTAGTGTCATTGGCCTCATGACGTGTCTGCGATTGATCACCTCAATACATACATAAGTATTCTTTTGTGCATCTTGAATATAGTTCCTTGATATATAGTACTTTTGGCACTTTTCCAATTGTTTTTCACCTCACCCTTGTCTATACTAGAAGTGGGGTTCTCATGTTAGCTCTTATTGTTAATGTTTGATAGCTTTAGTTGGATAAACTCATGAGACTAAACTAGACTTGTGTGTGTGTGTGTGTGTGTGATATATCTATGTATGAGATCTATATGTGTGTGATATATATAGTTAGATAAGATATTATTATTTTATTGAATAGTAATGTCCCATGAAGGGACATGTCTCTTCATATCCTTTGCTCTTATAAATTGGAGGTTGCTTCCATTTAGGACACACATACTAGACATTATGGTAGTCTTAATAAATTTATAATAGATCTAGAATTCAACATGTTATCAGAGCTAGATTGCAAATGAATATATTATATAGGAATTTTAATACAAATCTTACACCAAAGATGCATCTTAGAAAAGCATATATCTAAAATAATAAAAGGGAGTTTTTTTTTTTGGACACTATATACTCTGTAGAACTTATAACCACAGAGGAAAAGAATATATACACTGCAACTAAGGTTCATTTAATTAATTCAAATAAGTGTTAAAGTTTGTTCAATTATTCCTTCCAAGTGAAACCACAATATACATATTGAAGGGAATTATATGACTACAACGATATGAGTGTCATGTATCAAAGATAGTAATTTGTGATGGCTAGAAGGAACATAGTAGATTCACATCAATTGCAATAAGTATATGGATTTTGTAGTAACTTTGAATATCATCCTATGTAAATCATATCAGTTCTTAGCATTATATAAAAATCACAAAATTTTCAAGAGGAAAAGAATGAGTATCGGGAGTTGGAGAATCAGATGATTAAGACTTACCATGGACACCCATGTCATAAAATTGGAGAGGATAGTTGAGATGTATATAATCCTATTCAAATGTGTATTAAGAGATTGACCCATTCTAACAACCACCAAGCAAGGGGAATATAAATCAAAATTGTGGGCAATACAAGGAAATATATAAGGTTGGAGAATTATTGATTTCCACCATCATATCCTATGAAATATCTAAAGAGAACTCCTTATTTGACTTCCACATTGGTGACCATCATTAAGAAGTGACACTCCAAAGGATGCAGAATTAGCATTTATTCTCATCAAGCCACACCTAGAAGCTAGTAGAGGACTATAACATATCGAGGACCTAGAGAGGTATTGATAAATCACAAGAAAAAGTGGTTTATGTACTAGTAATGAAGACTTTGACATACACATCATCTGTGTAGTGCCTCTCCCATTTGACTTTTTTAAGTCGTCCTGATGGATGCAACCTTGCTGATCTTTTGTTGTGATGGATCATGATTGTGACCCTGAGTGGTCTACACCATCGAGGTGTTTGGATTTATATTTTTGTATCAGTTGCCTTATTTATGCTTTTGACTGATCTTTGAGATTATGATGTGGTTTTTGGTTCACTGAGGTTTGTGCCAGTGGTTACCAAGATCGATGTGGTATCATGAGGTTGTTTCGTGATTACCCTGAGATGTCTATAGAGATTGCACTGTGTACTATTACCATGCTACACTGGACTGGGTTCCTATAGCGATAGTTAGTCATGTTTATGACTATTTTTTCTTATGTGTTTTAAATGCCTTTTTAATGCAAAGTAATCAATCATTATTAAATGCTTAAGTAATTAGAATGGATTGTTCTTGTTGAATTATTTGGTTATGTGCTGCGGACATTTACCTTGTTTTATTTTGATCTAAGAGATATCTGTTATCATGTTATGTTTACATTTGAGATGACCTGAGGGTCAAATGTTACTCTTTGATTTCAGTATCATAGATATTAGACTACTATTCTGTTCAGTTAATCATATTGCATGATGATGCCATTTTGAGATGACAGTGTGTTTTATGATGATATCTGGTTATATAGTTATCTGGTATTTGGACATACCTCTAATTTCGCTATATGATGGATTTGATGCTATGGTTATTTACTTCATTCCTACGTTATTATGCTTTATGCGAATGTGAGTGATGTAAATAGATTATTTTAATATAATTAAATAAATGGTTAAATTAGGTGATTTAATGCATTTATTGCTTCGGCTATGTTATTATATGCAATTGCACTTGATTGTGTTGTTTAGTGTGCAGGATGTATATCCCTAGCAGTGGCACATGGAGTTAGTGATTCAGCCGTTCATATTTTACCAATGTCATCCTTGTATGGTCGATGTATCCTTAATTAAATGTTTAATTTAAACCTTTCGGTGATTATTAAATCCAAACTCATTTGCATTATGTGATTAGACCAGTAAGCGTGTCTGTGCATTTAGAGTTTCGCTTTGTCGCGAAAGTTGTTTAGGAGATTTATGTGTTTTTGGGTTTTCGGGCTTTTTAATTGATTTATTTTAATTTATGGCAGCTTTGCCATACATGAATTCCTATTTATAGGAATAGCCTATTTTCATTTGGGTCGATTCGGGGTTTAGCTGGATTGGCTGGTTATTTTCCCTAATCGATTATTCACCCGAAAAGTGAATAAGTATCCAAAGAGGAATTTAATTCCTCACTTCTCACTTTCAAATTGGAAAGTTGGAGAGTAAAACCCAAAATCCTCTTCATGAGGATTTATTGTCTTGTTCATTGTGGGAGCTACGGGCGTGGGATCATTGCGAGGTTGGGCTCGTTGGATCCAGCTCGGGGAAACCTTGGATTGCCGCAATTTTCAGCTACTTCTGTGGGATATTTATTTTATGGTTCAGATTCCCATTTTGCCCTTTTGGCTATGAGGTAGGGCTTTCCCGTTTTATTGTTTTTGCTCTGTTTCTACTTCTATTTTTGGTAGTCGTTTGTTTGGAGGCTGAGAACTAGTGTTCCCCTCCATTTCTGTATGCTAGTTCTACCCGGTTGGGCGGGTATGAACATTTCTCTATTTTTTGAGATGAAGGTTTGGGATTTTACGCCGTTATGCTGGCCATTTTTGCATGCGGTGTCCAATTTCATTTATTTTTGGATTTTTGGAGTTTTTGAACCCAAAGGCCAAATGGGTTTTAATTTTGAAGTTTTCCAATTTTTGGGGTTTTTACCTCATTTTGCGTGTCACCTTGTTTTCTCGAGTTTTCTTGGTACAATGTGGGTCGTGGACCTTGATGACCCATTTGGATATCAATCAAACCACTTGTGCACTATTATGTTGCATTGGGATGCGTGTTGCATCCGTACTCCTAACGTTGTGTTCGGTTGAGTGATTTTACACCTGTTTTGGTTTTTGTTGGACCTTTTCTTTTGTTTCATGAACGCTAGGATTCGTGTAGAATCCATACTCTCGGATTGAGGCCAGTTGAGTAATTTCATGACTTTTGGTCTTGTTACATCATTGGGATTCGTGTAGAATCCATACTCTCGAATTGAGGCTGGTTGAGTGATTTAATGATGTATGGTTTTATTGGCTTTGGGATTCGTGTAGAATCCGTCCTTCCCGTGTTACTTTTAGTTGTTTGTTTTCTTTGCATTATGTTCTCATTCCTATCCTTGTGTTATGATCTTCGTGAGGGTGGTGCTCCACACATGAGTACGTACGCGTACATTTGTTGGGTGACTTGCGAGGCCCAATCTTCCATGAATTTTTTGGAAGTTATGATCATTGGGGTTGGGATGGGAGTATGCATGCCCACGGGCACTTGTCGTAGGATGAGCATGGGTAGGGTAGGGTAGCATATGGAGGGGGCTTCTATCTTGTAACCTGGTGACTACTTCCCGGTTGGCAGAGGAAGTTTTATATAAGTGATAATTAAATTAAAACTTTGGGTGGTAATAAATACAAGATAATTAAAATGTGTGGGTTGTGCGCCTTCCGTTGTGAAGAGTAGCTGCCCTAGGTTGTGCGCCTTCTGTTGAGAAGAGTAGCTTCCTATACTAGCTTGGGCTTGTCAATGCCAAGCAACTCTCCATGATGTCAGTCCCTACATAGCAGCCTTTTGAGTGTCTGACCACAACTTGTACTACTTGCATTGTCTTAGGTTCTTGGTTCAGCCATCATACTGTCTGGCGTGAGTGTTAGCCTTAGATGTTGTGCTTTATGTGTGTTTGTGGTTGGATCATTATCTCCATCAGCACGGCGGGTGTGGACCTACGGGTGCCACGTGGTTGGGAGGCGTAGCTACCTTCACTACTGCTAGGGATTGGTGTACAGAGACAATCTTTTGTCCTAGTGCGACCGTTGCTGGATGTCTTCACTTGGTACTTCGGGTTTCAGAGTATGCTTTCTTGTGATTTATGCTTTCATTGAGATGGTTGTATATCATGTTTAGATGATGTTATTTTATTTGGCGCATTCCCTTATTATGACGTTTAGCATATGATTAGATGCTGTGAATTATTGTATTAAGCATATCTGTTGCTTATTGTTGTTTAGCATGTGATAGGTGATGTTATCTACTGTAGGATTATCTTATGCTTTACTACTAGCATGTTAGATTTCCTTATGCTTATATTGTTGCATGTTTTTAGTAGTGACATCCCTATTACGACAGTACCGACGATTTGGTCGGTGGCTTGGGATGTTATGCGCGGGGGATGGCTAGGACCCACGATGTTCTTATGATGCTATTGACGGTTGGGAGGAACCACGCACTTAGTTTTGGTTGTTTTGTTCCTGAGATGTATTTCTGTGCATTGCGATGTTGTTTTTGTTCTCTGTAATGCTTATTTTTTCAGTGTGTTCTTTTTTGTTGCTTTGCTACTATAGTTTAGATGGTTAGATGTTCTCCTTGCTGTGTTGTTCTTGCGCTCGAGTGTTCATTCCTCGAGCCTTTGTGGATCCAGTACTCCCCGGTGTGGAGGTTCTTTTGTTGGTTTTTCCCTGTTTTTGAGTTCTGGAAGTGTTTTTACTTTCTATGGGCGACATTTGTTCAGCATTATGCGGCACTGATAAAGTATCGCATGCCCATAGAAAGAATGTCGTACGACACTGGAAGAGTGTCGCACGGCTTTATGAGAAATGTTGTGTGATACTTTTCTAGTATCGCATGCCTTCTTGAGAAGTGTCGCACTCAGCAAGGGAGAAGTGTCGCCCTCCCTTAGTAAAAAGTGTCGCACGGTTTTTGTGAAAAACCTGCGCGTGCCATCAGCGAGCACTTTTCTTCGTGATCTGATCTTTTTGAGAGTTGATGTGGATACCCTTTTGGGCGTTCTTCAAGCCTATGTTGTTGCATTTTGATTTTAGGAGGTTTCCTTTGAAATTTAATTTTTGGGTTTGTGTTGTAGTCCTTCGGGGTTTAAAATATATCGTTTAAGTATAAGTTGACGTATATTTAATTCCTTATACTTAATTTAATTCCTTATTTTGAGATAGGTTTCAAACCTCTCAGAGATAAGTTATGGATTCTAGGAAATTTCAGGGCTTTAGAAATCCAGACTTAGCCAATTTTTAGGGCTTCAAGATTTCAGGCTTAGCCAAATTTCGAGATTCTGCATTTTACCCCAACTTGGTGTTTTGTTGATGAGTGGTCTTTTCTTGTGCCCTCATCTTGTTGTGGTGGTTTTTGGCTTTTTTTTGGGTGTGTCAGTTGGGTAGTGGCGTTCGAAGATTCGTTGGTTATCGAGATTGTGTTGAAGTCTTCCGTTGCGATCGTTGTGATCCCTGTATGATGTTGTCATGTGCATTCATACTTGTAAAAAAAAAATATATCTTGGCTTGATTTGAATCCTTGTTTCCAAGGATCTTCGGGCGGGGCATTACAATCTGATTATCAAAGGAAATTCATGAATGTATGGAGTCAAATCATAAAAAAGAAAATGTCAGGTTGAGCACCAATATTAAAATTGAACATCAACATGAGTACCCAACTTGATGATACAGTATATTGATTCAAATGCATGTACCACTGGAAATTCATATGTAAGAGAAGTTGCATTCATTGATGTTAGCAAGTAAGTCTCATGAACCATTATTAAACATAAAAAAAAGAGTATTTGTTAACATATGTCACTAGGCTTGTTTAGTGAATGGATCAAACATAGGAAAGAATTTTATATTAAAGGTGGCAATGAAGGGATTCAAATATCAAATTTAGGTATTGAGGTATTCTTTATTATTCATGGTCACTATATAAATATCCTTTTCTAAGCTTAAATAAATATTAAGTGGGATATATAATTGAGAATATATGTAGTAATGAGTTATATATGTGTATTTATATATGTATAAGTGTATTATAGACATTCATTAAAAATTATATTTAATATAATGTTAAAAATATTCAATATGAGAGTATGTAAGGTAAATATTAAGTATCATATGAGTCTCTCTCTTAATTACACATACTATAAGAGCTATTTGCCTTGATATTTTCCTCCAAGAATGTTTTTGCAGAAGAGAGAGAGAGAGAGAGAGAGAGAGAGAGAGAGAGAGAGATTGATATTAGATTTAGGGGGAGTCTGATACTTCTTCAAAGGCAACTTTAGATGTTGAGCTCTAAACCTTCTATGATCTTAGATATATTGATTCAAAGGGAGTAAACCACATTGAGATAAATTCTCCAATTATCAATAAATTGTAGCAATCAAGAGGATTCTGATTCATGAATATACCTTGTGACTATGTGATTTTAATGGGTTTTCCCCTTGTGTACATCATGAGGAAGTGACAAATTCAAAATGATGTCACTTCTATTTCTAGAAGTTATTGAAAGGTGATGATCTTACACTAACTTTATTTTCTATTATGACATCTTACAATGTATATGTAAATTATGATAGATTATACTTTGCATGGTGGATGTTTATATGGTAAACATTATGAGAACGCATGTGCACACACCTTATAAACATTTTTTTGAGTACATGGTGAATGTTTAAAAATTGATGTTCTAGAAAGCCATTGCACAAAGCACTTGGTGAATATCATGTGACTTGATGCTCTATAAGGACATTACTCAAAGAGTACATGGTGAATATCATAAATATTTTGGAGACCAATACTCATGTATCAGATGTGATATCAAATAGTATTTAGTAATTGGTGAATATCAGATGTTGATATTATAGGAGACCAACACTCATGATATCAAATGTGATATCAAAACGTTTTGAGTACTTAGTACATATCAAATGTCAATACACTAGGAGACCAATACTCATGATATCAAATGTGATATCAAAAAAATTTGAGTATTTGGTGAATATCTTATGTTGATATTTTGGGAGACCAATACTCTCGATATCACAATGGTGGATATCTTATAATCAAAGATATCCTTAAATTTTTCCATTCCTAATATTACCAATGGTATAATATTTTTCTTGTGTTTATCCTCCCTAGCTAAGAGGGAGTGTTAATATTTGATAGCTTTAGTTGGATAACTTCATGAGACTAAACATAACTTATATATATATATATATATATATATATATATATATATATATATATATATATATATATATATATATATATATATATATATGTATGTATATTTGTGGGCATAGTTAGATAAGATATTATTATTTTATTGAATAGACATTTCCCATGAAGGGACATGTTTCTTCATAGACTTTGCTTATATAAATTAGAGGTTGCTTCCATTTGGAACACACATACCAAACATTATGGTAGTAGTGTTAATATGTTTGTAGCAGATCTAGAATTCAATACTTATGCTTCTTTGGTTCAATGGAGTGAGCTATGTATTCAATGTTTGTTCCTATGTACTAGGTAGATGCAATGGTTGGGTACCTATGCAATTTGGTGATATGGTTCATTTACCATATAGACATTCTTCTTTTTATTCATATTTTAGATGCATTCTTCCATGTTCAATTGATCAACTCTTTAAGCTTTGGTATTTCATGTCACCTATATTTTCAAGTTCAGTTATTCTCCTTTGGGTGCCTCCTGATTCAAGTATGTCTTTTGAGAGCACTCATGTAGATTACAATCATCTCTACCTAGTTAGGTTCTATTTCAATGGAGGTTCTTCATATCAAAAATTAGTTTTAACAAATCTTTATAACTGAAGAAGTTGATGAAATCCAACTTCATTGTGCCCAATATTACCTGCATGCAAAATAAACAGCTAAAGAGAAATTGAAAGAGGAAAAGAAAAGCTTGGAAAATCTCAGCAGTGTGAGAGCAAAATTGTATTCCAAGTTATGAAAACAAAAAGTACAAAGGTTCAACCTTAAAGGTGAAAAAAACCCTAAAGGGAAAGAAAACTAGGTCTGCACATTATAATTAATATAAAATATTAATTATATGTACCTAAGAGAGCTTAAGTAACTAAAGTAATAAATAACTTAATTAACTAAATCAAGATGATATAATTAATAAGTGTAACAAAATAATTACCCTAATACCCCCCTTAAGTGAAGCTCAGGAGGAAGCTAACCTAGCAAAGCTATGAAAGCAGGAAAATAGGTCTCGACAACAAGGCCTGATCAATTACCCAAAATAAGGAAATCTATGTATACTGGAGACAAAGGAGAAAACCTAGTGGGAAAAACCCCTCTCCAAAAAGGGATAGAAAAAAAATGCTGAAAAAACATGAAGGAAAGAAGGCCTCAAGAAGACCCCCCAAGGACAACTTCCATAATCCCAAGCATAGACCGTAGTTGAAGATAGCGAGGTAATGCAAATCACTTGGTGAAGATGTTGGCAACCTGGGCATCTATGGGAATATAATCCAAAGAGAGAACCCCATTCTGGATCAGAAGATGGATGAAATGCATGTGAAGCTCAATGTGTTTAGTGTGTTGATGCTCCACCAAGTTGCGAGAAGTATGAATAGCACTCTGATTATTGCACCATAGAACAATGGGATGATCAGGAGGAAAACCAAACTCAATCATCAACTATCAAAGCCATAAAATCTCTTGACTAGCAAGCACTATGACTCGATACTTAGCCTCTGTAGATGAAAGTGTGTGAGCATGCTGCTTCTTGCATGACCATGTGATAGGACTAGAGCCAAGATAGAAAAAAAAGCCAGAAGTAGACTTCTGATCATCAACATCACTGGCCCAATCTAAGTCAATGTAGCCAACAATGTGAGGTGTCCCTGATGTGAAATGAATGCCATACATCAATGTGCCTTGAATGTATCTCAAAATACACTTGGAAGCTTGCCAATGACTCTCATGAGGCTCATGTGAAAATTAAGAGACAAGACCCACTGTGAAGGAGAGATCAGGATGAGTGTGTGTTAGGTACAACAAGCTACCAACCAACTACTAGTACAATGTGGGATCCACTGAAGGAAAAGTGCAAGAGGTAGACAAAGTAACACCCAACTAAAAAAGGTGTAGGAGCAAGCTTGCAATCAAACATGTCAAAGTGTAAGATCATGTCAAGAGCATACTTATGATGGTAAAGAAAGCTTCCAGTAAGGGACTGAACAATTTGGAGACCAAGAAAATGGTGTAGCAGACCAAGATTAGTCATCTCAAATTGTTCTATCAATGCTCTCTGAACATCCTTAATCATAGAGGATGAGCTACTTGTGAGAAGAAGATCATCAACATATAGCATAACGATCAAAACCTCAGCCTCAAGATGTTGAATGTAAACTATAGGATCAGAATGGTAGTGTGTGAAACCTATAGAAAGTAGAAAGGAATCCATATTCTCATACCAAGCCTGAGGGGCCTATTTGAGACCATAAAATGAGCATCAGAGTCTGTAAACCAAAGAGGAATCTTGCACAAATCCCTAAGTCTACTCCATGTAAATCTCTTCAGTAAGATCACCGTGTAAGAATGCACTCTTCACATCCATCTAAAAAATGGGCCATCCCTGTGAAGCTACGAGGGATAAGACAAGGCAAATAGAGTTCATCTTGGCAATAGGGCCAAATGTCTTAGTGTAATCAATACCCTCAACTTCTAAAAAACCCTTCGCAACAAGACATGCCTTGTACTTATCAATAGAACCATTAGTAGCAAATTTAGTACGATACAGCCATTTGCATCGCACTACCTTTCTTCCCTTAGGAAGAGAAAAAAGATCCCAAGTATGATTCTTCATGAAAGAAGAATACTCCTCCATTGCACTATCCCACTCAGAATGTCTTGTTTCTACTACATATATCTAAGGATCAACACAAATAGCATGATTGAGAAGACTAGAACCCACAACATGTGAACAAGTGTGATGGGAAGTGGTAGGGTCACTAGCTAGAGATCCTGTACCCTCAATTGTAGCTCGAGCCCATTTAGGCATCTGGGAGGATCCTGTAGTGGAGGTAAATGGGGATCAACATGATCATCATTCTCATCATCTGGAAAAGAGACTGGAAAGGATGAGGGAGTGTTGGTAAGTGTAGTAGACTCTGGAGGCAGGGTATCTACTACAGGAAGGTACTCATCAAACTAGACATCCCATCAAAAAAGGACCTCTCTGGAATTAGGATCAAACAACTTGTAGGCCTTAACATCCTCACAGTAGCCAACAAAAATGAGTTGTCGGCTCTTTCACTCCATTTCTCTCCTCTGAGCAAGTGGTACAAATACCCATGCTTCACTACCAAAAACTCAAAATGAAGATACATCAAGCTTGACATGAGACCAAACCTCCTTAGGAGTCATATGTCGAACTACCTTGTGAGGCATCCAATTCTAAATATAGTTGGCACAATTGATTTCCTTTGCCCAAAAACACAAATCCATGGACCTGGACTGAATCATATAATTGGCCATCTCTCGAAGCATTTTGTTCTTTCTCTTGACTACACCATTCTGCTAAGGGGTTTAGGGTACTAAAAATTGATGGAGAATACCATGTTCAAAGCAAAAATCCCTAAATTCGTGGTTCACAAACTCCCCCCCATTGTCTGTGCATATCTGCCAAATAGAAAGACTAGATTGCTTCTCTACAAATGTTTTAAAGACTCAAAAAGAGTCAAAGACATCAAACTTGTATTTTAAAAAGTACACCCATGTATGTCTAGAGAAGTCATCAATGAAAGTAAGCACATATCTAGCACCACAAAAAGAAGGAGTGGGAAATGACATGAGGTCACTATGAATCAACTCCAATGGTGCCAAAGCATGAGTGGCTCATCCATGTGGAAAAGGATCCCTATGTTGTTTTCCAAGAGCACAACCCTGAAAAACACCATCTATGTAGGAGATCTGGGGAAGTCGAAGAACAAGTAACTGTGTACTCATCTTCTGAAGATATCTATAATTGACATGGCCCAAATGCTCATGCCAAAATATACTTACTAAATCTACATGTGTTACAAGAGATGAACTTGTGTCATCAAAAGACTCAAATCCATCAAATCTATAGAGGTGAGATGCAAAGTTAACACTCCTAGTAGCCACAATCATCTCAGAATCATGTAAGTCCCAGATAACCACATCATGTGGTGAGAACTCAACTGTCTTACCAGAGCTAGAGTGGAAAATCTAATAAATAAACAATAGGTTTGTTGATATGTTAGGGACAAGAAGAACATCCTGAAGAGAGCCCCTAGCTAATGCAACAGAACTAGAACCCATGACTGAAAGATGTGATGAGTTCCCAATAGTAATCTATGAAGTAGGACAAGGGGTAAGAGAGGTGGCCAACTGCTAAAAAAATTTCATATGTTGAGAGCCTCCGAAATCAAGAATCCAAGTAGGCCCAGAAGTCATAGCTTATGCAGTAAGAGTGTGACCTTTCTCTGCAGGGGGAATGAAGACTTAGGAGCTGAAATGTGATGCTCCTATATGGCTTCCTCTAAAGCCTTCAAACATTTCCAACACCTAGAAATGGGATGTCCATCCTTTCCACAAAAATTGTCGGTCTCGGTTGATTTCTTCTTAGTCTTGGAGGTAGACTTAGTAGACTTTGAAGAAGATTTACCCTTGGAAGGGTTAGCCAGAGGTTTGGAATCAATTTTTGATGTATCTTTCTTCGGTTTGGCTTTCTATTTTGGTTTCCCTTGAGAAGTCTGAGCAACCAATGCTTGGTTGGAAGAGCCAAAGACATCCACCTGTTGGATCTTTACCTATTCCCGTGTCAACCAATCACAAAATGTCTCAAATGAGGGCATCTAATGTTTGTTACCCAAGGCATCCATAGTGGAGTAGAAAGTGGAAGAGAAGATCTGATACTATCCTCACAACTTTGAAAGTATCAAAAAAATACATTCATCATTTGTTTTGGTTTTCCCGCATCCCTACAAAATTGTATGTAGAGATTTGAACTTCATCAAGAAGTTTTCAATAGTGGGAAAGTTGGTTGGTCTCAAAGAAGTCAACTCTACATCAAGCTGTAGTGCCCGGAACTCATCCACTATGCCAAAAAAAGTTTGGAACTTGGTCCAAATAGCCAGTGGAGTGGTCAAACCATACAAGTGAAACAATAGACTATATGAGATGTTCAGTGCAATCAATCCCATGTCTTCATCCATTCTGTTTCTATGTTGAAGAACATCAAAAGGACACTGCAGAATAGGTTGTTTCACATCTAGGCATGACCATAAGCCTCTTGACATGAGAAGCCTAGTCATCTATGTCTTCCAAGTGTGATAGTTGTGCAGCGTGAACCGGATCACAGAAGGATCCAACATTGAGAGAAGAAGTTAGAAGCAAAAGGATCTTATTCTAAAGTAAATTATAGAAAAGAAAATGCTCCCCTCCACACAACAAATAAATATATCCCTAAAAAACCAAAGCAACAACTATTGAAAAACACAAAAAACTGAGAAAAGAACTTGGATTTCGGATACAAAGAAGGAGGAAACAGAAGCCTCTACTTCAATGCAAAAAATGGGAGCTCAAATGAACTCAAAATGAAATGAACCAGCACCATTATCTCTGTCTCTAAATCACCTTTCTAGCACTTCTTTCGGGTCAAAAAAATACCTCTGTATGCTCAAGTTATGGGGAAAAAATTGACTGTAGGTCCAAAAGAGGAGCTCACTGGAAAAATACAGACTTGGGAAAAAAAATTACGGCCATACGGCCGTTCAATGGACTTCGCCGGCAAAAAAATTTAGCTATTTGTTTGCTAATATCAGTAGCCAGAACTTGACATCACCCTACCAAAAAATGACGTCAACAAGGGGTCCTGAGGTGATGATGTCACCTAATTGGATGATTACATCATGCTAAAAAAAGATGACATTAGGCCTTAAAATGATGACATCATGCCAAAAAAAGATGTCGTCAGGCTAGAAAAAGATGATGTAAGCCACTAGAATCTGACGTTAGTGGCAGGTTTTTAAGTGGTGGTGTCGAACAAAGGAAATAGGTGCCCAGCTGGTGGAGGTGGCAGCCTTCAGTATCGCCACTAGTGGGGGTGATAGACGGATGGCCCACCGGCGGTGCAACTGGCTGTGGAAAACTATGAGCTACGCAACAACGGTTGCATGGTGGTGTAGTGGTGGTCACCCAACTGCGGCCAAAACACTTGTTTCTTTTTTTTTTTCTCAAAAATCATGTCCGTACGGTCTCTCGAGGGTAAAAACTTTTCCAGATGCCCAGAAGCCAAAAATGACAAATTTTATATGCATCTTGACTGCAGATGGCCTTTCGAATCCAATGGTAACATCCGTTTAGGCCCAAAGTGCCCCAAAAAATTTCTTGTCCCCTCAATTGAAGAAAAAAAATAAAATGGGGTTTGCATCTTTGAATCGTGGCTTCAAAAATCATTCAATAGAGAAGCAACAAGGTAGCTCTGATACCATGAAGAAGTTGATGAAAGCCAACTTCACTATGCCCAAGATTACCTACATGCAAAATAAATTACTGAAGAGAAACCAAGAGAGGAAAAGAAAAACTTGGAAAATCTCAGTGGTGTGAGAGCAAAATTGTATTCCAAGTTATGAAAACAAAAAGTACAAAGATTCAACCTTAAAGATGAACAAAACCCTAAAGGGAAAGAAAACTAGGTTTTTGCATTATAATTAATATAAAATATTAATTATATGCACCTAAGAGAGCTTAAGTAACTAGAGTAATAAATAACTTAATTAACTAAATCAAGATGATGTAATTAATAAGTGTAACAAAATAATTACTCTAACAATAACTTCTACATGCTTCAGTGGTGTTCTTCATTGTCATCCTTTTTATTCCTATCTTCTGGGACATTCTCTAGTTTGGAGGCTTTCATAGTCCTTCACTAGTAATTTCAACATTATTTCCATCTCTTCTTAGAGTAGGGTTTTTCCCAAGTCATTTTGTCTATTTATCCTCTTTAGAGAGATTTGATTGTGCTTGGGTACCTCATCAGACATTCTTGTCGAGACCCAAATATACTTTTAATAGTAGTTTCTAGGATTTTAGCTACTCCCTAAGTTTATCTAAAGGGAGTTGTTAGAGTACTAAGATTTTTTTTTTTTTAATCTCTATTTACTTAAGCTAAAATTTTAGGCATATAAAAATTAATTATTTTATTAACGATTATTATGCAACCTAGGTTAGACCTTTTAGGGTCTTGGTCTCCTTTATAAGGATGACCTCTCTTTTTATTATTAAAATGATTCTCTTTTGATTAACAAAAATTTATCTTTTTGCTCATCAAGAATCTCTCCTCTATGGATCTAGGAATTCTAGCCTCCATATCTTTTGCTCCTCTCTTTCTATGATAGGTGTTTGCATGCAAGTGATTTTTGGGAGTTGTGGGGTTGATCTTTCATTAGCTTCAACATGCTTCATTATGGAAAGGACATGTTTGGAGCCCAACGTAGGATATGGAGTGATCTTTCACAACCCTAAACGATGAGACTTTCCAATTATTGAAGGCCTATTATTTTGTATTTACTAGATGGATACGAAAGGTGAATGAAGTGGCAAGTGGGGAATATAATTTATTCCTTTTTAATCGGTAATATAACCAAGTGTTACCAAGGTATTAAGGCCCTAAATATTATACTAATTTTTTCTCATCTAATTTTCTTAGTTTTCATTTCATTTCCTCTAGTTTCTCCGGTCTCTTAACTATGGGTATGTCATAAACCTCTACAGATTTGGTGGTTGATCTTGGTGACGATGTGGCCATGGAAAGTAACATTGTACTTATTGAGCTACCAAGGATTGAGGACTCCATTCAAAAGGAAAAATCCATTTGGACTTATCTATGGGAAGGAGGTTTGATTCCTTTTATGGAGTGCATTGAGGGCCATGATGAAAGAGTCTCCATTCAATTCATCAACTCTTGGAAGGACTAATAGGCGATTGTTAATGATGTCTCATTTGAAGTTAGTGAGGATTTCATTTTGAATGATACTACGCTATCCCTAGAAGGGAAGAATTGGAGGAAATGAGATAGGGTTGTGGATGAAGAAAGTTTGAGAAAATTCTTTCGACTAGGTGAGGAACTTGAACATTTCTGAGGCAAGTTTTCTCGTGAAAAATTCTAGAGCCTTAGGAAATGGTCTACTTTTCTATCATGAAGTACATTACTCTTGAAGATAGGTTTAAGGTCTTGTATTATCATCAATTTACCATCCTCAATCACTTTAGGAATAGGGAAATTTTATCTTTTCCTTACTTGTTGTTACACTCTATTGAAGATAGTGTACATGGAATATGCATAAGAAAAGAGATGAGGGGAAAATTCATATCATTTACCACTAATCTCTTATGTTTCATCTCTGTAGATTGCATAAGGCCCTTAACCCCCAGGTGCAAAATATGGCCCCCTCCCTTCTTAAAAAATATGGTACTCCCCAAGCTTCTTTCCATTTTGGCCATACCCAAGATGAAAATGGTCCCTACTCCACCCTTAGGGAGATTAGGATTGAGGTCCTAGATGTGGATAGTTTTGCAATTATAGGTAAGAATAAAATCCTCAAGAACATGAAGAGAATAAGAGAAAAGAATCCCTCTGTACCCTTATAGGTCAAGAGAGACATGTTGCTCAAACTCTACTGAGAATACTGAGAAGAAGGGTCATCCTAGACCTAAAAAGGAATGTGACTATGAGAAATTATAGGGAATTGGAGGATGAGGATACTACTAGTGAAGATAAGGTTTAGGATATCCCTACTAGTGGCAAGGACAAGCCTATGCCTTCATGTGTGTCAGACACTTTTGAAACTAAAGCCAATACCCCTAAGTCTAAGGTGGGGGTGAAATTAGTGATTAGGGGACTGTCACCTCCCCTATTAGAAACCTAAACATTGATACTCAGAATCCAGAGTCTACTAAGAATGGAGGGACTCGGCCCAAGGAGCCTATGTGAGGAGATAATCAGAAGGGAGATAGTTGCTTGCCTCAGAAAATTGTTGATGGTCAGTCATAGATGTAGGATGCTTTATCCACGATGGAGGAATTCATCACTGCCTTAATCAAGAAGAATGGGGACTTGGAGGACAAGTTTGATAGAGTGGTGAATTTCTTTTTTCATGTCATGCATTCAACGACTACTACTCTCGACCTTCTTTAGGTTGGCAAGGATGATATCAATGATGCAAAAGACATGGAGACTACTTGTTCACTCTATTGCTTCCTGGCGGTGGAGATCTCGGATAAAGATAAGGAGGCTTAGCTTGTGATTACTTATTTTTTTGTTTTTCTATTTTTTTGTTAAGAAATTAGTGTATAGCCCATGGGGCTCTTTATGTTAGTACTTGTTGGACTTGATTTATGCCTAGATCGTTTGATTGGGCTAAGTTTAAATGTAATTCTCATAACTAGAAATTGCAGTAATTTTAGATATAGAAATACTTTAGTTTTGAGTTTTTTGATATTAAGGAAGGGGGGTGGGTTAATCTAGTGGTAATGACTTACAATTGATGTTCAGCTAAAAAAAAGTTGTCTTTAGACCAGCCCCCATTTTGATTGCTTTTAATATCAAAAACAAGCTCTAGCCATAGCCTCTAATTACTAAGGATAAACTAATAATTAAGAATATATTTCCAAATTGTGATGCTTTAAAAAGAGAATCGGTTCAATTCATAACATATAAACTAAAATTATTGTTTATTATCTATATTGATTTCCAATATTTGCACATGTGATTAAGTTGAGCTCCTAATTTATGTTACAGACATAAACCAAATTATCATCGCAACACCACATCTATTTATATTTATATCATCATGAAACCAAAATACACTCACATAAACAGATAATCAGATCAAAAATATCCTTGGATTATACTCTCTCATGAAGTTCATCCCTCTCTACCATAGTATCATATGTGTTTTCCATATCTAGTCTCAACAAAAGATCAAATATTTGAACAAACTGGTCTGCAATTGCAATGGCCCGATTAGTTGTCATCTATCAATAACTGGTTTTTAGAGCCATCCTCTTCTATATCTTATTATCTATCAAACTAATCAAACCGATTCATAGTTAAATCTCATGTCCAATCATATCATCTTTAGGTTAGATTTTGCAATATTAACTAAGATTTCATTTCATAAATATTATAATCAGCAATAGACTTGAAAATAGATGGCTGAAGTTTCTGGTTCTTTCTCCTTTTACAAGAGTAGCCAAAAGAAATTTCAAAATTAAAAAGATAAAATTTATATAATACAATTTCTATTAATCTGAAGAACAAATCTTAGATGCCCAGATCACTAGATGAAAACACAAAGCTAGGTCAATGTATAAAAATGTATAGTAAACTGAGTTAATTCTCAATATATAAGTTGAGGGTTTCACTGCTGTGAAGAAGAGTACAAGCTCGGAGAATGGATTATTTGATAAGAAGGCTTTTTATGAATTTGAATATTTATATATTATTTTGCGTTCATCTTTGTCCACTTTGTTATTATTTGCAGGTTGTTTTAGTTTCCAAGAGAGTTTGGCAAACTTGTCAATGAGAGACTGCTCAAATTTTCTAGGGTTATCAAGCTCCTTGATAGTGGGCTCCCTAAATACATAAATTACAATATGCCCACTTGATTAAAATATGTGGCAAAATATTATATTCATTAAAAAAGAATAATGTCCTCAATAAATTTATACGATTTAACGACAGTACGTATAAATAAAGAAAATATTGCAAATATCTAGATATATTAAGAATGCATAATTCAATTGTAAACATATATTTTTCTCTATCAATTATAATTTATGAATCCATATCACAAACTCGTGTCTTTGCTGTCATAACTGTTCAGCAGAAACTATAAGCTGCATACTACTCGCCACGCCCTATAGGTATATGTCAATACAAATTACATGATCTGATGAATGAAAAAGCACATGTTCTGATGGAATAAATATGTGATCTGATGATGAAAGAAGTAGATTAGGAAAGCATAAAAGGATTATATATTTCAATGAAACAAATTATATTTCCTGGCAAATCCATGCAGTCCAGCCGGCATCTCCCTCCATCCATATCAGCACTTCATCATTCTGCACGTGCTTCATGTAGGGGTGCTCGGCCTCAGTATCAATTGATCTCTCTGGTATCCCTGCAAATACACAGATATATTAAGAATCAATAATTCGGTTACAAACATATATTTAATAAAAGTTTATGTCACCACAGTATATAGCAACTGGTATTCCTTTATTGTATGAAAGATCGATTGATTGACTTAAATGTGAGCTGATCAGGTCTTAAAGCATGCATAAAAGATATCATTAACTGATAAAATAGACCAATAAACTAGCAAAAAGCTACGAACATGAAACTGGTAAACAAAGGTGTCCTAATTTGTAAAAGATTCATGCTTATATAGGGTCTCCAAATTTGCAAAAGATTGAAGGTAAACTGAGATGTGCAATTTTGGCAATCTTATGTTAGTCACTATGCAGATCCAAGCACTCTTATACAAGATTTAGCAATGGAATTCCCCCTAAATGCTCATTATTAGAAGCCCCAAAAGTTTTTTCAAGATCGAATCCAGGCAAAAGCTACCCCCAACAAAGAAAGACGACCCTGGAGGAACCTGTCAATACTGTCACCAGCAGAAATGGTACTGAAGACCATACCCCAATCTCTACACATCCTTCTCAAACAATGAAAGCCACAGCCAACATGAGTTCCAACCCAATGGAAAAAATTTCCAGCTGAACTGCACCACACAAGATCAAGATGATGTGTGTGAAAAACTCTTGCCTTTAGACCAACAAACAGAGAGCACTGGGGCAACAAGACAGCCGGTTCGAACAGGGAAAAGTCCACCAAAAGCTCACAAAAACAAACTCCCTCACCGCCAAGCGCATCATCATCCTCATCATCATCGTTATCTTCCCCCTCACCAATCTTAGACACCCCTGCAACACTCACACATCTACAGAAAACCCTCGGTTTGAAATCTCCAGACCTGCTCCCTTGCTCCCTTTCCCGCTCAGTTTGAAATTGTTACTGGTTTTAAAAGTCATAATAAAAAATGTGATCTAATACCATAGCACGTTGAAAAGTTGTTCGAGAACCCTTCTCAATATTTTAAAAGGAAAAAGATAACCATTTCAATGCAGCCCCTAACCTCTGTCAAAATTTAAAAATTTAAAAAAATTAATCTTTCTAAATATATGCATACAGAAAAAAATCAAATTTGAGAAAAGTAAGTAAATTTTTATCATTTAATGAAATCAAGTCTTAATGTGTAATCAAGAACAATAATGGCACATCATAATTAAACAATAAGTTGAAAAGAGAAGCTTACTTTTGGATGTATCTGAAAAGGAGAAGGCAGAGGAAGTTGGGCGGGGGGTGGATAACTTCCCATCAGCTGCAGCTGCTTTACCAAAAATGGCTGAGGAGGACGGAAGCGCTGAAGAAGATCCAAAACCAAAAGGATTTATCGTTGGCATGGCTGCTGAAGGACATGCTTCCCTAGCAGCTGAAGAAGCCCCAAAAGGACTTGCCGTGCCATATGCAGGTGCAACAGCAGAAGTTGAAAAGAGAAGCTTACCAGCTGCACCTGATGTTTTTGATGTATCTGAAAACGAGAAGGCAGGGAAAGTTTGGCAGGAGGGAGGTATCTTCCCATCAGCTGCTTTACCAAATATGGCTGAGGAGGACGGAACTGCCGAAGAAGATCGGAAAAGACTCGTTGGCATGGCTGCTGAGTAAACCCCAAAAGAAGCTGCTGAAGAAGGGGTCACTGTAGGCATGGCTGCTGAAGAAGCCCCAAACAGACTTGGCGTGTTAAATGCAGGTGCAGCAGCAGAACTAGCCCCGAAAAGTGAGACAGTAGAAGAAAAGGAAGGTGAAGGCGTTGAATAAGTGCCTGATCCTGTGTCTGCCATGCTTGAAGCCCAAGTAATCTCCATGAGAAGCTTCAAATTTAAAATTAAAGCCTTCAAATTAACTGTTTTATGCTCTTCTTCCAGTAAATCAGTCGCCTTTCTGCAAATCTGACAATTGGAGGAAGCATGCTCGTCTTCATGTGTTTATATACCTTTTTCACACGGAATTACAGGATTTCGGAGAGGTCTTTGTTTTTTTGTTTTTTTTGTTTTTTAAAGGTTCCAAGTGTTTTTTCCCTAAATTTAAGTTTTTGAGTGGATTGATATGTTAAAAAAATTATTAAATTACGAATATTTAAATTTAATAATATATTTCAATATAGTAATATAGATTTTTTTAAATTAGAAAGAAAACAACTAAAAACATAAAAATTAAAAAATTATTAAATTACGAATATTTAAATTTAATAATATATTTATTTTTTAAATTAG
Organism: Cupressus sempervirens; assembly: GCA_028749045.1. Taxonomy (NCBI): domain Eukaryota; kingdom Viridiplantae; phylum Streptophyta; class Pinopsida; order Cupressales; family Cupressaceae; genus Cupressus; species Cupressus sempervirens. Next base: position 19,275,140 of record CM053786.1, read on the forward strand.
AAAGAAAACAACTAAAATCATTAAAATTAGATATTTCTAATATAATAGACAAGTAAAAACTTACAACATTGATTTTAAAACAACTTTCATACTTTCTATATGAAATTCGAGATACTTTCTATATGCTATTTTTCTTTTATTGCTATGTGAAAGGAAAGTGGCTTAAATAAAGGATCGGCATTTAATTTGGCCTTAGTGGTTGCATTATATTTATTAAAGTTCTACCATATATGCATTTTATTGAGAGCATATATGCATTTTATTGTGCATTGCATTTCATGCCTAACTCTAACTCATGATTAAAACTTATTATTTTTATGAGTTTAAATTTATCGTTTTTAAATTTAGTTATAAAATACATAGTTAGATGCAAGTTTTTTAAGTACATAATTTCTATTAAATATTTTTTGATTTCATTGGGTGAATTGTTTGGAGTCTTATATGCACATGATTGAAGTTAAATATTTTTATTTGTGAGTAAGTTAGTTTAGATGTTTATACTTTCAATATTCTATTTTTAAGAATTAATTTTTTTATTCAACTAAAATATCTAAAAAATATTATCTATACTTATATTATATAATATTTTAAGAAACACTATTATATATTATTATTAAAATATTTTTATTTTTGTATTATAATTTAATATATGATATATATGAAAAGAATTTAACTATATAAGATTTGTGTTGATTAAAATATTATATATACTATGATAAATTTATTATTTTAAATTAGATTTATACTAATAACTATTAAAACTAAAGTAAGTACTTTAAAGTCATTTAATTGTACTTGTTTTATATTTCATACTTGCTTTCTGGAATACTCACAAAGCTTTGGTGTTTTTTTGGGTTGAGTCAGAGATAAGTAAAACTAGTATAGTTGTCTTTCTCCATTTTCTCCATTATATTCTATGGCTCATTTTGCCTTATGACTTTCTTGTCTTTTATATTGAAACTACTTTAACTCCCCTTATTTAATTAATAAAATTAAAGGCCTTATAAGTATAGTCATTTAATTTATTAATTTTACAATTATAAGTTCTTTTATTATATTTAATATTAACGTGTTTTTTTTTTAAATTTATTTCATAATGAACACGTTAGCATTAAATATAATAAAGGGAATTTAAAAATAAATAAATTTTACAAGTATTATATATATTAAATGATCAATCATATTTATCATTTAATATATATAATATTTGTAATATTTATAAACTTAAAATAAGTTATACCATGCATTAATGTATAAAATATACTTTACATTATGATTAATGCATGTATAACTTAACTAAAATATGGAGTTTTTAAAATAGCATAAAATGCTTACCTTATGCATGGAAACAAAATTTTATTGAGTATGGTAGAGGGATTTTAAAACTTGCATGACTTGTGGACCCAAAATTTCTATGAAATATGGCAAAGGCACAAAATGAAAAACGTCAAAGGCAAAATGAGGGTAAATTATTTTGTTTTGTCTCATTTGTGTCTTTGCGTATGAAAAGAAGGATGAGGGTTTTTCCAAACCCTAGATGCATGGAGGAAGTCTATTGTGATTTCATCCTTTGTTGCACTTTGGATGCCATAGTTGCAGTCCCTTGTGAATTTCATGAGTTCTCATCTGCTTTTAACATGCTATATCTATTGGGTTTTGTGGTAAAGACGCCATCCTTGAGTTTGAGCTTCATTTTTTGCTTAGGCATCATTTTCTTGGACTTTTTTTTCTGAGACGCCATATCTTGGTCATTTTTCCTTTGGCCAAATCTTGGTGTTGTTTTCTACTATAGACACCATGAGCATTAGCTTTGGTCGCGGGTTTTGGAAGCCGTATGTGAGTTTTCTTCCATGGCCGTGAGCTGTTGTGAGTTCTCTTCCTCTGATTTGGACGTCGTGATATTGAGCTTGGATGACTTCTTATTTTAGCTGTAAGTCCTCTTTTACTCCTTGCGAATTCATCTGCTGGTTGTTTGAACACCATACATTCTTGTTGGATGGCTTATTAGTCTCAGATCTCCACTTGATGGTATAGCTAGCTCTATTATTTGTTGATTGTGGTCTATGGAAACCTTCTTATTTTTATGGGTCAATATGTATTTATAAACATTATAAGGGTTTCTTCCCTCATATTGTGGCTCCATTCTCAAGAACACATCAAAATAGAATTATACAGAGTCCATATTCTTCAAGTAATGAAAACCTCAAGTCAAAGTGGTATGTTATGTACTCCTTGGATAAAAATGGTGTTCAACATTATACTTTAGTAGAGGATGTCTACTCTCATTATGAAATTAATAATACATAGTTTCTTTCATTGTATGGAAGACTCCAAACATCTTCATTCTTCTTCTTTCCATAATTTTCTATGTTATGGGCATTTCTTATATGTGTAGCTACTAACTTTCAGTTTGTGCTACCATTCAATGTGAAGCTCCTCCTTGGCCATATATCCATTCGCCTCCTTAGCTAGGTACATATTCTTTGACATCTCTTTTTAAAGGAAATGTTTTTTAAAGATAGGGCTTTGTTTTCACAATGAATATTCTAGTGTTTGGCCCATCTTGTAGTAAATTTCATAATTTCTTTTTGCTATTTGATTAATATTTCTTTTGCCTTCAAATTTTTAGGTTGCTTGTTACATGTGATATTTTGAGGGACAAATTGGTCAAGAATTTGGATGCAAAGATGAAGATGAGAATGGAAGTGATGGAAAGTTGATTAAAAATGAGTGCCCTTATTCTAGGTCTAGTTTGAATAGTTCATCTTTCCACCTAGTCATCATAAAGGCTTTTTGGTTAAGAAATAAATTGAAGAAGTTATCAAAATAAATGATGCAAAGGCTAAGAGTTCTTTAGAAAATATTTGAGTTTGGAAGATGTGAAAGTAGATGATCTTGCTAGCCAAATTGGCAGTCTAGGGAAGCATTTAAATAATGGAGAAGATATTTTCAAAGGCGTGAAGATTTTTTTAGTTCTCATACAATAGTATGATATGAAGCTCATTTGAAACCCTCCATCAAGGTATAGAAAATGTTAGAGGCACTAATTTTTTTCGACAAATTTAGATACATGTCTCTGAACAAATAAGTTTTTTGTAGCCGTATAATCTAAGTGTTCTAACATAATATAGAAAAATCTCTATAGACTCGATGAAAGGCATTGAGTAGACCTTTTTTAGTAACCCCAATAGAACCAAATACCTCCACAGTGCCAATCATTTTCTTGTGGATTTTAGAAATAACTTAAACACTAAAGGAGGTAAGTATTAAACGTCTATAAAAATCCATATTTTTAAGGCTCAAATTGTTGTCTATGAAATGCATCTTCTTATGATGTG